>BLBF01000044.1:12267296-12305246 GCA_015471245.1 Laticauda colubrina | reverse complement strand
GATTTGTGCCTGTTTGCTCTGTGTGTATGAGGCCAAGAAGGAGGAGAGAAGCAACCAGGTTGAATGCTGTGGCAGAGAGAAGTTGCCAGGTTGAACATTAGAAGACTTGGCTGAACCTTTCTGCCAGTTCTGTGGGTGTGGCTTGATGGGCATGGCTTGGTGGGGGGTGTTCTTTGTTTGAGTGGGTGTGGCCAGCTTGATGTCACTCACAACAAGGTGCCACCCCACCGTGCTGTGAGTGACATCAAGTTGGCCACAACCACTCAGTCACATGACCCCCCCATCAAGTCACGCCCACCAAGCCATGCTCACAGAACTAGTAGTAAAAAAATGTGAATCCCACCACTGTCAGAGGTGGTATTCAGCAGGTTCTGACCAGCTCTGGAGAACTGGTGGTGGGAAGGTAATAGATTTGCTCTTGTTTGCAGGTTTTCTTCTAAAAGTGACATGTTTCCATCAGTCTAAATTTGACTTCATTTAATACAGTAGTTCAGCACACAGTGTTACTTACATTTAGTAGAAAATAGTATTATAATTATTGTAGTATAGTACTTACTACAACGTAAATAACATTTTAAAAATGTTTCTCCTAAGTGATAAGCAGCTACTTACCTTTTTGGAAAGTGACTCCTGCAAGGTTTTCTGGTTTCTGCATTCACTGTATTTTTATACATTTCTTAGATATGGACCTATGATCAACTACCTTGTCTACTATAGAATATTTTGAGTCCCTACTTTTCAATTTTAACCTAGCATAGCTCTGATTGCATATGAAACAAATGCATCATTGTTTATTTTTTTTTAAAGGAGAGCAGATGGTATTCAGTGTTAATAGACATTGCATACCAGTCATTCCACATAACAGATTCTCAGCTGTTGATTTCTGACAGGCAGAAGCATTTGGTTTCTAAAAATACTTGTCAGAACACACATTAATTTCCCAATAGGAGACAGTCCTCTTGTAACTATTGCATGACCATTTTTTCCAAGAGTAATAGAATTTTACTCATGGTTTCATGAAGACAACCCTGATAATGTGTTGCCAATCTTTCTTTCCTCTCTGCAAAGGCATTTGATGAACTTAAAAAAGGCCTTCCTGTTCCTTGTGGAGGAAGGGTACTATTTGGGAGGTCCTAAGACTGCCCATTTATAGGATTGGTTCTCTGAAAGTTGGGAAGTCTTTAAAGAGCAGGAGTGATATAAAATCGGAATCACTTGGAACCTTCCTGTGTAAAAAGCTTAGATGTCCTGATATAGAAAAAGGAAGCATGGAAACAGTTGAAGTGTTCAATTCAGAAGGCAAAGGCAGGGGGCTGAAAGCAACAAAAGAATTTTGGGCTGGAGATGTAATTTTTGCAGAGCGAGCCTACGCTGCAGTGGTATTTGACAGGTAAGCAGGGAAAATTAATGTGTGCATTATTAGGAGGCAAGTGGGGAATACAAGAGGGAGATGGTGTAAGAGAGATGCTATTCATCAACTCCTAATCAGGTAAAAAGTTAAGATTCCTCCAATTTACAGGCGAGAAAATAGGAGTACTGAGGAAGAGACTTCTTAGACAGTTTTGTGTAACAGTGATGAGATAGAAGATTCCTCTTTTCATCTCTAACTTGAAGTCATAAGGTATCTTTAAAAAAAATCACTGCCTTTCAGGATTAAATACCCCCTCTCCATAAACATGCAATATCAGCATAATATACTCAGGGTGTTTGTAGAATAATATTTAACACCTTAATGGTGCTATATGAGTACATGTATTTGATATTATCAACCATCAACTGTGATTGTGCAGTCTGGTCAGAAGCTCATACTGGCAGTTTTATTGATAATACCTATTATTTAGACATTATTAACATGAAATGATGAGAATAAGATATCATAAAATACATTCCCCATTGCCTTCCCTCTAAATACTTTCTTCTCTACAATTTAAAGGCTGGTTTAAATTCCTGACCTTTAAAAAAAATCAGAATATAAATTTAGATTTGTAGAAGATCCCAGGTGTAATTTCCCAGAATTATTGGATGACTGTCACTTCATTTATGATGAATGCAAAGGCAATTGGATGGAAAGTACCTTAGTTGTAGGGCTACACCTATGTTGGTTCCCCTGTTTTATAATCCATAAGTGAATAAGGAACTATGAAATAGGGAAGCCTGTTTAGCTAGATTACTTTGTTCACAGATTTCTGTAGATCCTGGAGCCCTGTGTAAGCTGGAGCCCATATTCACATTGGAATATGTTAGCCTTGCCTTACCTGCTTTTGGAAGTGGCCAGTGCTGGACAAGCCATGTATCCCTGAAGCAGAAGTAGAGATGCCACTCTTTGTACATCCATATTATGTCTTATTACTAACAATATCTAAAGAAGTGATTGATTTTTCATAGGTAACATATGCTGATGAAAAAAGATGTTGGACCAACAACACTGACTTTGACATCATCTCAGGCCACCATGTAGTAAAGCTACTTTCTTTTACCCCTTTCCTCCCAGTGAAGAGGCTTTATCAGTGTTCTTGAATGCTAAATTTAGACATGCTATTTTGCCTCTTTAGTTCAGCCTCCCAAATCTCCTTGATCTTTTCCCCTTTGGCTGGGAAGAAAGCGAACAGTGTACATTAATTCATCAACTTTGCAACCACTGCTTGTAGGTAACCTAGCTTCATCTACTATCATCACTATCCAATGCTGCTATTTTCCCCAGACATGAAACCTTTGGATGTTCATTGAAACATTTTCTTCATATATATAGCCCAATGAAGGAATGCAGTGAGAGATAGCATCAAGACAATGAGAAATGATAGCACTGCTTTACACTACTCTGGTGAGATCACACCTGAAATACTAGGTCCATTTCTGGTCATCACAATAGAACAAAAGTTGTTGACACCTCAAAAGGGTGCAGAAAAGAACAATAAAAATGACAGAGGGTCTGAAGGCTAAATTGTACAATGGTAGAAGGCTCCTGCATGGAGTTGGATTAGATCTCTGAGGTCCCTTCCAACCCCATGAATCTATGATTTTAATTGATTACTAGAAGCTAAACTTACCTTTTTTGTGATATACCAATAATGATTTGGTCTACAGACTTCAGAGGAACTGCAGAAGGCATGCCACCAAATTGTTTGAGTGGAGAGGGCCAAATTCAAGTATTACTGTTTTATGGACAGCAACAGAGAGCAGTTAAATTGACAAAATGGATATCTTAGGTCTTGCACAATAGTATGTAGAAATCTAGTGTTTGAAGGTTAAGGCAAAAAGAAACTATGTTTGAAATCCAGCAGGAATGGATTTGTGTTTATCCAGAGATACCTTGGCTTGTTAAATGGTTGTTCTGAATGGGGTCATCTCCCAACTGAAGAAAATGTCCATAACTTGGGATTCTCCAGGACTCAAGACAATGACTTGAAGAGTACATGGAAACCAGGGGCTCTTCATCCAGCTAGGCTGCTGCATCAATTGCAGATGTAGCCCAGGGACCCTGAGCCTTGAAGCCATGATTTCAGTGACTCAGATTTTTATTATCACACATCTATATTATTCTCATGCACTGTATATGGCAATAACCTTTATATATAACTTTGAAACTGCAGCTGCTAGGATATTGATGCATGAAAGTCATCACAGTTCTATAACATTAATTTTCTGGTTGTTCATTTCTTTTCAAAACAATTATTTTTACCTTTATTTAAAATATTTTGATAAGTAATCATGTTTCACTTCCAGGACTTGCCAGTACAATTGATTCAATTTTGCACTTTATTATTATTTTTATTCCTCCTAAGTCCTTGCAACTAAGTCTTGGAAAAGGGCATGTGTGATTATGGTAGATTTCATTTCAGACATTTAAGATGTCTTTAAACAATTGAGCTAGAAGATAAATCTGCAGTTTTCTCATTGAGAAAAATGTAGAAAAATGCAGAGAAAAATGCAGTCATAGCAACTTTTTCCAGCTGGAGAAGTTATAAATTTTTTATTTTCAGGTATGTTGGGGATCCAGTCCCAGAAGCTCCAATAGCAACATTTATGGACTTGTGAGAACACTGATTCTTTCTTTTTTTTTTCCCAACATTTTACTATTTCCGTATTTCTTTATTTCATGCCCCTGTTTCTTACTGCTTCTCCTCCCCCTCTTTTCCCCATATCTTTTCTCATTCCAGTTTATATCCCTCTCTTTCTTAATATCTTCCTTTCCCCTTTTCTGCTGGGTCTTTCTGTCTTTCCTGACTTCATAGGTATTCCCTTTGATTGCCTTCTTAAATTTCAACTTTTTAACCTTCCTTCTTTCCCCACTTCTTTGTAGTGTTCTTTGTGTTAATCGTCTATTTAAAATGTCTTCTCCTTGAATCAATTCCTCCTCATCTGAGGCTCGCTCTTCTTGCTCTTGAATCACAATTTCCATTTTTTCTAACTCAGAGCAAAGTGATTTGCCTCTTTCCTGCAGTAATTCTCTCGTATTTTTAAGTTCCATTTTTAATTCCCGAAGAGATATCATCATTACACACTCTTGTATTTAGAACACTGATTCTTTCATGCCAACACAGCTGGAGAACAATAAATTGGAGAAATTAACACAGTATACTCTTAGATGGATTTCAATATTTGCCCCTCCTTCCTTTATCATATTTCAATTCTCAAAAGCAAATTCCATCTCAGGTTAGCTGTATTGGAAACTGTTTGTGGGTCGATGTGATCCTTTTGGCAATGCATTTATGAACACTGAAATAATATTGTGAAGATTAACAATAATCTTCCTGTATAGGAACCACAATATAGTCATGTTTATGTACATGACAAAAAAAAGTTTCCATCTAATATGTGCATGCATCTAACAAGTAGAAGGAAAAGTAAGGTCACCCTCACCATTTCTATGTCATTTAAAGTGCTAGGTCTGTTTATATTACAGCATCTGCTTGGTATTGCCCAGCCATCACTGAAATTTTACAAAGGCAATATTTTGACCAGCAATGAATGGTGAGAAGAAAAAGAGGTCTTTGCTTCCCTACTTCCTTGTCATTGCTCCCAATTAGTGATCACATGATCCTGGGATGCTGCAACCATCCTAAATACATGCCAGTTGCCAAGTACCTATAGTCTGATCATGTGATAGTGGAGACACTGAAATGGATAGAAGTGTGAGGATCAGTTGTACATCACTTTTTCCAGCGCTGTTGTAATTTTGAATGATCACTAAACTGATAGTTGTAAGTCAAGGACTACCTGTACAATGCATACCTTAACTGTGATTAGTAGATGGAAAGATAGTCACCAATTTAGAACCAGAAAAAAACTAAACAAAAACAAAACCCAAGGCTATATTCTTCAAGGTCTTGAAGAAGAATTTGAAAAGTTACTGCTTTAAAGAGGTATTGCCCTTGCATTCCTCCATGTTCCAAAATACCTTTTTGAATGACTTTTGAGACAAATTCATGGTAGTTCAATCTAGCAATGGCCAGAGCGACAGTATATTATGCATCATCATAGCTATAACTGTTTTGTCCTGTTTTCTGAAAGTTGATTGGTTGTTATGGGACCCAGAATACTGTATTAGTCTAGAGCAAGCTTGGCCATGATTTTTTTTATTTAATTTACCATATTTGCTCATTTTGGCCCTGCCATGAAATTATGGTCTTTAGAACAAACTAAACTATTTAAATGTAAATCATTGTTTAATATCCCGACTGACTCCCTTTCAGATTACATTGGAGGATATAATTACTGAAAATGTCTTGTTGCTGTTTCATGCAAAGGGCAGAATGAATAGGTTAAAGTTTGGGGAAATGGCTTTTATTTTTCTTTTAGTAATCCATATACAGCGCTTATCAATAGCAATAGCATTTACACTTATATGCCACCACATCGTACTTTACAGCACTCTCTGAGCAGTTTACAAATGTCAGCATATTGCTCCCAGTAATATGGCTCCTCGTTTTACCAACCTCAGAAGGATGGAATTAATCTTGAGCAAGTCAGGATCAAACTCCTGGCTGTAGGCAGTTTCCTTGCAATATTGCATTCTTGCCACTGTGCCACCACAATTCATATACACTCATGTAAATAAAGATAGGACACCCACTAATGTGTACCACCATAGACAATTCTATGGTGGTACATATTAGAACATACTAAAAATGATCTGGTTCTTACCAGTTATTAAAAGTATGTAAATGCAACTTGATTTTCTTTTTGTAAAAAAAATGATGACATGCTGTAATATGTCACGTGATGTCCATCTGAAGTTAAATTTATCTACTTTTAAAAATCAGATGATTTTTAATATATCCTGACATGCAAAGCCATAGGATTCAAAAATGGTGTACTTCTTTTTCACATGACTGTAGCCCCCCAGTGAGTTCAATGGGATTTATCCTCAGGTAGATAGATTTGCAGTTTCTATGAGGTCAATTGGATTTATTTCCTGAGAAATATTGCTACTATTACTTGCCCACCTTCATGGCTTCCTCACATCCCTATTGCAGATGAATTGAGTTATAAGTGTTTTTTATTAGAGTTTATTATACTATAAAATACAAATGGAAATGGAGATCAGAAGGGAAAAAGGAAAGAGTGTATGGTAAAAAAGAGGAAAAAAAAAGCAGTGACTCCTGATTCTTTCCACTATGATAGAATACAGCTTCAATTTTTGCTTTACATTTCAAGTAAATACAAGCCATTTCAATAGCATCATGATCTGATCTAATCTAATAATTAAAACCTAAAATCATAGTTTCATTTTTTCCCCCTACTTTGAACACAACGGAGCTATAACTGTTTTTAACCAGACGTCTGTCTCCTTGTTTCCTAATAAGGAAAACAAAGTCTGCAGCATCCTTTCATTGCACTAACTTGACGGTTGATAGAAACCAGTCAGGTACTTCAGACTGATGTCAGCCTTGCATAGTGCATGCCATAAGGATTCTGCCTGGTTTGTGTGGTTTCTTCAGAGCAATTGGAAAAGCCTTTTTAAAGTGGACAGTTTAGCTTACACTTCAGTTGTCATCAGACTTGGCCTTGTCTTAACTCAATAATCTTATCATATTTTAACATAGGAAGAAAAGCATGAAGAAAGTTTGTTTAAATCTCCTGTATTTATTCTTCATTTCATTAAATGTGCTGGATTCCTACAGAGAGCTGTTAAGAGAGATAATCAAGTTCAAGAAGAAATGGAAGATTGATGAGTGAGACCACTATATCTGCTGTAGGAATGCTGTGGGAATTCCACTATTAATAATCCTGCATTGTGCTTATGAAAATCAGTTCTTGAGATTATTTTTATTTGATTCTGAATCTAAGGCTGCGACAGCAGACTTTCAGAAAGTGAGCTGAGTATTAGTTTATCACAAAATAAGACCATAGTTAGTGGGCAGTTACTGTATACATAAATTTGTATACTGCCCATCTCATCAAGAGGCAACTCCAGTTGGCTTACAACCAAATAAAACAAGATAAAACATTAACTATTAAAATAATAAATATCAAATATTTACCTAAAATTAACAAAGAATGCAAGAAAGAGACACATGAAGTAGAGGTGGAGTCTTGTGTCAATCTATTAACCACCTCCAGTATGATATATCCCCATTGGAATCCTGATCAACTGACAGAGCCAGATTTTAAAGCCCTTTTGGAAAGCCAAACATTTAAGTGCTGATCTCACCTCCAGAAGCAGAAAGTTCCAGAGGATGGAAATCATGGTTTTAAAAAGCTCTTCTTTTGGAGTAGGTGTGCTCTTTGCTGATCTGTTAGCTGAGGTATGCAAGAAACATACCATTGTAGTAACGAGGACTTTAACTATATTGTCATCAACTGGAAAACAAATTTTTCAGGAAGTGGGAGATCAAAAAGGTTCCTGATGTGCCTAGCTGATAATTTTGACATATAAAAGATAGAGGGGGGAACTAGAGTGACAGTTATAGTGGACTTTATTCTTACTGATAAGGACAAACTGGTTGAACAAGTGGAAATTATAGGAAGTTTGGGCAGAGTGACCAAGACATACTTCAATTTACCATAATGCAAACACAGATAACTAAACCAAGTGCTTTAAACTTTTAGAGAGTTAAGAGATAGATTAGGATGGATTTCATGTCTTTTCTAAAAGAAAAGCAGTTCAAGATGCTTGGGAAATCCTGAAAAATGAGATAACAAAAACCCAAGAAAAAGCAATACCATAGAGAAACAAAAACAAGGGACACCAGTCTAGATCACCTTGGTTGCATAACGAGAGCTCTGACAAATTGAGGGACAAAAAGATTTACTATAAGAATTGGAAATGGGCGCATAACTAAAGCAGCCAAACAACAACAGTCCAAATCTACAAGAAGGGAGTCAGGAAAGCTTAAGCCTAGAATGAGCAAAAACTACCAATCAATGCCAATAATAATTTAAAAAGTTTCTTTCAATATGTAAGAACAAGAAAAAAGTCAAGGAAATGATAAATCCATTAATGGGAGCAAATGGAAGAAGGTGAAAAAGCACAACTGCTTGATTTATTTATTTAGAAATTTTATATTGCTGCCTAATTGTACATGGCAACTCAAGGCAGCTTACAGAACATAAAAGCACAATATAAAATAAATAAAAATAATAAAAAATGTAAATAATAAAATAATAACCCTTCAAATAATCTTTCCAGCAACAACACACATTCATACCAGCCATTTAATGAGCTCCATCCCATTCTGGGTTTCTTACCACATCTTCAGGGCCTTCCAAAGAGTGTTAGAATGGGGGCCAGTCTAATTTTCAGAGGGATGATGTTCCAGAGGGAGGAAGCCACGATGGAGAAGGCCCTTCTTCTGGGTCCTGCCAGATATTTCTCCTTAGGGGACGGGACCATCAACATTCCTTACCTCCCCGCTCTAGAATGTTGGGTAGATGTGACTGGCAAGAGATGATTCTTCAAATAACCTGAAGGTGTTATTTACCTAGCCATGAAGGTGACAACCAGAATCCTGAATTGCACCTGGAAGCAAATTGGCAACCAATGCAGCTCCCATAGGGGAGCTGATACATGTGCACAGTAAGGTCTACATAAAACTGCAAGCCTCTGCATTTTGCACCAAATGGAGTTTCTGGATGCTTTTCAGGGGCAGCCCCATGTTAGCGCATATTGCAGTAGTCAAGACAGAAGGTTACTAGGGCTGAGTGACCTTGAGTAGCGATTGTTGGTCCACGAAAGGACATACCTGGCACACAACCTGCACTTGTGCAAAGGTCTTCCTGACTACGACTGCACCTGCTCTTCAAGCAGGAATCACAAGTCCAGTAGAACCCCCAGATTACATGCACAGGGTCTGTCACCCCATCCACGATCAAAGGTGGCAATTCTCCATGGGCCAAGGAATTCTAACCCAGAGCCACTCAGTTTTGCCAGGGTTCAGTTTCAATCAATTTCTCCCCACCCAGGCCCTAAGAGCTCCCTGCCAGCCCATATCTCGCCCCCCTTGTCATGAGATGCCTGCAGCCACTGCCTTTTTTTTGATGCAAGAAGCTTCCCAGCTGATGCTTTTTTGCCAGCCTGAACCGAGCCAGCTGGCTGCAGGCTTCTTGCGCTGAAAAGTACTGGCCTCCGCTTTTCAAATGCACTAAAAAAGAGCTTTATTCTTGCCGCCATCACCGCCCTGTTCTTCACACCAGCCATGCATATGCACCTCATTACCTGCTGTACTGGAGGGACTTGTCTGGGCAAGTACCTCTACTCCAGTGCAGCAGGCAATGGGGTGCACCCTGGAATGAAGAACAGGGTGGTGAATCCCAGCTGCTGCTTCTTTGCCACCCAGAACTGAACCGGTAGCTCACGTACCATCTCCTAGCAGGGGGTCCTGGGACCTCATATGTGCACATGTGAGACTAGGATTTTCTGCAAGGACTTGACATGTGGGTGATTCCCTCTGGCACTGTGAGATTCATACACTCTGTGTATGCCCAAGAAGGAGGATTTTCTGTATAAAGAATAGTAGACTCCTAATACAGGATTCTGATTGGCTAAAAAACCTGAATGGGGATTGGTTCAATAGGAACCAATCCACAAAGCTGCTCAAAGGTGGCAAAACTAAATACCTGTCATTGGCTACAAGCCGGCAGGCAAAACCCTATTAAAAGGTTGCTGCAGCTTGAGCCAATGTTCTGTTTTTCAACTGCTGTTAACTAATAAAGACTTTGTTGTTGGAACCCAGTCTACCTCGCGTTTTTCCGGACGGAACACTGGCGACAAGGATGGGATCGTCCTAAACGCGAGACTGAGCACGCGGCAACCAATAAAACCAGACTGAAGACAATGGCTGGAAATAACGCACCGCCCGCACCCTTCAATCCCAATGAAGAGGATTGGGAATCCTACGTAGACCGTTTCCAGATGTATTTGGAAAGTAACGAGATGGACGAGATCTCAGACCAGCGTAAGAGAGCTGTTTTCTTGACACATTGCGGGCCCACAATCTTCAAAATGGCCAAGGCTTTGGCGAAGCCCCGAGATGTGAAACAATTGACTTGGCCAGAGCTCCAAAGAATGCTAAAGGCTCACTATGCACCGGTGGTGTCAAACCTTATCAAGCGGCACAAATTTTACCTAAGAAACCAGAAAGAAGGCGAGACCATCGCTGATTTTGTAGCAGCCCTCCGACAAATAGGGGGAGCATGCGAGTTTCTGAATTTAGATGAAATGATGTGGGATCGAGTAATACTGGATTTAAGAGACTCTAATTTACAGAGCAAGCTGCTAAATAAACCCAACATAACTGTAGCTGAAGCCATCGCAGAAGCCATCGCAGAAGCCACAGCCGCTGAAGCCGCGAAAAAATCGGTCAAAATGAAACAGATGAACGCGAACAACGACGAAACGAGCCTGGCCAGAGGGAAGAAACAATTTCCCACCACCACTCACCACGAAGATTTTGACGAGACGTCAAAATCCAGGGAGGAAGACAACGAAGTCCACCACCTATACGCCAACAAGAAAGGGCGCGAAAAAAGAAATTGGCAGTAATGCGCTGGCTGCGGAGGAAACCATCCTCGAGCCGATTGCAGATTCCTCGATGCCATTTGCAGTTTGCAAGAAAAGGGGGCATATCGAGAAAGTCTACAGGAATAAAAAAAATTACAGCCCAAACAGACGCAGCAACTCCCCCGCACAAGCTGAGCCAAAACAAACCGAGAGAAAGTGGCAGCGGAACAAGCGAGCCACTAACCGAGAGAAAACACATCAGACTTTCACTATCGGAAGCACTCAGACGGAAAGCGGGAAGAAAGTAAAAATAATTGTGAAAATAGAAGACAATCCCTGGAAATGGAGGTAGACTCTGAGTCTTTCCTATCAATGGTGTCATGGGACACCATCAAACAACTGGTCCCAGATATCAAACTCAAAGAACTCCAGAGACAAAAATTAACCCTCAAGGACTACCAAGGAAACCGAATTCCTGTAGTAGGCCTAGGACATTTCCGAGTCGCCTACAAACAACATGTCGAAGTACTACCATTGACAATAGTCGACCAAGCCTCCTGGGCATCGAATGGTTCGCACCATTGGGCATTGGGATGACCGGAGTAGATCGGGTGGCCGCAACCAACTGGGAAGAAAACCTGATCCAAGAGTTCCAGGACGTTTTCAACGGCTCCCTAGGCAGGTATCGGGGGACCCCAATTTCCTTTAGTTTAGACCCCCAGATAGCCCCTAGAAGACTAAAGGCCAGACGAGTTCCTTTTGCTCTGAAAGCAAAAATAGAGGAACAACTAAATAAACTAATAGACCAAGGGGTTTTAGAACCTGTTGACCATGCTAAATGGGAAACGCCAATCGTAACACCAATTAAACCAGACGGGTCGGTTTGAATCTGTGGTGACTACAAGGCTACCCTGAACCACGCATTGCAACAAAGCACATACCCGGTGCCAGTCGTACAATACTTATTACATTCTCTTGGGGGAGGAAAAGTTTTCGCTAAACTAGATCTAGTGCAAGCTTACCAACAGCTCCCAGTAGACCCCTTAACGGCTGAAGCACAAACAATAGTGACCCACAAAGGGGCATTCAAATGCAACAGACTCCAATTTGGAGTGAGTGTAGCCCCAGACATTTTCCAGAGCCTCATGGAATGCCTATTGAATGGTATAAAAGGGGTCGTACCATACTTCGACGATGTCCTAATTTCGGCCAAAGATGCGACCCAGCTAAAAAAAAAAGACTAAAAGATGTACTAACTAAATTCAGAGAATCTGGCCTAAAAGTGAAAAAAGAAAAATGCTGTTTAATGACTGATTGCGTCGAATTCCTGGGCTACTTAATAGACGGAGAGGGTATACATCCTACTGACAAAAAAGTCAAGGCTACTAAAGACGCACCAGAACCAAGGAACAAAACTGAACTGCAGGCATTTTTGGGACTAATAAATTTTTATAACGTGTTCCTACCACACAAAGCGACAATAGCGGAACCATTACACCGATTACTGGATAAAAAAACAATTTGGACTTGGGGTTATAGAGAAAAGAAAGCCTTCCAAAAAATAAAAAACTTATTAACATCAAACACCGTTCTTATCCAGTTTAATAACACACTTCCATTGACGGTGACCTGCGACGCCTCACCGTTTGGAGTCAGTGCCATCCTGAGTCACCAATTGCCAGATGGGAGAGAGGCACCCGTCGCCTACTATTCAAAGACTCTGTCTAAAACCAAGTGTAATTATAGTCAATTGGACAGAGAAGCCCTGGCAATCGTCGCCGGAGTGAAACGCTTCCACGAATATCTATATGGAAGAACATTTTTGATAGTAACGGACCATAAACCGCTACTGGGAATTTTGGCGGGAAACAAGCCAACACCGAACATTTTGTCCCCGCGAATGACTAGATGGTCAGAATTCCTAGCAGCCTACTCTTATACTCTGACACATCGCCCCGGGAAACAAATTTCCCATGCAGACGCATTGAGCAGAGCACCATTACCGACTATAGAGGAAGACCCGGCACCGACGATGACCACCTTGTACATAGAGACATGCCCCAATCTACCAATATCTGCAAATGATGTTGCCAGAGCCACCGCAAGGGACCCATTGACTGCCCATGTACTGAACTGGGTAGGTAAAGGCTGGCCGGAAAATAAAAAAACTGAGAACTTTAAACCTTTCCGGACCAGACAAACCGAACTCTCGATTCAAAAAGGTTGTTTGTTGTGGAGTGATCGGGCAGTTATCCCTTCCAAATTACAAACTAAGGTACTGGATATGCTTCACGAAGGCCACCCGGGAATTGTTAAAATGGAAAGCCTTGCTAGAAGCTATGTCTGGTGGTATAGATAGGGACATCAAATACTGGGTAAATTCTTGCAACAAATGCCAGAGAAACAGGCCTTCCCCACCACAAGCACCCATAAAGGACTGGGAAACCCCACAAGGCCCATGGTCACGAATCCACATTGACTTTGCGGGTCCTACTAAGGGACATACTTTCCTAATTGTCGTAGATGCATACTCAAATTGGCTGGAGGTTAAAATTATGCCATCTACGACAACTGAAACCGGTATTAAACAACTTGACAAACTCTTCGCAACCCATGGCCTGTCGGACGTCCTAGTGTCCGACAATAGGCCACAATTAACAAGTATCCAATTCGAACAACACCTAGCCTCCCTAGGTATAAGACATGCCCTAACCGCGCTGGCCCACCCGGCTGCAAACGGTAGGGCAGAGAGAATGGTCAGGTTTACCAAAGAAGGGTTAGAAAAAATGGACATCGGGGATGTCCAAGACAAAATTAACCGCCTACTCACCCTCCAGCATATCACACCCAGTACTATAACAAATAAAAGCCCGGCGAAACTACTAATGGGAAGAAAACTGAGGTCGCAATTAGACAGATTGCACCCAAACTATACACCAGAAACCCCCCCTGACTCCTCCACCCGTTTCAGGACATTTGAAATCGGCGACCTAGTCTATGCAAAAATTTTTACCAGGGGCCCATTATGGCTTCCAGGAACAATCACACAAATTACAGGCCCCTGGTCCTACCGACTAACCGTAGACAACGGCAGGGAATGGAAGCAGCACATAGACCAGCTTCGGTCCTGAAACATAGAAAGAAGTACAAATACACAACCACAAATATTAAAAAACGACGAAAATCAAACCAAAGAGGGGGGGAAATACGAGAAAATAATAAAGAACCGTTTAAATTAAACACAGAATACAATAACAAACAAAAAGAGCAAAAAAGAGACTTACAGTTAGAAGAAAATTGCGAGAAGAGTCCACTCGAAGGGGCCAGCCAGGCCAGCTTGACCTGCCCGGAGAAAACAGGAGGGAGCGGCAAAACCGCCGGCCTAAGAAACTCAGGCGGCAGTAAAATGGCTGACTCACCCTTCCAGGCGGTTCCATGGAGAAGGACCGGAGAGACAGCAACCCCATCCGAACCAGTCGAAGTCTTCAGCAGAGGGGAGGGGTGTTCTGTATAAAGAATAGTAGACTCCTAATACAGGATTCTGATTGGCTAAAAAACCTGAATGGGGATTGGTTCAATAGGAACCAATCCACGAAGCTGCTCAAAGGCGGCAAAACTAAATACCTGTCATTGGCTACAAGCCAGCAGGCAAAACCCTATAAAAAGACTGCTGCGGCTTGAGCCAATGTTCCATTTTTCAACTGCTGTTAACTAATAAAGACTTTGTTGTTGGAACCCAGTCTACCTCGTGTTTTTCCGAACAGAACAGAGGAGAAGACTTGGGGTGAACTTTTCTGCCTCCCTTTCCTCTGCTGCTGCTTGGAAGGTAGCCATCCCAGCCTGTCCCTTTAAAATATTTCGATGTGGAGAGGAGGACCAAAAAGGGACAGGCAGGGTGCAGGAACTGCTTTCCGATTCCCAGACAAATCTCACCATGTTCCCCCTCCCCACCAAGAAGCCTATAGCCACCACTTCTTTGCCAGCAGGAGAATCCTCCAGCTGTTGCTCCTGGCTCGGTTTTGGGTGGCAAAGAAGCAGCTGCTGCTCCTTTCATGCTTGCAAAAAGTGGCACGAGAAGCCTCCAGCCACCACCTCTTTGCTGGAAGGAGAATCCTCCAGCTGCCACTCCCAGCTCGGTTCCAGCTGACAAAGAGGTAGCAAAAACTGTGCAAGTTCATCCCATTGAGCCTGCTACACTGGAGGGATTTGCCCAAGCAAGTCTGAGCGGAGCGGTGCAGGAGGCAATGGGATGAGCCTGGGTGACCGGCACATAGAACATGGCGGTGGTGATGTTGGAGAAGCAGAGCAAAGCCAAAAGTCAGTAATTTTTGCTGCAAGAAACCTACAGCCACCGCGTTTTTGTTTTTGTTTTGTGTGTGTGTGGCTGGAGAGTGGCTGCACTGGAAAAAATGTGGTGGCTGCCAGCATCTCATAACAAGAGCATGATGTGGGCTGGTGGGAGCCCAGCGACAACAATGCTCAGCCCTGACTTACCTTCCCTGGTAGCCAGCCAAGGGAGGAAGGTAAGATCATGACTGTGAAAGAGGGACAAGAGGGACAATGAAAGAGTCATCGGGAGGAAACGGGGAGATTAAGGGATAGGGCCTCTGAAAGAGGGGAAACGGGGTGACACCTGTGACTGGTGAAGAGAGAGTGGGCAGCATGTAGGATTAGGCCAGGCCTGCCTGGGCAGAAATAGGTAGATGGGTAGAAATTCAAATTTCTTTTCTACTGGGTTCTGTGGACATGGTTTGGCAGCCACTTGGTCATGTGACTGAGTGGATGTGGGTGTCAGTTGGACACGCCCATTCAGTCAAATGATCCTCCCCCACCAAGCCATGCCCACAGAATCAGTAGGGGAAAAAAATGAATACCACCACTGGGCAAACGAGTCCACTAATAAGTCTTGCTTCCCTGTGAGGAGTAAAGCTCTTAAGAAACTCTGCCACAAGATCATGATTTGACCATGATAGTGAGACCAAAGGCAGGTCCACAATTACAGGTCACACTGGTATAGATGCTGTTCCGACAAGAACATCAAATTGGATGTGTGGCCATTATTCCTAGTTGGGCCCTGAGTAACCTGGCCCATGGAAATCATGGTTTTCATGAAATCCTGGGCTACTCCGACCCCACCCCAGGAATGGCAGATTGAAGTCTAGAACTATAATCCAGGGGAACTCCATTGCCAATCCTGCAGTGAGATCCAGGAGTCCGGGTAGGGAAGCTGCCATCCTGCAGGAAAGCTGGTATGGCAGCAGCAATTCCATCTGATCTAAAAAAGGGTCTCACAGCAAAGCACTTGTGGAGCCATGCTCTTTACATTTGTTTCTTAAGGGAGAAACAGCCCAATCTATTAGAGGAACATGGATCAGGTATACAAGTTAAAATAGGTCAGAAATTAGTAAGGGTATACCTATCCACTCTGGATGAGTACAAATCACCTGGGCCAAATTATTTGCCTCCAAGGATTTTGAAGGAGCTGGGACCTGGTATTCAGCAGGTTCTGACCAGTTCTGGTAGTGGAAATTTTGAGTAATTCGGAGAATCAGCAAATACCAATTCTGACTGGAGATTTTATAGTATCCTTCCCCCGCCATGCCCACAGAACCAGTAGTAAAATTTTTTGAATCCCATCACTGATGCAATGGGATATCTCAATGTTTGATTTTGAGTTCAATACTCTGCAATATCTTCATAAATGACTTAAATATGGGGATAGAAGAGAAACTCATCAAATTTATTGAGGATACCAAGCTGGGGTAATTGCTAACACTTTGGAAGATAGATTCAAGATTCAAAAGGATCTTAACAGCATTGGCTTTATCCAATAATATGCAGTTTGCACTTAGGCAGAAAAACCAAATGCATAAGAATAGAATAGATCAGGGCTGCCAAACTCCCAGCCCGTGGGCAGGGGTGGCATTCTACCAGTTCTGACCAGTTCTATAGGACCCTTTGGAGAACTGGTAGTTAAAAGCAATCTCCTTTTGGTTTTTTCCACCCTTATTACATTCTTGCCAGTACTTCAGTCTCCGGAACTTCTGGGGCTTAAAGGGGAAGGGTTGTTTTAAGATTTTTACATTGCTTTTGTGAGGAAATACTTCCCTGGACAATCAGAACTTTGAAGAAATAATTGAATAATGAAGCAGAACTGTCAGAAAGAAGCTTTTAATGACAGGGAACCAAGATCAGTGGCATTCAGCAAGGCTTCATAGCTAGCTAGAAAGATTGACATTCAAAGGTGAGTTTACATACCCTTTCTGAGTTTTAGTCTAAAACTGGTTTTTGGTGAAGGTTAATTCTGTGCTTGGTGACATTTAATTCTGTGTTTATTGATGAGATAATTTCCTCTATTCAGCTGCAACAAGCAGCAGCTACTGTTGTGATTTAATTCTTTGTATTGTGCTTGAATTTTTTCCTGCCTCATAGTTTCTTTTTCTATCTGGGGAGGAGGTCTTCCTTTACTGCTTTAATGGTATCTGGCCCTGCCCTTTTGGGTATATTTCTAAGAGGCAGGATGAAAGCTTGGCACTGATTTTTTTTACTGCTTTTCTGGGGGGCATGTGACCTTTCCTTAAATCTGGATGATTTCCTTAGGATATCTTGTGAATGAGTGAGACCAGCTGGTGTCCTTAAGTGATGCAAATAGATCTAAAGATTGCTTTTCCTGGCTGTGCTTTTTCTGGAAAGCTTAAATGACCTCTCTGCTAAAGGGTTTCTCTTTATGAGCAAGAGTTGGCTGCTGATAGTTATCACTGCCTGATTTGTAACTCCAGCTTGCAGGTATTTTTAATCTAATGATTAGTGTTTAGGGCAGCTTGCAAACAAAGAAGCTTTTTGTATTTTTGTACATGTAATACTTGACTTACAACAGTTCATTTAGTGACCATTCAAAGTTACAATGGCACTGAAAAAAGTGACTTATGACCATTTTTAAACTTATGACCATTGCAGCATCCCCACTGTCATGAGAGGCCAGGCAAGGAGAAGCACATGTTAACATGATTGATTCCAGGTTGGCCGTGCCCACCCAGTCACATGCCCACCAAACCACACCCATCAACTAAGCCATGCCCACAGAACTGATTGTTAAAAAAAAATGAATCCCACCCCTGCCCATGGGGCAGATGCGTCACGCGCTGGCCATGTCCACACTCAGTTTAATGAAGGGGAAAAAGTCCCAATATGTCATGTGACATCATCATGACATGAGTTTGGCACCCTTTAGTTTGACACTCTTAATTAAGAGCTGAACTGCAATTTCCAAGTGATGATTAATGCTGTTTTCTTCCTTTCAGCCTTACACACCTTGTCTGCCATACTTGCTTCAAGAGGCATGAGAAACTCCATCGTTGTGGCCAGTGCAAGTTTTCCCACTACTGTGATCGCACCTGCCAGAGGGAGGCCTGGCTGAATCACAAAAGTGAATGTTCTGCAATAAAAAAGCGTGGAGCAGCTCCAAATGAAAACATCAGGTGAAAGGATTAGTACTGAGAAATAGAACTAATGAGTTTGTAATGAAATACTGTATGGCTTAAAAAACAGCTTTGTTCAAGGTTCAGGCAAGCTGAAATGCAGGGGAATTTTTAATCCCTTTTCCCTGAAAGGAAAGTTTATATGGAAAAAATTACCATTTATTCTCTTGAATGTTTTGTTCTAATTTGTTTTTCTTGCTGTCACATTTTTACCTGTTTAGCTTATTTTGTCTTAAACATTTCTTGGTCCTACTTCAGTTTACAACTTCAATTTTTAAAGCTATTTTAATGTTAAAGAATTCATTTAAAATAACAAAGAAATAAATCAAGTTAAAACTGAAAAAAGATGTAAAACACATTTAGAAGATAAATTGTGATGTATAAAGCAGATTTAAAACAAAATTCCCCAGCGAGTTTAATGAAAATGTCACACACATATAGTCTCACCATTTCTCCCATTCTGACATAATAAATAAGGTCCCCATATCAAGTTCAACACAGGTCTTCTGGAAGATGAAATTGAGAGAAATTTATATGAATGGTTTGGATGCTACTTTTATCCACAGGATACTTATGGCTCAATGACTATAGTTTTTTGTCCTCTGAAGTCCTTCCTCAGAGTACTTGTGATTGCAATTAGCTCTGCTTTTGGAGAATAGCAGGAAACATCAGTGTTGTGGTTGCAAGATGCAGAGGACAGATGACTCTCCCAGGTACCTCATAATTGTTACAGTGAGCTTTGTGGATCTAGGGACCGTGAATGTCATTAATATTCACAGCATGATCAAGAGGCCTTTTGTTGAGATTTTGAAAAACCATGCAGAGCAAGGAGGTCATTATGAACCAAGTGGTATGAACAAGGTAACTTCTTCCATAACCAAGAAATTGACCAATTTCTGCAGTCAATTGACCACTCATATAGAACCAATAAAGAAGAATATTTGTAGCTCAGGGTTGAAATCAGGGATCCTTGGTACTCCCTGATCTTGGTTGTTTTCTTGCAAATGTCTCAATATCCAAACTAGGTAACATCAACAGCACTAGCACTGATTATTTTACATAGTTTGTGTAATGAAATGTCTGCAAGAAAACAACCAAGTTCAGACAGCACCCAGAACTAATGGTGGGATTCAGCCAGTTTGCACTACTCTGGGAGAACCATTTGTTAACTTTCTGAGCAGTTTGGCAGACCAGTTGTTGGAATAAATCTCCTTCCAAGAGCCTTTTGTTTTTCCCACTTTGCAGGGCTAATTCTTTCAGGAAGGTGTGTTTCTAGCATAATCTTGTTTATGTTTAAGTGTTTTCAGAAACTGCCTCTGGTTAAGCCTTATTACATTGTAACAGCAGTTGGTTTTTGGCAGGCTAGCTGGAGTGGCTTCTTTGGCTTGACTTATTTAAAGGGGAAGGGTTGTTTTAAGCTTTTTACACTGCTTTAGTGGTTCCTGGCACTGTTCTTTTGGGTGTACTTCTAAGGGGCAGGATGCAAGCTTGGCATTCTGATTTTTTTTGTTGACTTTCTGGGAGCATGTGATCTGTTCCTTAAATTTGGATGATTTCCTTATGATATCTTGTGAGGTGAGACCAGCTGGTATCTTTAAGTGGTACAAATGGATCTAAGAATTGCTTCTCCTGGGTGTAAAAGGGTGCTTTGTCAGTTTATTGAGCACAGGAGTCTTTTGTCTGTGGGGATTCTTCAGTTGTCCAGATCATGGTTGTCCAAAAGATAATTTTTTTCAAGAGTGTTGGAAGAAATATCCATTGGTTCAATTCCAAGTGAGGAGAAAGACATTGGAAACATAGAGGTTAATTGGAAATATGGTTTATTGGTGACCAACATGGGTTTGAGGTCCTTGGCAGATGACCAATTGGTTTGATGACTACACAGATTTTTATACAGTTTATTCTACAGCATTTTGTAATTTAGAGGCTTGATTTGTGTATTTTGTTATTTGATTTTAATTAGTTTGTTTCACAAAGGCCAGCAATGAGTTGGAGTTTCCTTAAATTTGGATGATTTCCTTCAGATATCTTGTGAGGTGAGACCAACTGGTATCTTTAAGCGGTAACAAATGTAATTAATTCTAGATGCTGGTTTCCTTGGGGTTTTAATCCTGTCCTCTTCCATTTCTTTGGGGCTAATAAGAAAGGTTGAGTCTGTTTCCTGCCTTTTAAGAGCATGTTTCTCTATTTCTCATTTAGGGAAATATAATTTTCTGCCTTTTTAATATTTCTCAAAATATTTCATTCTTCTGTGGGGAGGGTGTTAACTTTCTACAAGAGGCAACTGAATTTTCTTGGTTTCCAGAAAATCCAGTTGCCTTTTGAACATGAGTCTCTTTCGTGGCTTCAGAGTGGCCAAGGCAATAATTGCTCACTGATAGTAAGGTTTAAAAAAAGGAGGTAGGGATGTGGATCCTTCAATTCATTTTAGTTTTCTCTCATGATAATAAGGCTAGTAATATGGCACCAGGCTTGTAGTTTATTTAGATATCTGTGGCATGTACTAATTTTATTGTCATCCACAAGCTTGGGAGGGCAGAGACTTGAATCTGGGTCCCTATATACTTTGTTAATTTGTCTCTTTAGCTCAGCATTTTGTAGCCCAAATATGCCCATCCACTTTCTCCAGTTTTCAGGTGTTGCTGATGAAAAGGAAGGTATTCAGAAAGAATGGTTTAGGTTTCCATGATGGCTGTGGCTATCATTGATCTTCAGTGAGTATTCCCCCATTTCTAATGTAATGATTGGTATTTAGAGCAGCTTTTTGCAAGCAAAGCAGTTTTTTTATATTTTTATACATGTAATCCTTGACTTACAACAGTTCATTTAGTGACCATTCAAAGTTATAATGACACTGAAAAAAGTGACTTATGACAATTTTTCACACTTACGACCATTGCAGTTAACCCTAATCCCACAGTCACAAGAGGCTGGGCGAAACGAAGCACCCCACAATGTGAGTGACGTTGAGTTGGCCACACCAACCCACTCTCATGACCACTCAGCCACGCCTACCCAATTGGTCATCAGGGCAGAGAACCAGTTGTTAAATTATTTGAATCCTACCAATGTCCAGGAGTCCTGATGCTACCCACCTGCACTGTAAGATCTGCTGGGATTAAATAAGGAGAAGGAGTAAATATATGACATCTATGACTTCAATAGGAGAAAAAGAAAGGAGGAACTTGGAAAAAGGGCACCCATAGACTTAGCCTTCAGTTCCTATTGACTTGGCCTTTATATTTCCATGCTTTCACACTGCAATAAAACCTTTGAAAATAACAAGGGCCACCTGTATAATGCTTGTTGGATTTGATTCTCAACTCCATGGCAGTTGCTCATTAGGTTATTGATTAGTCAGTATTCAAGGCAAATTATTTGGAGGATATCTCTGACTTTTATACATTGCTCATCACAGAAACTGAGAAAGTTATTTTTAAAATGACAGGTAGGCATTCCAAATATTATATGAGCAAGTTAATGTTCTATGAAAAGAAGACAGCTTGAGAGAATGTTTGAAATGGCTATTTGCGCACTCTCAGTTTTAACTACTATGGAATTTCACACTTACCAAACATCCTATTTATAGGAGATGGATAAAAATACACCATTGTGATATATGAGACAGGAAGGCATTGTGAACTTCAATGGAAACTATGCTTCTACCTAGAGAGTTAGTTAGTTCTACTGAAAGGCTTCCAACTGTGAGCATAGACCATAGAAAAACTAAGGTTGATTTGCCCATTCTTGTACACAAATAAACTATTATCCACTGGTGTGGCACAAAAATTCTGTCAACCATAAAACTTATTTACTTGGCAGGAGACCCAGACTTATAGTTATGGTTATAGCTTTAGGTGATAGCTTAACAACCTCAGCTGCTGCACAATATTGGTGATGCCCCTTTCATATTTTTTCTTCAGATTTGACCATCCTACTCTAACTGAAATTTCAGTCAATTTATTCAATTTCAATTTATTTCTTGCTCTCTGATGGTCATCCAGATTTTTTCCCCCAGATCATATCTCAACTCAAAGGTTTACTACAGTCAGAGACCAGTACAATTAAAAATACTCAAGGAGCATCTAGTTAAAAATTCTAGAATAAAATAATAACAAAAAACAAAATCTATGTTAAAATCATAATTTGGCATCTTATCTGTCAGTTGCATGCAAACAAGAACATGATCTAAGATATAATATAATATTAATCCTTAAATTGTAAAGGCCTATAGTAATTAGTTACTAAAATGCAACCAAATATTCACACTAAAAGATTCAATGCATTAATTGAATCTAAAATTGCTATAATGGATTATTGATCAAGTTCCGATGAAACTTTAGTGCTGCTGTGCAGAATCTAGTGACTAGATTGTGCTGTGACTACCACCTATTTGTCTTTAAGCAGCCACTGAAGATGTAGGGTTCCAGAATGGTCAGGATATCTATAAATTATCAGGAATATACCTTTTGTTCAAATGTCTCTGTAAAAAGAGCAGCGAAGAAGGATGTGTCCAGAGGTTTTCACCTCTCCAGAATTACAAAGTTATACCTTTCAACTAATGATATCCTTTTATATTTGCTATCCAGGAAGGCAGATGCAGCCCATATCTGATAACCCCAGGTCAGACATATGCAAGAGAACTGAATGATACTGGTAGCTAATAGGTAGTTAGCTAGACATAATGGTTTATTGTTCAAAGTTCTTAGAAAATTCTTAATCTTTTAATTTTTTTCCCATGTCTCTTTAAGAGAGAAGAGTTTATTTTTAAAAAATCTGCACACATCCCAAATGGAACTTGCTTTTTAGAAGAGCCAACAACCTATACATTTATCTGGCAGCAGAAAAAAAAGGTTGCAGATTATTTTGGAGTACCTAAACATGAATCTCATCTTAGAAAGAAGAATCTTGATTTTGTAAACTGTACCAAGCATTATGAAACATTCTGAGACATAAGGCAGAATCCTCTTAACTGCCCTAAGAGACTTTGTATATGCAGGAATGAGCTGTTTAATTTTGATTACAATCTACCTATGCTGAGGGTTTCATAATTTCATATCACAAAGTATTAAGAAAAATAACCAAGTTTGGCAATTCATTGTATAGTTTCTGAGAGACAGTCTGGTATATAGATGAAAGCATCAGGCTAGAAAGTAGAAGCGCACAAACTTTAATTTTGTGTTAGGCACAAAGCCAACTTGGACCTTAGACCAGTTACTTTTTCTCAATCCTAGAAAGGAAGCAATAGCAAACTAATTCTGAAAAATATTGCCTAGAAAGCTACAGGGCCTCTCAAGACAAATTCCCAGAATCTTGAATAAAAGGGGAGAAAACCAAAGGTTTCACATACTTATATACTGTTATTTACTCTTCTCCTACTAGATTGGCTGCCCGAATCCTGTGGAGAATTGAAAGAGAAGGAGGAGGCCTTACTGAGGGGTGTCTGGTTTCCATTGACAGCCTGCAAAACCATGTAGAACATTTTGGGGAGGAGGAAAAGAAGGAGCTGCGGATGGATCTGGAGAGCTTCCTGGAGTTCTGGCCACCTGAAAGCAAACAGTTTGGCATGCAATACATCTCCCACATATTGGGTGTGGTATGTATCTATTGTTGAAATCTGGAAGGAATTGTGGAAGGGAACTAAAGCAAATTTATCCTGCAACCAGTCCACATTTATAGTGGTTTGCAATATCCATGGTCATGTGACTGCAACAGTTTGGATGATTATAAGTTTTTCCTGAAACCAGTGTTACTACTTCTGTCTTTTTGGAAGAAAAGTCCCATAACAAACAATGGTTTGGCTTAACAACTGGGGTGTTCACTTAACAACCACATTTATAACTATTGTATTGTCAACCACATTTATAACCATTGAAAGTCAAAATCGACTCTGCTCATGTGATGGCCACTTTGTAATCATCACAACTTTCAACTGTAATTGTCAGTCTCAATTATAATTGTAAGTCGGGGACTACCTGTATAATGGACACATTGTATGAATGTAGTTCATTATATTCAATAAAGTTATGATTCATTACTTAGCACACTGTGAGGATGTTGCTTCTTAGAAGAATGTTTGGTGCACTTCATAAAACTCATACAAAGAGCTCCACTCTTTCAGGTAAATGATGGGGTTTGGGTTATTTTTGTTCTTTATAGCATAATCTGTAACAAATCAAGATGATGGCAAAATGATAACATACATGCTAGGTTGCCATTACATTACAGTTTTTAATTGCTTCCTGGAAAATCTATGGCTGTTTATTTTTTAAAGACTAGTTTTTTCTCCCAGCCCTTTTCCTTACCGCCGGATTATTTAATGGAACATTTGGTCCTTTGACACACCAATGTGGGTATTCTTTACAGCAGGAAGACAGTAATTAACTGACTGTCTAAATTTGAAATGTTGCAAGCTTATGGGGCTTATCTGAGGTATTTAGAATTATACATCAGGAATACACTGACTGGTTGGCACCTTCACTATGTTCTTAAACTACTTAGCCCAAATGATGCTGTTCCACTCCACCTCCAAACAATAGGGGGGGAAAAACAGCTCTTGATAAAATACATTTGAATCGTCCACAAAATTTTGTGAGATTGGAAGATAATCACTCTCTCCTTATATCCAATTTGTCAAAAAAAAAAAAAAAAGGCGAAATAGAAGTTGCAACCACATGACAAATCCTGTTTTGTGTATATGTCTATTGCAGGATTTTAAGAATTAGGAAAATTAAGAAAATGCATTTCTAAAGTATGCAAGGAATGTAGTGAGAGACATAAGAAAAAAGAGAGGGAGAGATTATTGCTGTACATAATTTGGGGATTTATATATATTATGTAACCTGGCTAGTAATTTGTGATGATTTGAATATAGATCATAACAGATGGAATGAGTTGAATTGTGCATCAATTTATATTTCTGTTCCCAAATTCTGTCTGAAAAATCGATCCCTCTGTACAGAAACTGGCTGTCCCTGATTTAAAAAAAAAATTGTTTTCCTGATCCATCTTATTTTTTTGTTTTTGTGAGAGCAGATCAATTGCAATGGTTTCACCCTGAGTGACCAAAGGGGACTTCAGGCAGTTGGTGTAGGCATTTTCCCCAATCTTTGCTTGGTGAATCATGATTGTTGGCCCAATTGTACTGTCATCTTTAACAATGGCAAGTAAGTATCCCTTCCCTAAAACATTCTTTTCTGTTCAGAGATTAAAACAAAATATTTCAGAAAACAATCTGCTTTTCAGATAAAAGATAGCCTAACTCTAATGCATTGACTTCCGCTTCCAGAAAATATATAATATGGCCACTGCTGAACTCATCTAGAAAAATAGGGAACCCATTGGAACATTATCTAGTAGAAATCCCGTTTCAGTGAATGGGAAATGCAGGAGACTTTTACAATGTTCTTAGCAAGCTGAAAATTATTTAATAAAGACTGTGCCACTAAATGGTTCAGTGGATTGTATTTAAGGTGTATTGTCAAGAATATGGAACAATCTTGGACCTAGAAAAATAAATTAAGAAAATGGTCAAATGAGGTAATACTTAACTGGTATGTTTTTTACTGAATAAATTCCTCGCATGACCTAGTGATGTCAGTGAAATTCTGATTCACTAAGATGGTAATCAATCTGTTGATGGAAGCGATTAAGGGTCATAATGAAATTTATAGACAGAATCAATCTTTCTTAAATCTGCACTTTCCAACAATGTTATTCAATCGGTCAGAAAAAGCTCCTTCTGGCCTATATGAAAAGACAAGGACCCAAGTCATCTTCTTAGAGAAAGGATCGTGACAACTATATTCTCCCTTAAAATATGCTCCATCAATAATATGTTTGATTGCAATAAATGTAAGAAATCTACTTCAAAAGATCTACTTCTTGATAAGCTAAAAAAAAAGTGGAATAGATAGCACCACCACTAGATGAACTCGCAACTGGCTGACAAACCATACTCAACAAGTAGTCCTTAATGGGTCAAAGCATACATGGAGGGAAGTATGCAGTGGGGTGCCACAAGGTTCTGTCTTAGGCCCAGTACTCTTCAATATCTTCATTAACAACTTAGATGTGGGAATAGAATTTGCAGATGATACTAAACTGACAGGAATAGCTAACACCCAAGAAGATAGGCTCAAGATTCAGATGGATCTTGACAGACTAGGACATTGGGCCCTATCTTACAAAATGAAAATCAGTGTAGAGAAAAGTAAAGACCTACACTTAGGCAAGAAAAACCAAAAGTACACATATAGTCTGGGTGAAACCATGCTCAACAGCAATAACTGTGAGAGGGATCTTGGAGTCTTAGTGGACGACCAGCTAAATATGAGTCAGCAGTGTGTAGCAGCCGCCCAAAAAGCTAATGAAATCCTAAATTGTATTAACAGAGGAATATAATCAAGATCAAGGGAAGTACTAATACCACTCTATAAAGCCTTAGTAAGACCACACCTATAGTACTGCATCCAGTTTTGGTTACCACATTATAAAAAAGATGTTGAGACTCTAGAAAAGTGCAGAGAAGAGCAACCAGGATGATTAAGGGACTGGAGGCTAAAACATACAACGAATGGTTGCAGGAACTGGGCATGGCTAGTCTAGTAAAGAGAAGGACCAGGGGAGATATGATAGCAATCTTCCAATATTTGAGGGGCTGCCACAGGGAGGAAGGGGTCAAGCTATTTTCTAAAGCTCCTGTAGATGAGAGGATAAGAATTGGAAGTCCAAATATGATCCCTCTTGAATGTTGCTGTACATATATTCTAACTATCTCATAAAATAAATTGTGAATAGCAGGAGAAGCACGTGAATTCTGAATAAAAACCAAAACTTAAATTAATGTTGCTGTTGCTCAGAGATGAGCAGCTCACAATCCATAGTATTTTATGGCTCCCATGTTTTTTTTATGGCTCTTTGCTTGCAACTCCGGAATTCCTAAATCACACAAGCATTATTCAGTAGCAAAACACTAGCATTCAGGGAACAACTAATGATATCTTTTTTTCAGAAATTAGAAAGTAAATAGATATGTTAAACTTTAGTAGGCTTAAGACATTTACTTTATTAAAACTTGCCACAACACCATCTCACTTCCAAGGCTCTTCCAGGAACTACTACTTGGGTGATCTCAATTCATTATTACATGTCTTTGCATGTCTTTACAGTACAGATAGGTCAGACTACAGCATGAATCAAAATATCAGAATATCAGTCTGGTATTTTTAATTTCACTTTGGGTCCCTCTGTAATTCTGTGCCATGTACCTTGAACTGGAAAAGGACCACGTAGAACCTCACTGCCAAGGTGGGAAAGGGTAATGTATTTGTCATATTTGATTGGATGGGGTGTTATTTTTGAGAATGCCTGAATGGAACTTTGGGCAAGGTGGGAATTCAAAGCATGAAGTGTCCAAAACTAAAGCCAGGATGTTGTTGAAAAGGCTATTTTTTGATGGAGGGGCATTTGCACTGCAGCTGCAGCTGTTTTGCCAGCATTTTGTCATTCTTTTTGATCAGGGCTATGTGAAATAGATCAATTCACAAGATGAAGAAAGGTCTTAAATGCTGCTTAAAGAAAGCAGCAAGGAAAGGTTCCTACCTAGCTAGTTATGTCTTCTACTACTACCAGAAAAAAAAAAAACCAAACATATTTTGAGATGGATTGACTAATACTAGGAGAGAAAGCCCAGTTGGAAATCATTCCCAGCAATACAGGATGCTGCTGAGTGGAAAGAGTGGAAATCTCTGGTTCAGCTGTAGAGGCTGCCTTTTAGACTGCTGTTACTATTTGTCACTCTTATCCTTTCAAGAGGAGAATAAGAATTAATGAAACTTGCTTGTAAACTTGTAGTGGTTAATTTCAGTTGCCTGAAAATAAACCCCATTATAAGGTTTCAGGATGAATTAAAACATAAAAAGTAAAATAAATTATTCTGGCCCAATATCTATCATCCATCGTTTCTAGTAACATTTAGTGGTTATGTATCCTATCAGAAGGCCTGGATGAAGCATAGATTATATGCTAGAGGAAAACCTGAAATCAGATAGTGGAAATAGTTAAAGACAAAACATTTTATTGTGTCTGGCATTACTTTTTATACTGATGCTTTGTAGTATAATTGCAGTGAATTCAGTTAGGCAATACATGTGGTATATTCCAGGATTAAAATTAAACTACCTCGGCCCGGCTTGGGAGAGGTGGTAGAGACGATTTGAATCAGTAAAAATCTCCCCTGGTTGCTATTACTATTATACCAAGCCATACCCACAGCTACACCCTACATATCCACAGCCGGTAAGGCAAACATTTGAATTTCACCCCTGATATATTTTTAACTATAGTGAGTAGACTATCAAAAAAGTTCTGCTTGCTGTTACTAATGCTATAATGCTGAAGCTGATCTGCATAGTAAGACCTACTTATGCCAAGGGAAAGTTCTACTAAACCTTGGAGCTTAGTTTCATTAAATTCTTATTCATTAAGATTAAACTTTTCTTGGATGGGAAGGAGAGAGCCCAAGAGGACCAGGAGATGGAAAATCTAAGCTTTGTGATCGCCTTCAACTCTGGTTCCTCCACTGTAAGAAAATCTAGTCAGTCAGTCAATCAATCATCATGAAATACAAATATTCTGGTGCTAGAGTCAAAGCTTGTATGAGAGGGGAAATTATAAATTGTATGGTCTTAGGTTTCTAGCTGATAATTTCAGATGCATCTTTAATGTTGTCCTTGGTATATGCATGTCAATGTGTAGCTGCCTCCAAACATTCAATCTACTAAATGTCTGGGCTCAGGTTGCTTTTCCAGTATTTCTATCTTTGTAAAACTGCAGGTGTCTGTTTTTTTTCCAGTCAT
Organism: Laticauda colubrina; assembly: GCA_015471245.1. Lineage (NCBI taxonomy): Eukaryota > Metazoa > Chordata > Lepidosauria > Squamata > Elapidae > Laticauda > Laticauda colubrina. The sequence continues at coordinate 12,275,967 of BLBF01000044.1, read as the reverse complement.
GAGGCTGTAAGATCATTGTTCCACACCCAGATGAGGTGGGTCGGTCTTGAAAGCATAATATACTCCCTTCTCTCACTACTTCTCTATCATCCTGCATCACGATAGATGAATCACAGACAATAATAACCCAACTTTGGAAATGTCTGTTGCGTGTAATTCCACATTTTCTATAATCCCTAAGCTAAATTCCACTAAACCCAGCCCTTAATTTAATACTTCCTGCATTTTGTAGTGTATAAGTACTATAATATTAATTGTGATTGTCACCCCTGTTCTTATCAGATCAACTTGCCCATCCTTCTTAACATTGGAACTATCTTCTTTTTCCTTCTTTCCTTTCCATAGCAGTGACAGCATGACCTGTGTTAGTGGAAATAAATCCTATCAATCTTTCATCTTATTTGCAGGTGACTGATTGCCTGAGACCCATTTCTTTAATGTTGGTTGTGTTGATTCCAACTACTTCCAACTGAGGAGAGGGATTGGCTATTCCATCCCTTCCATCCCATTTTCTACCCTATGACAAGTTTTTGATTGTAATTTCAGGAGGGCCTGGCAGGAGAAAAGAAGACCACTGGGCCTCTGAAAACTTTCAAGTGCATTTTGAGCATTCTTGGCAAATCTTTGTACAATCTTTAGAGATTTATTCTGTGTACTTTCCAGGAATATTCAAAAAATATTTTTTTAAAAAAGGAATTAATTGAATTATAGAAATGATAGAAATTCATCCCTTGATTCAGCTAATTATAAACTAGCTGGAAGGAGCTGCATATTTTGAAACCAAGTATCTTCACAGCTGATGTAAGAAAGCATGATTGTATGTGCATGAATGTAATTGTAGTTAATGTGGCATGTAAAGAAATATTGTTTCTAAAAAAAAGTGACAATTTGTATTGGGAAGTTGTGGTTATACTAACAGATTTATTATTCTGATCTAATAAAGGGGATCTTAATGGTAATTACCATGTATTTCTCAATGCTTCTGGGCTACTGTTGAAAATGAAACTGGAATGGACCAAATCAATTCCAGTATGTGAGGTTTATGCACCATACCAATTTTTAAAGGAAGAATAACAGAGAAAGATTGAAAATGTGGGACAAATTCTTTATGTTACATATCTGGAAACATTGCTTTTTTATATTCGGATAGACATAATCTAATTTAATAAGGATCTCCAGTGACACTACTGTCAGAAGTAGGAGTGAGGAGGGTGCATGGCAAAAACAGAGTCATGTGCTCAAAAACTGAATATTTAGGAATGGCATTGTTAATGCATCTGTACATGTGCATGTAAGTCTGCTTTTGCTTATTTTTTATAACAACTCTATTTCTAACTGATGTACCATGTACATGATTTCAGATGTGATTTAATTGGTCTAGAGCAGGGGTCGGCAACCTGCAGCTCTGGAGCTGCATGTGGCTCTTTCATCCCTCTGTGGCTTCCTATCATCAGTCAGTGCCATAATTTTGAGAGGAGTTTCCAGTTTTGGGGTGGGAAGCATGGCATGCCAGTAGGAGACTCTATGGCAAGGGGCGGGTTTTCTGGTCAGCTCCACAAAGGGCAGTTAGGACAGGAAAGAGGATGCCATGCTAGGAGACTCTATGGTGGGGGAACCGGATTTTTGGTTGGTTCCAGAATTGAACATGGGGCTTCTGGTTAGTGTTTAAGGTTGCTGACACCTGGTCTAGAGACTATGTTGAATGCCTTAAGTTCAATTTTTAAAGCTAAGAAGATCCACCCTGCTCAAATACATGGAAGATGCCACTCAAAAGTTGTCTACTAGTGGCAAGAATAATAGGTGAAAAGTATCCACAAGCGACCCTCTTCCTCAACCTCACAAATAAATGCACAGAGCCCCACCCCTTTATGATGCATTCTGGCTGACTCATTTATTGAAAGTTATCAGTTAACTGTGGCAGTGTGAAGCAGTGACTACAGTATATGTGATTTTTCAATGGCAGCAGTGGAATATTAAGTGAGTGTGCTGAAAGTAAGAAGGAAAATGTCAATTAAAATGTAATTTGTATGACAAAATAAAATGAGAAGATACTTATCCAGAATTTCATAATGGTGCTTTCAAAATTATACTTTAACACATGAATATGCTCTAATTTTCTAAAAATTAAATTGTTTAAATTTTTTAACTTTAATTAAAGAATAGTGAGCACTATATATCTGCCTTTTGAATTTTTGATAATTTAATCAAAATTGGACACTGCAGGTGAAATTATAGAGGTTGTTGAATGAGATTTTCTCTTTATCCAGAAAATAAAGCTGCTTTTTTCTACCAATGTTTAACAAGAGCCGGGAAAAATGTTCTTCAATAAAAGAAAAATAAAGTGGTTTTGATTTCCATAATTGTATTCAGGCATTAATTTGACCAGTTCATATTACAGAATTTTGTTCACCCTTGTACAGAATTGAGTTCAGAAGACAGAAAATTCCACAAAATAATCATGGCTTTGCTTGGGAAGATACATCCTTTAAGAGTTTTCCTAAGAATCTTAATTATAGAATCAGATAATTATTGCAATTGATCTAATGCTTCTTGCCTTATTTAAAACCAGGATAGAGCTACGTGTATTGAGTAAGATCTCTGTTGGAGAAGAGCTGACTGTTTCCTATATAGACTTTCTCAATGTCAGTGAAGACAGAAAGCAGCAACTGAAAAAACAGTATTATTTTGACTGTACCTGTGAGCATTGCCAGAAAGGAATCAAAGATGACCTGATGTTGGCTTTGAAAGAGGGGAATGAAAAGGTAAAACTTTAACAAATTTCAGAATATTTCCAGGAATATAGATGGATAAGTACTGAATTGGATATGGAAAGATTTAGGTTCGAATATGCCTTCAGCTGCCTGCCTGCCCTCTGCCCCATCCCCCACTGTAGCCGAACTGCCTGTTCTGCATTCAGGGCAGAGCCAACTTATAACTGCCACCCTCTGACACCCTGCTCATTCACCCACTTATATGGCTCTTGCTCTGCTCATTGCTACTCTCTTCTGACAATTCACTCACTCTCCATCTCGCACCTGCAGTGAGTTATACCCACAGCAAATTTCACAAGATGTCTTGTGAAGAAATGGTGGCAGTGAATTGGCAGAAAGAATTTGGTGGTGGCAAAAAGGTGCCCCTAGCTGGCTGCACTGAACTAGTGGCATTGAGTCATCACAGAAAGCTGTGGCCCATATAGATGATGGGAATAAGCGTAATTCCTACTAATGCTGATTTTATTTCAGCTGCCTGACTTTTCATAGTATAAGAAGGACCATTTTGACCACTAAATCCAACTCTCTGCCCAGGATTTAATTTAATTTTTATTTAACCCAGATTAAAATATCTTGGGTAGATTATTGTTTAGTCTGCATTTTAATGTACCCAGTAAAAAGAAGGCTACCATCTCTCTAGATAACTGGTGGTACTGTCAGATTTCTCTTAATGTTTGGAAGTTTTTTTCTAATATTCAAATGGTTTTGCCTTCCTGTAACATACTCTTATTATTATTATTTTCCTCTACCCTCTGAAAAAAGAGAGTAAATGTGAATTTACTTTTTCCTTTATGTGACACCCTTTCATTTATTTGAAGCATGCCATCAAAATAACTCTGTGTCTTTTCTCAAAACTCAAAACACCTTCCTTCAATCTTCTTAATAGTCTTAGGAGTTTAATTTTGTGCAGTAAAACAGTACCAAAGACAGTTTTGTGTCTGTGTTCTGTACCATATTCAGAAAATTTCAGTAGGTTCTTATGATTTCTTGTTCATCTCTGTTCATCTTCATTATTGTTCTTTGAATCTGTTTCAGCTGAAAAAATGAGCTAAATTGAATCTTGCAAGGTTTGTTCCAAGACATTATTATCTTGATAATAAAAAGAAAATTGGATTTGTTTTATGATGTCCTTTGATAAGAAAAATGAGGAAGCACACGCAAATATCTTCCCCTTATTTCTCACAGACATCTCAAGAAATGATGAAAGAGGTCATTCAGTTTTCTAAGGAAACCATGAAAAAAGTTGATACAGCTCGTTCTGATGGGGTATACCATGAAGTAAGTTATTGGACACCAGATTTTCTGCAATGCTTTCCTTAATTTAAGTGTTACAGGGAAAATTTTCTTGCATCTCCCAAGGACTCCATAGGAGTGTGGGTCATCTGAACCCCTTTCTGTAAATTTCAAAATTCAGCAAAAAAAAAAAAAAGGCCAAATAATGGCAATTGTCTGTCATTTTTAAAATAAGGAAACAAAAGTTCTTCGGAAAATGATATTTCCAAAGTAGTTAAAAATGGAACAAAAAGTTCAGTCTTGTTGCTTCTAGGAATTGTGTCCTGCTTATTGTCAAAAAGAAGAATTGTTTTTAAAAAGTGTATCCTCACCCTGTCAAAATTTGCCAGCTCCTGCTTCATAGTATGGGACTTTTTGACAACCAAGGGAAACTTGATACAAGTTTTACTTTTAATGTTCAAAATAAAATATTTTCCATACATTATCTTCAGATACATCTGTTATTATGTATCTTCCTTCCCAAGAGCATTGTATGTGTGATGGTATCCCATGTTTGAGCAAAGTGCATTATATATTCTGCTGTTCCCCATCCCTACCAATCTACAGTTAAGATGTCATTGAGGCCATTATGATAAGCCATCATTTTCTGATGTTTTTTTTTTGTACCAGTAGGTTTGCTTTTTGTTTTGCATTTCGATTTTAGCAAGATCATCCCTCATGAATATATTATTGTATCATAATTACTTCAAATTACAGATAAAAAGACAGACAGACAGGCATATAAACATAAATATATGAATGAAATTCCCATTTTGCTTCATTTCAACAGGAAAGGCAATCTAAAAGGCATCCTCTTAAATTAATTAGTACAGAGAGTCAAATAAGACTGGCTGTCTCAATAGAGATTTTGACCAAAGTATAAAATAGATCATTTATATTGGTTTTGTCTTTTCAACTATTACACTTGCGGGAGATTAAAAATGTGTAGCTGTCTTTTGGGGAAATGTTGATTGAAGTGATGGTGCTAATCTTGACAAAATAAGCATAACTTTTGTTCATCAGATTAACTCCAGATAATATAAACTATAAACATATAGGTTTTTTTTTATTCTGTCCCATTATTGGTTTAAATCTATGAAATTTATGCACATTTATAACAAGTATTTCAATTATTACAGCCAAAGATCAGTAAAAAATGCTATCTGTACAAAAAAACTAATGAAAACATACACAATATGCAACAATAAATACCATTAATGCAGATTTAAAAGCTATCACCTCTGCCACGCTCCATTTTTTGCCTCCTTGGCCTCAGGGAAGCCTCCAGGGAAAAAGGTTTCCCTGAGGCCCAAGAGGCAAAAAATGGAGTCCCCCGCACCCGTTTTTTGCCTCCTGGGCTTCCTGGAAGTCTCCTGGGTGAAGCAGTAAGACAGTGAGGGGGATCCCAGCACAGCTGATGTTGGAACAGCTGATCATCAGGAAGAAAAAGAAGAAGAAATACCATAAGGAGTGACTGGGTGGGGTGGAGCAGGTGGGGGAGAATGCAGTCAGTGATGTGGGTGATGTTGTGCATGCATGATAAGGACTGACTGGGTGGGGAGGGGAGGGTTGGGCAGAGAGGGGTGGGGCCAGCCAGGAGCATGATTTACTGGTTCTCCAAACTGGGCAGAATCGCAACCACTGGTTCTATAGAACTGGTCCGAACTGGTAGAATTCCACCCCTGGGATTATCTTTCCTATATAATCTAGTTTCTCAAATATTGACTGCGAAGATGAAGAGTGGTGAGTTTCTGCTTACAGAATGTTACTGTTTCAAGCCCACAGAAATCAACAAAATACTGAAATAACATTTCTTCAAGATCTAATTCAGTTTAATTTAATTTAATAATTATAGGGAATATTTAGTTAAGTGTTCATGTACATAAAATAACTCACCGGTGACATGAAAGAACTTGACTATTAAAGCTTCTGTCCAGTCCCTCCCATATAATGCACAATTGGAAGAATCCAAGGGATGGAGTTCATGCCTCCAGAAAGGTCCAGGATGCATAGCCTGTAAAGACAGTTGGTGAATTACCTGGTCCTTTAAAGTATAAAAGGAATGCAGATGAAATAAAGAAAGAGACATTTCTGATGCTCATGTTGCCATATTATAAAACCTCCTGGGACAAATCTGATATTTTATAGTTTTATAGTTGCAGAAGACATTGGCTTCAGTTTTATTTAGTGTTAGGTAATTAGTAAGATTAGCAACAGTAAAAACAAAACCAGAAAAATCCATATCAACCTCCAAGCAATACAAGTGAGAATCTTAATAATAGTTTAACTTAGCTGTTCGTACACAAACAAAAAAATAAAATCTTAATATCAGTGCAACCTGAACATCCCACATACTGAAAGAGCTCAGGTTTAATGGCTTTTCTAACAATAATAATTTGGAGTCACACTTAAAATATTGTATATAAAAATGTAGAACTGTACCCAATGTTATTGCATTATTATTGCACCAACATAGAACTATTTCTCTGCATTTATTCCAGATGAATTATAAAACTCCTTTTTTTAATTATGGTGGGATTAGTTATAGGAACACCTCATATCCACACTCAAAACTGATCAGTCATTAGAGCTAGGCAGGGGTGGGATTCAAATTTTTTAACAACCAGTTCTGTGGGTGTGGCTTAGGTGATGGGTATGGCTTGGTGGTCATGTGACTGGGTGGACATGGGTTGGTGGTCATGTTATTGGCTGGATGTGGCCAACTCAATATAACTCACATCGAGGCACGCAACTCCTCGCCTGGCCTCTCAAGACTATGGGGATGCTGCAACAGTCAAAAGTGTAAAAAATGGACATAAGTCACTTTTTTTAGTGTCATTGTAACTTTGAATAGTCATTCCACACAAGCAAAGTACCAGCAAAGGAAGGGAAAAAAACTCTAGAGAAGTTCCTGAGTCAGGAAGTCTAATCCTGCCAAGAATGTAATAAGGGTTAACAGAGAGGCAGTTTCTGTAAGCAACACCAGAATGTTTTCTTCCTGCCTTCCTTACAGGATTAGGCCAGTAATTTATTCTAACAACCAGTTCTCTGAATTGCTTAGGATGTTAACAACCGGTTCTAGCGAATAGGTGCGAACTGGTAGAATCCCACCCCTGGAGCTAGGCCTCTTTATTCTATCCAGTCCCTCTTTTTTGATTATTTTGTTCTTGTGGTTGTGACAGGTGGTGAAATTGTGCCGAGAGTGTCTAACAAGGCAGGAACCAGTGCTGGGAGAAACCAATATTTATCTGCTGCGAATTCTTAGCATCTTGTCTGAAGTTCTCTCTTACCTCCAGCTCTTCGATGAGGCTTCTGGCTATTCAAAACAGATGGTGGATGGTTACCTGTATGTGACCCGAGTCTCTTTCTTCTCTCTTCTTCAGTAGCCTATTTATAGAAATGAGAAAAATAAACAGACTTGGTAACCCTCTTTTAAGTAATCACAAAAATACCCATATGAGATACTGAAGCAACAATGAGGGAAAGCATTTATGATTCTTAGAAATTAATATAACCAAGTTAGTGTTGTAACAATATAAGGGCTAAATCTATCAGTTCTGCTTTCAAGTGGAAAGATCATAAAAATATTTAAAATAAGTAAAATGTAGAGTGTTTATTCTCCCTCTGCATATATGTAACCAAAATAGAATTCTTCCATAGTCCCAGATAAATTTGCAATTGTAGTAAAAATCTTGGATTCCACTTCTGGGTGGTTGCAAATGGGTTAGTAGTTTGCTGTTTTCCTCTTTGCATATTTGTGTTCAGTAGATTACTATTTATCCACAACATCATTTTTAAAACAGTAAGCTGCACTAGGCAAAGAACTATGGAAGCCTCCCTTTTTTACCACTTCCTCACTCTTTGACCTGTTTCTCGGAAATGCAGCCACATTTAAAACTTGCACATAAAGGAGATTAGCTAAAGGACTGAAGGAATATTGAATATTATCTAAAAGGCATTATAAATGCAACTCCTGATTGAAAAGAAGGATGGAAATTATTGTATTTCTTAACTTTCTTTCTTTTTTCTTTCCTTCCTTCCTTCCTTTCTCCCTTCCTTTCTTTCTTTTTCCTTCCTTCCTTCTTTTGACTTGTCTTTTATTCTATAATAAGTTTTTAAATAAAAGTTCTTTTTTTAAAAAAACTTATACAACATGCTTCTCCTCTTTTGCCCTTAGAAAGCTTTACCATCCCAAAAATGCCCAACTTGGGATGGCACTCATGAGAAGTGGAGTCACCCACTGGCATGCTGGGCTTATTGAAGCAGGTCATGGGATGCTTTGCAAAGCTTATGCTATTCTTTTGGTGACACATGGGCCCACTCATCCAATTACCAAAGATCTGGAAGTAAGTGATTTTCAAGTGTGATGAAGCATCTTTTGGATTCAGAAATTAATAAATTTTTATTTGTGATGCTTACTGTCGAATTTTCTGGAATTGGATCTATGTAGCAATTTGTCTACATAAGAATTAGCAAATTTCCTGCCGTTCTCTAATATTATATATATATATATATATATATATTTGTTTTTTTAAGTTATCGCGGGTACTTACATGTGTGCTGTTCAGCTTCCTTCCATACAGAAGCCTGATGATGGCAGATGAGATTCTGCTGAAACGTTGCTACAA
>BLBF01000044.1:12247145-12257296 GCA_015471245.1 Laticauda colubrina | reverse complement strand
TAACATACAGTAAAAATAACAGATACGCTTGTGCTATCAAGAATATATTTTATTCCAGTATAAGTTTATAGCATAGTCAAAAACAGTCCAATATTCATTTACCATGTAGTCAGTCCATTCAGGGATATTCAGTTAGCAAAGTCCATGTAGAATATCCTATTGTCAGTTCACATAAATCAGTCCGTTGTTGTCTCTCCCGTTCGAGCAATGCAGTCTTGCTTCCAATCAGTAATCAGGGATCATCAAAGCCAGAGAGAGAGAGAGCAAGCTGTAGCCTTGCTACTTTTATATGGTTTTCATAACCACACCCACAATTGCCATTTTACATTTAAAGCTGCATACACTAACTATGATTTATAGTTAGTATTTCACCTAAAACAGTTAGGGTGAACAATGTTATCCCTAACAATCCATATAATGATCGACTAAATAGGAAAGAAATGTATTCTGAAAGGGTTGGAGGGCATTATCCATGAAATATTGATAAAGTGTAGGGGAATTTAGCATTCCTTGAGGCAAAACTCGCCAATGATATCATTTTGTGGGCATGCTATTATTAAAAACTAGGACAGTAAATGCAAATTTTTCTTTGTCTTGAGGCTGCAAAGGTATAGTAAAAAAGCAGTCTTTAAGATCAACTACCAATAATTTATAAAAATTAAGAATTAAGTTAGGATTTGGTAGACCACATTGTAAAGGACCCATGGGTTGGATACATTTATTAATTTCTTTTAAATCATGAAAGAAACACCATTTCCCATTTTTCTTTTTATAACAAAAACAGGAGTATTCCAAGGACTAGTAGAAGGTTCTATATGACCAGCAGTCAATTGTTCTTGAACCAATTGCTGTAAAGCAGCAAGTTTTTCCCTTGATAATGGCCATTGTTCCACCCAAACTGGTGTAGAACAGAGCCATTTAAGAGGAAGAGCCATCATCAAGAATCAAATGGGCATTAAGAAGAGAAAGGATATCACAACCCCAAATATTAGTATGAATATTTAGAATGTATGGTTGTAGGAAAAAGGACTTTCCAGCAGATGTTGAAACATTAATTTCTTGAACACTCTGCCAAGCAGCTGTAGAACTTCCTATTCCCCACAGTGAAGAAACTGTCGTTTTTGGCCACTGTACTGGCCACTATAAAGAGGAGATGACAGTAACATTGGCTCCAGTATCCAGTAACCCTTGAAATGATTATTTATTAAGGAAGAGCGTTAACAAAGGATGAGAGGAGTTCAGTTGATGAAGTAAGCCTACAGATAAAGAAGTTGATCCAAATCCTGCATCCCCACGATTACCTATACCAGGAGATGGAATTTCATATGGAAGAAGAAGCAATTGAGCAACAGAAGAATTACAAGGAAGTACTTGAGGAAGATTCACCCAAATCTGAATCATGAGGATATCAGTGTAATCTGAACCAGTGTAATCTGAATCAGGATACCAGTGTAATCTGAATTACCCCAGGCACAACAAAATAGTCCTTTTTGTATGGAGGAGAACGAGGAAAAATCAAGCCAACTCATCCCGAAGGAAGAGGACCTTTAAATTGAGATGGAACTATTTTAACTTCCATGGGAAATTTAAACTCAATTTTCTCTTCAGTGATTAAATTGATCCCAGCGCTACCGGCTGTGGCTGGGGAGGAGTGAGAGAGACTGCTGGAGGAGTCAGGGTGATGGGAAAGGCACGCTTTGGATTCTGGGTGGGTGCCACACCCATTGGCAAGTTTCCCGACCGAAACCGACATTGATTGGCCCAATGAAACCCCTTTTTACAAATAAGGTATTTCTTAGAAAGACAATTCTGAGGCATAGAAGGTGTTGAATGACAGTCCTTCTAAAAGTGGCCAGGCTTCTTCCACTTAAAAGAGTTACCAATTGGTCGCTGTCCTTTCTGAATAGCAGCTGCTAATATATGCATTTAATAAGTTTGTGATCCAATATCCTGGCAGATTTGCAGAATATGTGCCAGAGTGTAATGAGCCTTTAGTGGCTATAAATCTCTTTTACAATCTGCATTAGTACTTTCAATAGCTAACTGGCGAAGAAGTTCACCAGCAGCTTCCTGATGATCAAACTGCTGTCTAATTGCTTTAGACAGATGCTCAACAAAGTCAGCATAAGGCTCATTGGCATTCTGTCGAATGTTTGAAAAATGTACTCTCGGTTCTCCAGCTTGGGGTATCTTAAGAAAAGCACGAAAGGCACATTCAGAAACATTAGTTAACATAGCTGGAGGAAGAACAACTTGAGTAGGAATTGTACCAAATGGTGCAGAACCAAATAGCTGCTCAACTGTATATGCTCCTCCTCCTCCTAAAGCAACAGGTTGAGCATGTCTCAGGATACCTATATCAGGATACCTATAAGATATTCACAAAGGAATATAGTAAAGATCTTGTGTAATTGAAGAGCAGAACCAAGTCATGAAAATCTTCTGCTTTCCTTTCCTAGGTCTATAAGTGTGTATGTTTATTCCCTTATATATCCCATCATGTTCTCCAGAAAGCTACAGGATATTTTGCTTCAGCAAAGCAAACATAATTTGAAATTATTTGAGTTTTTAAAATTGAATCTCATACTCAGTAATAGATGCAAATAGATATATGGATCTAGCATTTCAGTAAATTGGATCAATGCATTTTTTCCCATGTATGCATAATTATTTCAGTATATCATGATTTATGAAAGTAAACATATCACCTTAACATTCTCATTTTATATGTATATTTCATATTTTTTGGGATAGAATAGCTATGCGTTAGGAATATAAGTTACCTAACAAGTATTTGGGTTGGAAATATATAAACCAGGATAGACATTTAATACTGTATCTTTAAGAGAGTCATGGAGGTGTAATTGGGTGTGGTTTCTCAAAAGGCCATAAGATGGAGCCAGAAACCTGGGTTGTTTAATCTTCATCTCAGAAGAAGTCTCAGTGAGTCTCTGTTTCCTTCTGTTGGAGTGTATTGCCATTCCTCCATTCTTCCTAATTGACTGATATTCTTGGATTTGATGTAAGTCTGATACTGAACTGTTTTTGACACTGGACTTTGATATTGGATTATCCCTGGATTGAAAACTGACTGATTAACTTGTGAATGACTTTGGACTGCTTGTTTTGGCCTTTGCTTAAACCTTTCTGGAAGTAAATACGTACATTTACTGTACAGTGTATCTGTGTGCTGTGTGTGTATTATTCAAACACTTCTCTCAAATAGGTCTCCCTGTATGTGCTCATTTTCCTAACGGGGAATTACCTCAACACTATGCACAAAAATAAAATAATGATAGTTACAACATAAACAAAAAGGGCTTGTGATTTAAAAAGTTATATTAAACAAAAGCTGGTCCTTTTAGCGTTGCTTTTGTTTTTAACTGCTGCTTGTGATCTTGTTTCTCTACCTATACTTCAGAAATGTATATTTTTCCTATGGAGAATTCAACGTTGAGCAAAATGCCTGGCTACTTCAAATTAGGAACAATGAAGAACTGCTCATCATGGTTGTCTTGCAAGGCTATAAAAAGAGAAGTTTGTAAACTGAAACATGTTGTTGGAGGAGCTGTAAAAAGAGTTTGTTTAACTTAATGGATCTCAAACTTCTATACATTCCCAGGTCACTATTTATGTCCAGTGATAACCCCAATCTACAGAGAGATGCCTAGGCATTCTCAGAATCCACTGCTGTTGTGAAAGTGATGAAAACAATATTGCATTGTTTTATACAGAGAAGTACCGTGTTTCTCACATTATAAGGCCGGGCCTTATTTTTTTTTGATCCCTGAAAAAACGGCTAGGCCGTCTTTTCATGGGTGACTTAATCCCCCCCCTTGCATCCTCGGGTGGGTGGGCGGCAACAACTTGGATGTTCGGGAGACCTTCCGCCACCGTTGCTTTCCCTTCTCCCTTGCTGCCACGGCATTAGAGAAACGCCATGGCGTTTGGCACAGCCACGTGCGGCCAGTCAGGGCTCCTCCCTGCAACCGGAGCCCTGAGGAGACACTTGGCTTCAGGTGCTCCCGTCGCTACCTTCCAAGGGAAGGTGCTCGCCCGAGAGGATCTCTCCCTCCCTCTCTCTCTCTCTCTCTCCCCCCGCAAGATCAAAGTCTGCACTATGGCTGAGGAGGAGGAGGCTGCAGCCAGTTCCATCTGCTTGCTGAGAGATGAGGAAGCTGCGGCTTTGCAGAGCAAGCGAAGCGCTGCTTGCCCGGGTGAGATTTGGGAACGAGGAGCAGGAGGAGGCATGCACACACCTGAAGCTCGCTTTCCCGGCTCTGCCTAGCCTTCATGGCTCTGGTGTGGCCCTGGCGGGATGAGCGGAGAGTCCAGCGGGGAGGCGCTCACTGCCTTGGTGAGAGCTCTGCTGCTGGGAAGGAGGGCCCGCCTGTCAGCTTAGCCTGGGGCAAGCCACGGGTGTGTGCATGCCTCCTTCTGCCTCTTGTTCCCAAATCTCACCCGGGCTAGCAGTGCTTCACTTGCTCTGCAAAGCAAGTAACTACTGTAACTACTGTAACTACTATAACTACTATAGGTCTCTGGTCTATTGCTTAAATTGCCATTTTTAATTAGTTGAAAATACTTTATAGTAACAGAAGGAAATTCTATTTTGATTAGTATCTGGTAAGTGAGTGAAGAAATGTAGCCTTGGAGTCTTGATTACATAGGTATGGCTGATGTCTTTCTTACCTTCACTATAGTTTGAGGTGTTACTTAGCTCCTGTCTTTCCTTTCAAATTTGAAGATGCAGTTTGCAAAGCTAATCTTTCTTTGAAGTCCCACCTGAGATTAGCAAGCTAGAACATATGAAGACCAGTGTTACACTCTGAACAGAGGGGAAGACTGGTTAAAATACTGCAGAATTGGATAGAAGAAGTTTACCAAACAAAGATACAGCTAGAGTTGATCCTGTGTAAAAGAATAATTGTAGCCCTTATATAAAAGCTGTATGACAATGGTGGAATTGCTGCAGCTTTTGCTAATGAATGAAAAATAATTGTGTTACAATAAATTAAATACAATAAATAACAGTGATATTAGACTTTAAATATGTAGAAGGAAAAAAGGAAAGTGAGCTGTGAGGTATATTTACACTAATAATGTTCACATATTTTACCACTACAGTCCTTTTTCTTAGAAGTAGAAATTTAGTGCCTCGCTAAAACAATTTACTTGGAATTTTTGAAGTTTAGTACAGTTGTTCTATACAAATCTCAGTGAGTATTTTCAAAACTTTCCTCTAATTCAAAACTGGAAAAAAATCTATCTGCCCTATCAACTCAGGCTTTATATAACCAGGATTCTGAAATCTCTCTCATTGTATAATTTGAAAATTTTAAACACAAGAATAAGATTAATACAAACTAAAAGAGAGTTGAAAAAGAAAAAAAAATCCTAAAAATTAAAAACAACTAAAAGGAAAAAGGAAAAGAATAGCAAAAAGAAAAAAAATCTAAAGAAGCAGCTTCCAGTCTTTCTTACATAGCTATGAGTGTGATTATTGGACTTCCTCTACCTCTATCTCTATATGTGTTCTAATAAAAAGCTTTAGGCCCACTTGATGTCTCTTATCCTGAGCTACCTTATAGGGCTGATAGAAATATTTCTTCAAAGCATATTCAACATTTGTGTTGTTTTTACTGACTTCAGATATATCTTTTACCTAGTAACTAGACTGGTATTATAGGAGAAATTGAACTCTTCTATACATATGTGGCTACTTTTACTAATCCACACACTCTGCTATATATTTCATTACACAATGGAAATTCCAGTCAAAAGATGACAAGGATTATCTTGATACCTTTATCTCTCCTAGAGGACTGAATAATTCAGCAATCATTCTCCAAAATTGGGCAATAGATATTTCAATCCTTCATATTGATGATACATTTATTTCTCTCAAATACCTAGATTTGCTTGAGGAGGGTGCCCTCTATACTTACTAAATACTACTGCAAAAAATACTCAAAATCAAGTACTATGAAATGAAGATTGCCAAGTGTCCTAAGGTCATGTGTGATGCTGAAACAAATACTTATAGAACAAGTTTGGCCCTTTAAGTCCTTAGGCATTGTTTTACATGCTTCTGGTAAATTAAAAAACCATGTCGATCATGGTTCTTTTCCAGCTGAAATTTGAATATACCTTTTTGAATCCTATATCATTGTTCAGTTAAAAGGTGTTCAACCCCAATTCTGAGAATTATTTCCCAGGTCCCCCAATATATCCATTTTTTGGATATATTGCACCAAGAAGTTGATCTATCTGAAAATAGAAAATCTGATTCTGTTTTTAATTTTTTTTTTTAAATTTGATATAAGTCTTATATCATGCTGGCAATAGAATTACAAACAAGTTTACTTACAAACCGTTGCACATTTTTTTCTATCTACATTCTTTTTTATTATTATTATTATTCATAAACATTTCGAATACGGTGTTTTGTCAGGGCATATCATTTACAAAAGAAAAGAGAAAAACAAATAATAACATATATACTAATAACAATAGTAATGGTGCAATATAATAATTTTAACTAAATTTGTCTTTATGTTAGCTAATCTAACTATTTAATCTAACTATCTAATTATTTATAATCCTACTGATTATATAGGTATATTTGCAGTTATAAACCATATTTATGTTTAGTTCATACATAGCAATAATCTTTCTTCATCTAATTTCTACCTCTTATCTCTAACCACTCATAAAATCTATTCCATGTTGAGTAATATTCTGTATCTCCTTTGTTCTTTATTTTCAATGTCAATCTATCCATCTCTGAACAGTCCAATATTTTCTGAATTATATCTTCATCTGATGGGAGCATTCTCATTTTTCCAATATTGTGCAAATACAATCCTTGCTGCTGTCAATGCATGCAAAACTAGGTATATAGTCCCTTTATCATAACCCTCTGGCATTATACCGAACAAGAATATTTCTGGTTTCATTCAAAATATCTTTATAAAGTACAATTTTTTTCCAGTTAATAAGATTTGGATGTATTAATGCTTCCATTGTAGAAAGCCAGACTGCTATTTTCATATAATCTGGTAGTTTAATTTTTTCCCATATCAAAAGTAAAGCATTCCTCACATAATATCTTTGAAAATATATTTGTAGAGTTCTCTTTCCATACTAAAGAAAGCATGTCATCCTAATTGAAGATTATGTCCCTTCCAATTGTAATAGTCTTCTATGTTTCAAATTTATCCATTCTTTTACCCATGTAAGTACAGATGTCTGATAATATAACTCCCAATTGATAGCCCATCTCAATATGGCTCCCAGTTGACCCCATTTTTTTAGATTCCTGGAACATTTTCAATTTTATTCTTGCTTTTTCTCTTGCTAGATATACTTCAGGATTGTTCTATTTAATTTTTAAAAAGTTTTTTTCTCTACTTTTATCGGTATTGTTTGGAATAGAAAAAGTAATATATTCTTTGTAATATATTCATTTTATAGTAGCTATTCTCCCTATCATTGATAGTTGTAGATTCTTCCATTTCTCCAAATCCAGCTTAATTTGTTATATTAATTTTATATAATTATCATCTTTAATTGTTGCACATCTTGCTGTTAAGGCCGTGTCACACTGGCCAACGGATGCAAAACGGACACAACAGAAGAGAAAAATGTTACATCCGTTGTATCCGCGCTCAAAAGGGGCAAAAATTTGCATAATTGGAGCAGACAACACAGACGCGGGGAGGACGCAGGGCGGATGCAAAGCGGATGCGGAACGGAAGCACGGCGGATGAAGCGGATGCACAGCGGAAGCCTAGCGGATGCACAGCGGAAGCCTAACGGATGCCTGGCGTTAATTGCGCATGCGGGGGGGGATGCATTGCGCAAGCCCCACGGATATAAAGGGAAGCAGCTCGCACGTCTAGCATTCCGAGGAAAGACCTGCTGCTGGACACTTCGAGTTCCTTGCCTGCATGTCTGCCTGCAAGCCTTGCTGCCAGCCTGCCTCCAAGCCTCCTCCCAGCCTGCCTCCCAGCCTCCTGGGCAGCCTCCCTTCCAGCCTTGCTGGCAGCCTGCCTTCCAGCCTCCCTTCCAGCCTTGCTGGCAGCCTGCCTTCCAGCCTCCCTGCCAGCATTGCTGGCAGCCTGCCTTCCAGCTTCCCTGCCAGCATTGCTGCCAGCCTGCCTTCCAGCCTCCCTGCCAGCCAGTCTGTCTGCCAGCCTTAGTGCCTGCCTTCCTGCCAGCCTGGCAGTGGTGCTTCTGCTGCGTACTCTGCCGAAGCTGCTCCTGGTCCTGCTGATCCTGCTCGTTCTGCTCATGCTCCTGGTCTTGCTGACCCTGCTGCTGGTGCTTACTCTGCTGCTGCTCATCCTGGTCTTGCTGCTGCTGCTGATCCTGCTGCTGCTGCTGCTGCTGCTGCTTATGATCCTGCTGGTGATTATGCTGATGATAATGATGATGATGATGTTGATGATGATTATGATCCTGCTGGTGAGGATGCTGTTGATGCTGCTGCTGCTGCTGCTGTTGGTGTGTAGGAGCAGCCCATACAACCTCAAAGTCCCTCTGATGAGGGCCCATATGGTCCTGCCAGAGGGAGGAAGAGACAGACGCGTGATAGGAAGAGGAGGCAATACTTCATTGAGGAGGAACACGAGGATGAGGTGCTGGAGTGGCTGAGAGAGAATGACAATCTGTGGCGGAAGGGACACCAGCTGTATAGGGACACCAAGCAGAAGCAGGCTGCTTGGAGAGAGAGGGCGGAGAGTCAGGGCTACACATCGGATGTGCTCCTCGGCTGGTGGAAGCACATGTACACCGGGAAGCTGCACTGCAAAAAATCTGGCCAGGCCAGGGTTAAGCTGACGGACAGAGAGAAGTATGTCATGGCCAAGTGCAGCTTCCTAGAGGGTGAGGTCTGCCACCGAGGAGCATCAGGAGCTCCTCTGTCTACCCTCTCTCTCCGGCAGCCTGCTGGGAGCCAGTCCTCTGGCGGCCGAGAGTCAGTCCCTGTCTCCATGCAGGTATCTGTGGAGCGTGCCATGGCGGAGAACCCCCGGGCAGGTGTTGAAAGCGTGGTGGAGCGAGGAGGACTCCCTGGTGCGGTGGGAGAAAGGAGACATCGAGTCCACCGCTGCCGAAGCCGCATCCACCCACACCTCCGCCACCACAGTAAGGCAGAGAGCCAGACCGCAGGAGGGGCCCTGGTGGAGATCAGGGACACCACAAGGTCCTGGTGGAGATCAGGGACACCATCCGCGCCAGCATAGGTCTCCTCTCTCAGCTGGTCCCCATCGAATCCTCCTCCTCCAACCTCAAGCCCTTCCTCAATTATGTGAACCAGACCCTCAAGGAGATGGCGGATCCCCAGTACCAGGTGGTGAAGGAGAGGATCACCACGCTGCTTAACAACCCTCCAGACCCAGAGGCACCTGCTCCCACCCAGTCCAGATCTGCTCCTCCACCCCAGGTGATGTCCCTCCCATACCAAGGCTTCCAACACCCCCTCACCTACCAGGGCTACAGCTACCACAAGGTCCAGGAGCACAGACAGCAGCCCTTACAGATGCAGGCACAGAGTCATCGGGCGACACCGCTGCCACCAGTTCCAATGATGCCACCGATGCCAACCTCGACAGTCCTCACCCTGCTGCAGAGCAGGCAACCCCACTACACTACTCCTTCCTCCATCCCACAGCCAAGTCCGGCCTCAGTACATCTGTCCTCAGTACTGGGGCTGACACCCCATGGCATGGAGGAAGGACCTCTCAGCATCACGGGGCTGAGCCAGCTGTCCGACACCTTCCTCAACACACCGTCCCCTGTTGTCCTCTCGGGGCTAGGCACTCCAATAACACCTCAGACCAGCACTGCAGCAGCACCCACCTCCACAGCACCTGCTCCCTAAAATCTTAGCCTGGGCACACACCTCCGAGTGACCAAGAGGAGTGCCAGAGACTGGCTGCCTGGATATTTGTGGACTTTATTTGGACACTTGACTTGGGTCATGTTTATTTTACAGTTTGTTGCTCAATAAAGTTTATCTTTGTTTCACACACTTGCTTCATTAATTTTTTTCTATAAAGTCCGGGTGAAAACTTTTAGAAATGGTTTAGCCTTTGCATGCTTGTGGGATGGGTTAAGATAGCAGTGGGATGGGCAGGGATACCTGT
>BLBF01000044.1:12217057-12237371 GCA_015471245.1 Laticauda colubrina | reverse complement strand
TAATAGCTGTGGGATAGATAAACCTCTAGTGCAAGCATAGTGGGACTAGATGGTCCACCCTCCCAGGTGCCACACCTATGGCCCTTTATTATCAATCATCCACACATGTCAACATAAACACAACTCTTTATTAAATGCCCTGTTCATTGTAGGCCCACCCAACATACATGGCACAATCTCATCCGTGTGATGAGACAAGCTGAAGGAAGCATCCATTAATCATCTTTCATCCTGTCTTGCCACTCCACTGCTCCAGCTGGGGAGTTGCACCAGTGTTTCAGGAGGTGGCGCTGCTTCTTCCCTTCACGTGAGGCTCTGTTGGGGCCTTGCACATCCTCAGTGTCTATCAGGTTTTGCCCTTGCCTCCATTCCCCAGGCTCCATGTCCCCATTTCCTTGTTGTAGGTCCACGAGCCTGTTCTGCAACACTGGGTAGCGGGTGCGCATGAGATTGTGCAGGATGCAGCAAGCTTCCACGATCCTCCTCACAGTCTTTGGATGATGCTGCATGGTGGTGAGAAGTACCTGGAACCTGTTGGCCAGGATGCCAAAGGCGTTCTCCACCACCCGCCTTGCCCTGGACAGCCTGTAGTTGAAGATCCTCTCTTCACGTGTCAGGAGTCTGGAAGTGTATGGCTTCATGAGATAGGTTCTGAGGGAGAAGGCGTCATCCCCCATGATGAAGTAGGGCACATCTTGCGTGTCGTTGGGCAGGGGGTCTGGATCTGGGAAGCCCACGATGAGGTTGCATTCAGCCCCTCCTTGAGGTGACTGGCGTTGTGTACCTGGGCATCTGAAGATGAGCCGTAGCCTGAAGCATCGATGTACATGAATTTGTAGTCAGCATCAACCATGGCGAAGAGGACGATGCTGAAGAAGCCCTTGTAGTTGAAATAAGTGGACCCCGACTTGGCTGGAGCTTTGCAGGCCACGTGCTTGCCATCGATGGCTCCAACGGTGTGTGGGAAGTTCCACCTATGATACCACTGCTCTGCAACTTTCTTCCATCCTTCTTCAGTGGAGGGGCACTGGAGGAGCTCCTCCTTGTATTCTTCGATGATGGCCTGCACCACCTCTCTGACCACAATGCTGATGGTGTTGTGTGGCACCCTCCAGCCATACTGCATGCTTTTGTAGGTGGTCCCTGAGGCCAGGTGATGCAGAGTGAATGCCACCTTGAGCCCAGGTTCCAGGCTGGGCCGGAAGTTGGTGTTTGCCTTGGTCAACCTGGGTGTCAGGCGCTGCACAACTTCGTCAAACATGGCTGGAGGCATCCTCATGAAGTTTTGGAACACCCGAGTGTCTTCGTTCCTGAGCTCCACCATCAGCTTTTTGTACAGTCCATACTCTGCTCTTCTCCCAATCCATTTTCGGACCCAGATGCTTCTTGGCCGCCTCTTTTTCTTCCCGTAGTAGAGTCCACAGAGCCTGTAGATGGCTTCGTACTGTTGCAGAAGGATGGTGGCTGCCAAAAGGACTGTGGTTCGATCCACGGTGGACATGACTGGATGCTGTGGAAGAGGAAGAGTCAGATGAAGGCTGCAGAGGTCTGCACAGGTGGGCTGCTGGTCTGAAAGTGAGATGCAGACGAGTTGCTCCCCCTTTTTATAGGCAGTATAGGTGTCCTTTTGCATCCTCTAGGCATCCTCTAGGCATCCTCTAGACATCCTTAATATCCGAGATAGGTCCCCTCTGCGAACGTTTTTTCCGCTTTAAACGCTTTGTTTCCGTGCTGCATCCGTTCTGCATCCGTTCTGCATCTGTTCCGCGTCCATTCCATTCCTTCCTGCGTCTGGGCAGATGCGAGTTGTGCGGTTGCGCAGCGGATGCCAAGCGGATATAGCGGATGCATAACGGATGCATAACGGATGCGTAGCGGATGCAGAATGGACGAACTGGATACATTTTCCGCGCAAAAGTTTTGGGCAGCCCAAAATCTTCGGAACAGATGAAACGTCCATAAACGGATGCTGGACGGATAGAGAGGAAGCAAAACGGAGGCAATGAGTACATTGCGTTTTCGAACGGATGGCAAGGTTTTTTGTCCGTTTTACATCCTCTTTGCATCCGTTGGTTCAGTGTGACATGGGCTTTACCTGATGGTAAAAAGATGATATCCTTTTTTATGCAAACCAAAAATTCACATAATAATAAGCAAGCTTTCAAATTGCCTATAACTTTTAAACAGGCTACAAAGCCATATCCTTGTTCCATTTAGGCTAAAGTCAAAGGTCATTTCACTCTAATAATGTCTGTGGCCATCTTTTCCATGTCCAATTCATTTGTTCTATTTAGAAATTCATTCTTTTGTCAGATCCTTAATATGCATTTATAAATGAATCAATTTTTATTAAGGTCACGGATCAGCATTATACATTTATCTAGTCAATATAAAATTGGTTGTTGTTGCACACTATAATAACTTATATGTATTTCTCTACCTCATTCATTTCTTTTTTTAAAGTCAGGGCAACCTTTGACTTTTGCCTAGGGTGTTCTTTTTGGAAATAGCAATAGCACTTAGATTTATATACCACCTTTTAGTGCTTTACAGCCCTCTCTAAGTGGACCCTCTCTAAGAGTCAGCATATTGCTCCCGACAATCTGGCTCTTCATTTTACCCACTTCGGAAGGATGGAAGGCTGAGTCAACCTTGAGCCTGGTGGGATTTGAACTGCCAAACTCTAGGTAACTGGCTTCAGAAGTAGCTTGCAGTACTGTTGTTCTATTGGTTTATTTAATGTAGTGTAGGGATGTCAAATTTGTGTTGTCATGGCATCGTCACGTGATGTCTGGTGATTTTTTTCTCCCTTCGCTAAACTGGGCATGGGCGTGGCCAGTGTGTGACGCATCCGACCCATAGGCTGTTAGTTTGACACCCCTGATGTAGGTGTAATTACATCTTTGTACATTCTGTTTCCTCAGTATTTTATATGATCCTTCCCCAATCTTGTATTATTTATACTAGTGTCAGCAGAGTAATTAATACAGAAAGAACCTTATCACAATATTTCTAATATTGTTCTGACCCAGGTTTCATTCAAAATAAGAAAACACACACTGTGTGTAAAAAGCATACCTTTTTTAATGCGATGCTGGGAATTATTTGAATTCCCAGCCAAAACTTATTAAACACAATTGTCTGAGATAAAAGCATGCCTTTCAGGGTTGTAAAAGGCTGCCAAGAAACAGACGTCCACTTAATTAGCAAATAAACTGGCAGAAGTTCCAGCAAGGACAAACCAGAGTCCGCAGGGCTGTGATGAGGAATCAGAATATAATGAACTTCTTTGCTTTCTGCAAAGGAAGCAAAGATTCCCGAGAGCTGACTTTTATCCCTTATGAGAGGGGCAAACACCTCCCAGCCTTACTCCCGAGTCACCCCTGCAGCTTCAGTTGCTCTCTCCTTCTAGCAGCCCTGTGCAAACGTGCACTGGGAACAAGCCAAGGATGGGATTCAAATTTCTTAACAACCAGTTCTGTGGATGTGGCCTAATTTGTGGATGTGGCTTGGTGGTCATATGACTGGTGGGCATGACTTGCTGACTGGGCATGGCTTGTATGTAAATATTATTAATATTGATGTAAATATTGATTTTTTAATAAAAAAGAGCAACTTTTACCCAAAAGCAGCCAAAGCAGGCAGACAGATTGAGTTGCTCACAGAATTACAGATTCACTTAGAGATCTATCTATCTGCAATTGGCTATCTGAGTCTGTCACATAAAATTTGCTTGCAAGCAAACTGACAAAATTAACTCACAACACACCATATCTGGTATGTAAATATTGAATTCTTTATTTCAAAAAGAGCAACTTTTACCCAAAAGCAGGCAAAGCAGGCAGGCAGACTGAGTCACAGATTCACTTAGAGATCTATCTATATGCAATTGGCTACCTGAGTCTGCATTGAAAAGTAGAAGCTTCAGTCCTAACAAAGGTTCTGCTCTGCTTTTAGATTAACTAGAAAGTAAGAAATCCAAGGATTTCCTGCTTTCTAGCTAATCTAAATCTCCTGGCAGAGCAGAAGAGTTGATGGTTTGGGAGAAAAAAGGAAAAATATTAACTTACCAAACCAAGCAAATTGAATGGCTTGCATGCCAGGTAAGGAGTGAGGGGGTGGGGCAGGGTGGGGCCAGCCAGTAGAGTGAATTGCCAGTACTCCGAACTGTGGACAATCATAACACGTGTTTGCAGCGTTTGCAAGAAATCATCACCACCTGGTGCCACCTGGACAGCTGATAAGCTCTGCATGCGGGTGCACAGCATTTGAAAATCCTCATTTCCTGCTTTTTCAACCTCAGCTGTGCTGTGCAAAGCAGCTGAGAGGGAAAAGTAGGAAATAAAGGCTAGAGCCCGGGCAGGCAGGTGGGCCAAACACCAAACCGGTTTGGTGTCAGCTGCTCTTCGCAGCTACCAGTTCTATAGAACCAGGCCGAATTGGTAGCATCCCACCCCTGGAACAGGCTTCCCAGGGTCCTCTGCTTCGCTGCTGCCAGACTCCAATGGCTCTGAAGGCAGCACCCCACTCTCAGATGGTCCTGGCCTCATCCCTGCATCAGATGCAGGACCCTCGTCCAAGTCCTCACCAGACTCCCTGATTGGCCCCCTTTCGTCCTCATTGTCCGATATCACTGCCGTCTGACCGGCTGCTGGCAAATCACAACAAACATGTTCATATGTCTATTTCTGTATGGTTTTATTATATCAGACACTCTGGATTCCTTATATTCTTTGTGATTATCTACATTTTGGAGCAGGATTAGAAACTGTCACATAATCTACTATATCTCTCTCCCTTTCTCTCTCCCTTTCTTTCTTTCTTTTTTTTTTTTAGATAAAGCATTCAGAATATGCAATCATCAATAATTCTGGAAAATGTGAAAAAATATCATTTAAAACTATTAAACACACAATCTTAATTCTTATGAACAAGATTTGATGAATTTTATATTGTTAATGTTTAGTGCTCTTCTCTGTAATTTATTTGTACAATTCATACTTCAAAAGGACTTTCAAAAGGGCTTGGTGCCATATGACAGTGCCGGAAGAAGCAGGAAGAGTTCCAGGAACTACACCAAAGCATCAAAGGAAGGAAGGGACGTTGGAGGTCCTGTAATCCAATCACTTGCTCAAGCAAGAGAATCTATATCATTTCAGACAAATGAGTGTCTTAAAAACTTCTGGTGATGAAGCACCCACAAGTTCTGATTTAATACTATACTTAGCTGTTTCCCTTTTTTAATTCCACAGTATTATTTGTTCCATAACATATTTGATATCATGGAGTATGGAATTATATGAATGTTTCTTTAAACTTTCTAGGGCAGGGATCCCTAGTTGCTGGGCCACAAACCAGCACATGTCCATGGCCTATTAGGAATCAGTGCACACAAGTGAGTGAAGTTTAATCTGTGCATGCATGGGATCAAGCTGGTACATGAAACTACAGAACCAGTCTCTGGTACCCAAGGTTGGGGCTCCTGTTCTGGGGAACTCTGGGCCTCTCTTGGACTCAAATATGGAAAACTCCTACCTTTTGGACTTTTTTCAAACTGAATCATGTCCTTGTGGAATGACCACTAAGTTGCACTCTATTTCCTTTATGAGTATGGAGAGTATGAGTACAGCTCAGGTTCATTGATATATGTACTCCATGAACAGCAACCCTCTCCTGTTTCCTAAAAACATATAAAAGAGCTGTTTTGCAGTTGCAGTATTATGCAAAACAAATATGTGCATGAATTAATTAATGTAAAGTTCTTCCTCAGTTGAGGAAATAGAAAGAAGTTGAATAAGCAGCAGAAGCAGATTCTCAGAGAAAGATGTTTTCCTTTATTGAAGAACCACTACTAAACAAAATGAAAGAGTGTTGTTTAGATCCCCGTTCCTCTTTGTTTTGTTGTTTAGATCCTCCACTCATATCTTTAAAGGGAAACTCCCAATAAAATTGTGGAAATTTCCTTTGCCAAAAGATAGGATTTTCAGATTTCAGTAATCCTTGCCTGTATCTCATTGTGTAGCAATACAAATTTGTCAATAAATCTGGTGCCTCTACAAGTTGTACATTTGTAAAATAACTCTTACATCCTTGCGTAAAATGTAAGGAATAATTATATTTCTAAAAATCCCCTTCACATCAAAAGCATTCCTTGATTGGGGGATTAATTGTAAGCACTATCAGCATTTGGCAGGTTAGAAGAAAGTGCTGTGAACTAAATAACATGGGATTTTAGGATAGAGAGGAAGAAGAAAGACGATCCCTTGAATTGAAGTGTTTTTTTTTTCTCCCTGTGTGCTTTGCAGACTTTCTTCCCTCTAACATGTGGGGAGAAGAGGAGACGGATATTCTGTTTCTCCTTTTCCTCTGATGAATGCTGTGATTCTGAGCCATCGGTTTGTCCCTTGGAAGAGATCCAAGGCTGCCAATTTTTGAAGTAGTTACTTTAGTAGATTCCACTGAGTGGAATCAATGTAGATTTGAAGAAGTCCTCAACTATATAAAGTTTAGATGTCCGAAAGATGCTTAAAAAATTACTGATTTTGGCTGGTTTGATTTCTCTCATAAATTATAATATAACATGAAAACAATACTTAAGTATAATACACACACAATTCTGACAAACTAAGTTATCAAGATTGTTTTTGTTAATATAAATTATAGAATTGTGTGTATAATGTGAAAATTGATGAAAGTCTGTGAATCCTGCAGATTATGAGACCCAAAACTGCAGAAAGCTGAAGAACCTTATTCCATTCTTCAACATAGTGACTAAATTAGTAAACCAATGGAATACTGTGGACATATTATACTTAGACTTCAGCAAGGCATGGAGACTTTCAAGAAGAGACTGGACTGCCATTTGTCAGAAATTGTATAGGGTTTTCCTGCTTGGGTGGGGGGTTGGACTAGATGACCTACAAAGTACCTTCCAACTCTGTAAATCTGAATCTTAATCTGTATCTGCAGTTTGCTTAATTTATGGCTAAATCTGGCATTGGTGTCTAAAAAGGTCTATGAGCATATCTACATAAGCCTAACCTCAACACATTTTCTGGAATTTTCCTCAAACACTTGTTATGTTTCATAATAATATTATTTTAATATCAGCAGCTTATTGAATCCACTCCCCCATTCTGTGGAACTGGGGTGGATAATTCTGTAGTGTTCTAACTGTTGGAAAAGAGAAAGACCTTGAGTTGAACGCTCCTGTAACACTGGGTGTTTTTTCAACCTTTTTTTTCCAATGACACATCATCTATGACGAATAATGACACATCATTATTCAAGTCATAATAACCTTAGATGCTACAGTGTTTTAAATTTAATGCTGCCCAGAGCCACTGCTTTGAGATCGGTATATAAATAAATATATAAATAAATGATTGCCATCGTTCCTTTTTTCTTCTTCAAATTGATTGGAAATAATAGGGCAGGGAGGCACTGCAAGATCTAGAGCAGCAGTCACCAACCAATGGGCTGTGAGCAAATTTTGGTGGGCCACAGAAGAATCTGACCCCCAGAGCACCCCCACAAAGCAATTAATCCAGGCTGCACAGAAACACAAGGCTGCACCACCCACATGGTCCACATGAACCCTCCCCGCCCACTCACTTCTTACCTGGTAAACTTGCCTGCTAAATTGCTATTTTTCCTTTTTCCGACCATCATCTGTTCTGCTATGCTGGGAGATTTAGATTAGCTAGGAAGCAGGAAATGATTGGATTTCTTGCTTTCTAGCTAGTCTTTAGATCTTTGGCTCAGGACAGCCGAACCTCACTTTGGACTGAAGATTTGCTTGCAAGCAAATTCAGTGCAGACTCACGGCTAGCAAATTTGAGAGACTGAGCTAGCTAATGACAGATAGATAGATCACTGAATGATTCTGTGAGCAACTCAATCTGTCTGCCTGCTTGTCTGATTATGGGTAAAAGTTGCTCTTTTTTTAAAGAAAAAAATCAATATTTACATGCATGGTGTGTTGTGAGTTAATTTTGTGAGTTTGCTTGCTAGCAAATTTTATGTGACAAACTATGTGAGCTAGACAATGGCAGATAGATCTCTGAATAAATCTGTGATTCTGTGAACAACTCAATCTGCCTGCTTTGCCTGGTTTTGGGTAAAAGTTGCTCTTTTTAAATAAAAAATACAATATTTATATAAATATTTATAATATTTACATACAAGCCATGCCCAGACAGTCACATGACCACCAAGCCACACCCACAAATTAGGCCATATCCACAAAACCGGTTAATGGTCCCTGGGATCTAAAATTATGAATTTGTTGGTCCCTGGGGTCCAAAAGGTTGGCGACCCCTGATCGAGAGCAGCAGTCCCTAACTTTTTTTGGCACCAGACACCAAATATTTGCAGGAGACAATATTTCCCACTGATCCAGGTAAACTGAATGGTTTTAGTTTCACATGCTCAACTGTGGCTTACCTCCAGCTGTGCTACCTATTTCCTAATAGGCCACAGATCAGTACTG
The DNA here is from genome assembly GCA_015471245.1 of Laticauda colubrina. Classification (NCBI taxonomy): domain Eukaryota; kingdom Metazoa; phylum Chordata; class Lepidosauria; order Squamata; family Elapidae; genus Laticauda; species Laticauda colubrina. The sequence continues at coordinate 12,228,880 of BLBF01000044.1, read as the reverse complement.
GGGGTTGGAGACCCCTAGTCTAGAAAGCCAGAGATTTCTTTTTTACTTGTGTTCTATAATAATCTAACAAAACAAAACCATTTGTACCAGACATAAGCATAGTATGTCAATGAAAAATCAAGCACACTAAATAATGTAAAGAAATATACTTCACTTACTATTTTTTTACTAACTTTATTAAAGTAGTTCTTTATATATTAACATGTAAACACATAGAATTATTCAGAATTCAAAAGGCTTTCAGAATTTAGAGAAATTAAAATGGCTCTAAACTCGAATCAGCCCTGAAATAAAATATAATACACTAGCACAGAATGTAATTAAATATAGTCTATATTCACCATATTCTCTGAATGGTAAGCAACTATGACTTATATCATCTTCTGGCTTAACGGAGCAAGCCTCACATCAATCACATTGTTGTTAGAATAGATGGCATTCTGCAGAGGCATCAGTGGAGAGGGAAGGTGGGGCAAATGATGAAAGGAGCATCTTGTGACATGGTTTGCCTGTTTTATATGCTTAGTAGCATTGTACATTGTACACAAACTACATTCCCAGAGCAGATGGAATAACTGAATGCAACTCATTCCACTGGTTTATTGTTCTGACTATCAGGAAATTTCTCATTAGTTCTAGGTTGCTTCTATCCTTGATTAGTTTCCAATCATAGCTTCTTGTCCAACCATCTAGTACTATGGAAAATAATTTGACCACTCTTCTTTGTGGCAGTCCCTCAAATATTGGAACACTGGTATCATTTTGCTCCTAGTTCTCTTGTCAGTAGATTAGACATACCGTATATACTTGCATATAAGCCGATCTCGCATATAAGCCGACCCTTAAAAAACTGCCCCAAAATGAGGAATTTTGCAAAAACTCGCATATAAGCCGACCCCCAAATACCATGGTGTGTTGTTTGGGCTAATAACAAAAGAGTATCAATATGCAATGCACTGATGAAGGTTCATTATCAAAGCATTTGTGTAGGAAACAATATTAAGTTAATTACCCGGTATGTAAAGAATCTGATGTTATATAATGGTAATATATGTACTTATCGTAGCAAAAGCTTGCAGAAGAGCATAAATGAGAATAAAAGCCATTGTTGTTGTGTTTTACTTTTATTTATTTTCACAAATTAAACTGTGTCTCAGAATCCTTCAAATTCATCCTCACCATCACCCTCGTCCTCACATTCCCCAAAGAGAAGTTTCCAGTCCTCCAATGTATATTTGATATTATCTTCATCCCACATTTCTTCATCTTGATTTTCATTTTCTGCCACTTCATCACTGTCTTCATTTTCAGTTTCATTGCTATCCTCCTGCCATACAACATCATCTTCAGTGCCATCTAATTTGTTGCTAATGCAACAAAGGATTTCTGTACCATTTCTTGTAAAATCATATCCCATGCAGTCTTCACCCAAGAAACAACTGTGGGCAAAGGACGGCATTTGAAGTTTCCTTTGGCTGTTAGTTCAGCCTTGCCATCTGACATCCACTGTGTCCACAAGTTTCGCATGTGTGTCTTGAAGGGTCTGTTCAGGCTGACATTTAGGGGTTGTAGCATTCCAGTCAACCCTCCTGGTATGACTGCCTGAATGGTGTTTGACTCCTTTAGACTCCTTTTTACCTTTTCGGTTAGGTGAGCTTTGAATTGGTCCCAGACTAGCATGGAGTGTTTCTTGAGAAGACCTCCATTTCTGCGCACCCACACTTGATTTATCCATTTGATTACGCCTTCTTCATCCATCCATCCTTTTGGATGCTGATGGATGACCACACCACTGGGAAATTTGTCTTTTGGAGGGGTTTTTCATTTAAAGATTACCATCAGGGGTAGCTTTACCCCATCTGCAGTGCAACTCAGCACCACTGTAAAATGGGTTTTTTGGTGCCCTGTTGTCTTAATAAGAACTGTTTTTTCACCCTTTTGGTTCAATGTTTTAGTGCTTGGCATGTCAAAGCACATAGGGGTCTCGTCCAAATTGCCAATCCTGCTGAGAGGAAAATCACCAGTCTTTCGTTTTTTTATCACGAAACGTTGGAAGTTCATCACCTTTTCCTCAAATTCTGATGGCAGCTTTTGGGCTATTTTTGTTCTTCGTCTTAGTGATATCCCATTTCTCTTCAAAAACCTTGTACACCAGCCCGGGGAAGCAGTGAAGGTTGAGGTACCTTGGTATTTTCCAGATTTGGCCATCTGCAATGCTTGTAAGCACACAGCCAATCTCGACACACTGTAGCCATTCTGCCTTTGAGCCTCAAACCACTCAAGAATGTGCTTTTCCATTTCAGGGAATTGCCCAGCTTTGGGCCTTCTTTTTGTACATTTTGAACTGGGGGTGCAATCCAATGTACTATCCTTTCTCCATCTTCTAATATTGCTCTCATCCACTCCAAAGGTTCTTGCTGCTTCAAGGTTGCTTGTTTCCTCTTCAGCCTTCACTACTTTTAGTTTAAAAGAAGCAGCATAAGACATTCTTTTTCTTTTAACATCAGAAATGGCTATATTTTAATGAATTTTACTGCGGAATGCTTTAGTAAATGCAGAGAAACTGGACACAAAGTTGCATGTAATGATCGCAAACACTAAAGCGGTCGCGTGAATGACTAACCAATCAGAGCGTGTTATATCTGGTGGTAGAAAAAGCAAAATGGAGGCACCCAGAGTAAAAAGAAATGTGCTGTATGTATATATCGCTGTATGGTAATATCGATATTGCCTGATCTGAGAAGTGGTGTCATATCGTCATGTCATTTGTGTCAGAAAACAGATTTATGCGCGTATAAGCCGACCCCCAAATTTGAAAAAAAAAAAAAAAAAGCGTTCTAAAGTCGGCTTATATGCGAGTACATACGGTACCCAATTCCAGCAACTGTTCTTCATATGTTTTAGTCTCCAGCCTCCTAATCTTCATTATTGCTCTTCTCTATACCCTTTCCAGAATCTCAATAGTCTTTTTATATTGAGGTGACCAAAACTGGATGCTATATTCCAAGTATGGTCTTATAAAGGCCTTATAAACAGCTACTAATACTTCATGTGATTTTGATTCTATCCTTCTGTTAATGGCGCCTAGGATTCCATTGGCTTTTTTGGTGGCTAGAGCACACTGCTGGCTCATATTTAAGTGACTGTTCACTAGGATCCAAGATCCGTCTCACAGTTACTGCTATTAAGTTTCATCTAATTTGTACTGAGTTAAGTTTCATCTAATTTGTACATGGTTTTTCTTGCCTAAGTGTAAAACCTTACTTTTGTCTACATTGGATTTCTTTTTTTTTTATAGGGCCCATTGTTCAAATAGCCCCAGTAACCTATCTTCTAAGCTGTTGGCTATTCCTGCCAGCTTGGTATTGTCTGCAAATTTCTATTCCCTCATCTAAAATGTTCATGATGATGTTGAAGAATACTGAGCCTAAGACAAAACCTTGGAGTACCCCACTGTTTACTGCCCTCCACATAGATATTAAGGACTACAAGTTGAGTATGTTTGTCAGCCAGTAACAAATCCATCTGGGAGAGATGCCATCTAACCCCCATTCTTCTAGCTTACCAAGAAGTAGGTACTGGTAGTGTCAAATGCCAAGTATGCCATGTCCACTGCATTTCACTGATCCATTAATGTAGTGATTTTGTCAAAGAATGAAATATTTGTTTGGCATTATCTGTTTTTGACAATCCCATGTTGATTTCCGGTTGTAATTTTGCTTGCTTTTAGGTATTTGCAGATTTGCTGCTTGATGATCTTTTTCAGAATTTTCCTAGGTATTGATGTCAGGCTGACTGGTCTGCAATTTCCTGAATCTGGGTTTTTGTTTTTTGAAGATGGGAACCAAATCAGCTCTTTTTCAGTCCTCTGATAATTCCCTGTGCTCCAGAATTTTTGAAAGATATGGTTCAATGATTCTGAAATCAGGTCTGCCAGCTTCTTCAGAACTCTGGGATATAATCCATCAGCTCCTGGCAATTTAAACTGAACTCACCTAAAATGGACAGGTGTTCTCTTATTATTTTCGTGCTTATTTTAATTTGAATTCCTAGTCTGTGTTTTAAGATTTTGTTTTTTATAGTTTGGGCTATTTTTTTTCTGTAACGACAGATGCAAAGAAAACATTAAGCAGCTCTGCTTTTTCCCGCTGCCTGTCACTTTTTTGCCATCTTTTCCCATTAGTGGACTGACTTTTTAAAATATATATATATATGTTGAAAGAAACTTTTCTTATTACTTTTGACACTTGTTGCAAGACCTAGTTTATTCTGAGTGTAGATTTCCTGGCTTTATTTTTTATAGATTCAAGTTATATGCTGGTATTCTACCTTAGTTATGTTTCCCTCTTTTTATACTGATTCTTTTTGTCTTTCAGTTTATTGGAGAGTTTTTTGTGCAACTGTGCTGATTTCTTCTTGGAATTTTAATTTTTTCTTTTCAGTGGTATTGTGCTGGACTGGTCTTTCATAATTGTTTTCAGAGTTTCTCGAGTTGTTTTCCCCTTTCAGATTTTCATCTATGCAATCTTTTCCAAGCTTTATTTCTCTATTGAAATCACCTCTTTTAAAGTCTAAGACACTGGTTTGATTATGTTCTATTGCTTGTGTCTGCATTATGTTGAATTCTAATATGACATGGTCATTCTCCCCCAAAAGTCTTGCAACTTTAACTCTGTCTATCATTTCTTCTCTAATTAATAAGAATTAGGTCCAGTATAGCTGTCCCTCTAGTTTCCTCTCCTACCTTTTGGGTAATAAAGTTGTCAGTTAGATTGGTCTCCCATCTGATACAGAATTTGTCTCCCAGTTGATGTCGGATTAGTTAAAGTCCCCCATTACTACTGCTGTGTGTTTCCTACATACATTTGTTAACTGGTTAGCAAAAAGTTCATCTATTTCTTCTGCTTGGTTGGATGGCCTGTAGTATACACCTATGGCAATGTTGTTCTTTTTTCCTTTCATATTAATCCATATGCATTCTAGAAGACTTTCATCCTTGATTTTATGCATTTCTGTAGAGATGTAATTCATTTTTTACATATAATGCAATTCCCCCTCCTCTTTTGTTAGATCTCTTTCTTTTGAACAGTTTATATACTTCCATCTATGTATTCCAGTTGTGAGTTTTATCCCTCTCCGTTTCAGTAATGGCAACTATATTATACCTGCCCTCATATACCATATAAGTACTTCATGTTCACTCTGTTTGTTCTCCAAACTTTAAGCATTAGTGTATATGCATCTGAGTCCTTTATGGCTGACCCTGGGAGATCCTATATCTCCTAATTTGTATCTGAGTTTTTCTTCCTTCACATCAATCTCTACCTCCTTGGTTGATTGATTGTCCTGGGGTTTATGCTTGGGATTAGGTTCTAAAGATCCTAAATATTGGTCACCACACACACCCAGTTTTAGTTTAAAGCCTTCAAATAAGGTAAGTCAGTGATTTTCCAAATACATTATTTCCAGTTCTTGTAAGGTGTGGTCCACCCCTTGCTAAAAGCCCTTCATGTAGGTAATGCAGACCATGTTTTTGGAATCCAAAATTTTCTTGGTGGCACCAACCTTTAAGCCAATGGTTTATTTCTAAAATTCTTTGTTTCCTCATTGGATGTTGACCTTTTGTTGGAAATGTAGATGAAAACATTTGTGCTCCAAGTTCCTTAAATTTTTGGGCAAGCTGCCCATAATCTCTTGATTTTGTTTTTAGGTTCATTTTTGTGTCATTTGTCCCTATATGAAGGAGAAGTAACAGATAGTAATCTATGGGCTTAGTTATTTTAGTAAGGTTTTCAGCATATCTTTGATTTTTTGCTCCAGGGAGACAGCATACCTCCCTAGAATGAATGTCCAGTCTACAGATGGATGATACTGTTCTCCTGAGGAATGAATGTCCTATAACCAACACTCACCTTTTTTTCCCCAGAGAAGTCTAGCCTACTTTTGTTCCTATCACAGGGACACTTGATTATGTCCATTTTCTGGCTGTCTGCCTACTTTCTTTCAGGGGGATGCTTGGTTGCTCAGCTCCAGTTAGGCTGCCCTGGGTTTGACTGAACTAGATGGTAGGGGCATTGCTATTGGAAGGGTTTTTTTCCCCTGTAGGTGACATGTTTCCCTAAATTTATCTCTAAAGGTTCATGTACAGATTCATTTCTTCCAGTATTTGTTTGTTCCTTATTATATTCAGCTTAGATATAGTCTTCTTGCTTGGGTTGAAATTTCTCATTTTATAATTTGAACATCAGAGTGGGTAGAGTTGTCTCTAGACCCTTTACTTTTTCTTCTAGTACTTTGTTTAGTCTACATTTGGTACATGTGTAATTTGGGTCCTCCTTGGGCATAAACACATACATAGAACATATTTTGCAAATAACAACAATGTCAATCTTTTTTTCCATGACTATGTTTCTTTTCACGAGTTCATTTAGTTCATTTTCACCAGCATTATTTAATGCCATTAAGGCTTGTCACTATCAATACATTTAAAGAATGCCTTCCAGCAAATTGAAACTACAAAGCTTGGTCAATTTATTTATTCCCTCTGCCCTCTATTTTTTAAATGCAGGAGGTGTTTGTATATTTTTGTTGTTGTTGTTGTTGTTGTTGTTGTTGTTGTTATTGAAGCAAAATGCTTATGTTGCAATTTCATAATGCTCATGTAATTGTTTTGCATGAAAGCATTGCATCTTGCAGACCCCTCTTAAGGTTGCAATCACTGAATGATTCTAAAGATAGCTTTAAGCCATCTACCAAATTTTAATGGGACAGATACATTCTTCTTTCAGTCCTGGGACAGAAAGCAAGACGCAGAGCTCCCAATATATTATAAAGATACTTAGACATGAAACTCTCTTTTGAGCTTGTGTTTTGTGTTTCTTTCACTCTGATCTAAGGAAATGCATTTTATTTTAAGAGATAATTTGAAAAAAGAAAGCTGCTGCTTTTCATTTAGGGAATTGTATGTAGAATCAGCCTTTAAAGTGATAAACTTCAGACTATTTGGCATCTATAGGCTTCCCCAATGGGAAAAAAATATTTCTACAGTCATCCTGTCAAATTTTCCCCTGCCTTTCCTAAGCATGCAATCACTGCACACCCCAGTCAGAGTATTCTGGTCAGGACTTTCTAACCAACGGTTGCTCTTTTGAAGGAAAAGACTTTTGACTAGCTGGCTATGGCCACACTGCATGCTGGGCTTAGTTAGCATCCTGATACCCCTCCAGCTCTCCTCATCATGCATTTGAGCCCTTTAGGGGATCCCCTTCTGCTGTTCTTTTTTCCCTTCTTTTCTGCAGACAGGGAGGGCTGGGTGTCTGTATTTAATTACAGCCTGAAAGAGCACCATTTAAAAGAGAAACACAAGACATTTCATTATCATTAATACATTTAGGAATGCCTCCCAGCAAATTGCAACTACAAAGCTTGGCTATTTTATTTATTCCCTCCATTCTTTAAATGCAGGAGATGTTTGTATTTTTATCATTATTATTAAAGAAATAAAAAGTTTGTGCTCAGTTTATCCAAGTAATTATCCATTGTAACCCCCCTCCAAAAAAAAACTAGAGCCTTGCTCTGTTGCAGCATGGATCCTTTCATTTAATTGACTTCTCCAATTAATGGTTTCTCTGTACAGGCTCTCTGCCAATCCCATGTTAACTGGGCAAATCATATTTATCTCCACATTGACCGACTTGAATTGCAAAACCTTTGTGATTCTGTTGTTCTACCAGCTTATAATCACAAATTAGTAGAAGGAGCTTATTTGTTGCCAATATTACCACCCTTTCTTCAATTCTGAAAAATAATCTTAGTTAACTACAACCGTGCTCTTTGAACATATATTTTGCTGTAAGTGTCATAGAATTCAGTGGCATTTTCTCTAAGGGGTTGGTCTTCTACAGTGTGGTGAACTCTAGAATATAAAACTAATATTGCCCAGTATCCATGATTCATCCAACTAAACATTCTTCCATATGAGCAAGCCAGATATCCAAAAGTTGGATAGGCACAATATATCCTCTTTGAAAATTCTGTTTAGGCAGGACGAGTCTAATTTGAATGATGATTCTATTACAATTGGTGCCATAAACTAAATTCTTGCTTTCAACCTAGAAACATATTTTATTGATAGACAGGCTATGTTTCTTAGTCTTCCCTTCATTGATGATAGGGAGAGAGATCAGATGAATGAAATGTGTGTATATGGGAAGCAGTTAACTTTGCAACCAACATTCAAGTTATGCCTATATTCACTTTTCATGGGTCAAATATGGACTTTTCTGTCCATATTTTATTTTTAAGGGTGTTCCAGTCTCAATGACTTTAATGTTCCAATGAAGACTACTTACCCCTACAACCCCATTCATTTATTTTTAATAGCATGGCTACCATAAATTCTGTGAATATTTTTTTAAAAGAAATTTTATCTTCATTTGTTACAACTTTCTACAAAGCAAGAAACCAGAAAAATATAGAAAAAGTCTTTTGTCTATCATTCAACATCTTTGTTTCTTAACATTTTGAACAATGTCACTTCTGCATCTATAATCCATTTCCAATAGTATTTGAGACACAAGCTGTGGATTCCTTGTATTATTTTGATTTGCAGATCACAAAAACATTTTTCAGAAAAATGATAGGGAAAGCGAGTGAATTTCTAGCCCTGCCCCTATAAGCCATCCATGAATTTGTTCATATTTTTTGTGTATACTTTCGTTCATGCTATGGATCTGACATAAAGTAGGAGTGGGATTGTTCATGTGTAAGGAAATAGAGACATAAGGGATGAACTGATAGTGTTTATTCAGATCAGTCTGGAATCAGTTTTGATCTGGAAGAAAAAAAGTCTTTAAAAATTGCAAGCAACAATATTCTTCACCACACGTGGAAATCCAATAAGCAGGAAAACAAACTACAGCTTCATGTTGGTTGAATTCCATCTGAGTATCTTCCCCTGGGCTGGGCAATGTGAAATAGAATGGGGAAGTGGGAGGGAGGGGAGGTAGAGGATGGGCATCCTGTTTAGCCAGAATGAACTATATAATCCTGTCAGCTCTTCAAGGCAGACCAGACTTATGAAACAACAATTATGAATATTAATACTATTTTTATTTTAAGGCTACAGGAACAAAGTATTTCAAATCTGAATATGCTTCCCCACTCTATCTTTTGTGGGAACCAAGAGGGGTCCTGTCTGAGATGCTTTCTCAAATTATATTTCCTACCCAAACTCAGATTTCTTTTATCTGACTTTTGTCTTGGTTGTGACTCTTCTTCCTGTGCTTCAAGGATACTTTTCTTTCCATTAAAACCCACTGCACTAGACTATGAGCATCATTCCTAGCAGAAGTCTGAGAGAGGGGGCTGGTTTTGTAAGGAACCAAAAGTTTTATGGTTTGATGGATTGGTGTAGCTTGTCTTTCATATAACTACTGAGGCTGTGGGTAACATAAACGCAGTAGTTTATCATACAATACATATCTTTTCAACAGGCAAAAATCCTAAAAATCGAGTACAGGAGTTTGAGTAGAGAAGTTTTTCCTCTTATCTATTGAATTTGGAATATTCTGCCAAGAAAAAAGGACACCAGCCCTATTTTTTTTAATATTGCCAATAGCATTTATTTGACACTTTTAATTTCTAATTCTAAAAATAATACCATGGTATTGATTTTCCTCAAGAAAAAAAATCCTGCTTGTTTTGAATTTATTAAATGCTTGTTGCTAAAATTTTAATTAATTTTCAGTTGTTTTCAAGAGAAAAAATAGGTAAGTTTTCAGTGCTACTAATTATATGGCAATGTTGGCCAAAATAGAGGGAGAAATTGAGAAATGGTTACCTAATAGGCAAGTGAAGAACAGAAGTTTGTACATTGAAAAAACAGATAATCTGGAATCAAGATCTTTCTGATAGAAGAGAACGGTCATGTATCTTATTGTTATGCCTCTTCAACTATAAATTGTGTATGACATCAAATTGCAGGGAAACAATACATAAAGTCATTTACACAGCATAGGAATATTCAATATTCTTTGTTTAGAAACAATGTTATTAGATTTCTTTGTGTCCCAGCTTTTAAGTGAGGGAGCAATTTTTAACTATTATAGTTAGAACCCCCAAATTCCCATATCCACTCCTAGTTGAGTCCCACATGCACATGGGTTGCCAGTTTGAGGAGACTAAAGGGTATGTCAGGATCAGGCTCCAAAAAACCTTTTGCATGAATTCTCCTATCTACATTAAAAGCTAACACAAAAACATTATATTATACTTCCTTTCCAGGATGTGTCTGGAACTGTGAAACCTCTTTTAATATAACCCATGGGGGGAAGGGAAGACTCCAGGTAATGACATCCCATCTCCAAGGTTTTTTTTTTTTTTAAACAACAACCAGCTTTGGAACGAAGTTATCTCAAAGTCACATTTCAGCCTCCGGAGATTTGTCCCTGAGCCCATTCTGACATTTATCAGCCATCATCTCTTTAGTGGGGCAACAACAACAGCCCTCCCCTCTCATTCCTTCTTAATTGGTGTGAAATTGGAGCAAGTTCTCAGGTGATAATGTGTTTGCATTTCTGCTTCACTGAGCCACCTTAGACACCCAATCCCAGCCAGCTTCATTAAACCTTCGGGTTTCCACTCCACTGTCATCTTCATAACAGTGAGCTTCATACTTGATTTCCTGACTGCCAGATGTGCAATAAAAAATAGGACTCATCCATAGCTGATGCTAGCCAACTACATTTAAAGCGGGGGAGAGGAATAGATTTTATTTATGAGAAATATAAATGTATGTTCAGTTGCATTTAATAACGCTTCAAATGTTTTGCTGGTTTTTCTAACATGCAAGGAAATATTTAATGTCCTTTAATATCTCCCTCTGTCCCTCCTTCTCCTTCTCCATTATTAATATCCAATGTTGCCCATGTTTGAAATAATTAAAATATATACAGTTTGGATTAATAACATTTTGTGAGACAGCAAAGATGTAAAATGTTGAAGGAAAGTATTTCAGAAAACATTACATTGGAAAGTAACTATATAGTAAGATATATATGAATGCAGTTCAGCTCCCTTCGGGTATTATCCACGTCATTGTAGTGCTTTTAAAGTTGTAGCAACGTTTCAGCAGAATCTCATCTGCCATCATCAGGCTTCTGTATGGAGTTTGTATGTGGGTCAGGCTATCACAGGGGGTGGTTTTAAATTTGAGGCTAACCTTTTGCTGTGCCAGGATGTTTTTTAATACATCCTGATTGGTTGGGAGTCTTGGTCTGTGTTTATTGAACTTGGAGTTTATTTGATTGGTGTTTCTGGTTTCTTCTGTCTGTTTTGTGGCTTTGATTGGCTGGCAAAACTCTGTTCCTGTATTGGAGGCTTTCAGTGCAGCTTGGCTTCGCGTGAAAGGACGGCTATTATCTATTAGGAAGCTAGGTTTCAGCTGGGTGCCTGGTTGTGGTGTGTTTGAGCTGGAAGTATCATGGGGAGTCTGTTTGTGCCCAGGAGTTTGCCTGGCTTGTGGTGTGGAGATCTTTCTATTTGAGAGTGCAGGTTTCCAAATGATTTACAATCTGGTGGAATCATCTCTTCTATTCATGCTTTCAGATCTTTTTTCAATCTCTATGGCTTCTCTGATGATTCTGTGGCTAGGGTTTTGGTGCCATTGAAGTTGATGTTGTGACCTGTGGTTTTCATGTGTTGGACTAGTGAGGAGGTGTGTTCCAGCTTTTTTACTGCATTTTTGTGTTCATCCAGGCGGGTACTTATTCTTCTGTTGGTCTGTCCAATGTATGTGGCCAGGCATGATACACAGGGAACTTC
>BLBF01000044.1:12177489-12191529 GCA_015471245.1 Laticauda colubrina | reverse complement strand
AAACAAAGAAGAGACTTTTATAATTTTTGATACTTGACCTATACTTTTTTTTACATTTTTCACATTGTACAAATAAAAAAAAAGAGGGGGGGGAGGGAAGAAAAGGAATCTAGCAACGGGAAACGGGAAATGCAATATATACTATGTATTATTATTTTCTGTAACAATTGTAATACTTGTAACACAAGCAACTGCATTTCTGGAACCAAAGCTTATCCCAGAGAAAGGAAACATATGGGAATATTTAGCAAGAGAAATACTCAACACCACTAACTTTTGCCTAGCAGGAGGGAAATCAGTCAGGGATATCTTAACCACATGCCTAATGGGAGTAGCAACTAGATCACATAACATCATTAACTACACCACATTTAGAAACCTTACTGACTCCTCCAAAAGCATTTTTAGCTGGGGCCACTCTACAAAAAACCACGGACCACACCATGTACACCCTGCACATTGCTGCAGTAACCACCTCTGAGAGATGCTTTAATGTCACTGGGTGCAGCTCATGTAGGGTCACAGAATGCACCAGTCTAAGCAACACAGACCTAAAATGCAACTACAGAGAGACCATATCATTTTCATATAGTTACCTGAGGCTCCCACCAGGATGGTTTTTTCTTTGTGGCTTAAAAGCCTACTCATACCTTCTTGCAAATGCCACAAATGGCCCCTGCACCTTAGGAAGGTTAACCATGCTTATGCCATCCTTACACAGATGACACAGAAGACCCTTCTGAACCCTAGACTCAGACTGTGACTCCAAAATCTCCCTTCCCACCAAAACAGAATATATCTCATTGGCAATATCCCTGGTAGAGGTACCTGGATTGGCAGTGCGAAATTCTAAAAATTTGAATAGACAAGCATGTACCCTGGAAAAAAAGCTTGAATTCAACCTCCCATGCCCTGGATGTCCTTAACAGAGAACTGAGGGAGGTCAGAGAAGCCACTCTGGAGAATAGGGCAGCAATAGAGTTCCTTCTCTTGAAGCATAACTATGGCTGCGAAACATTCAAAGGGATGTGTTGCTTCAATCTGAACCAAACCTCAGAACTTGTAGGGAGGGACATCCACCACCGGAAAGAGCTAGCTCAAAATATTGGCCAGGAGCAATCATTCCTGGACTTTTCATGGCTCTTCTCATGGATGCCAGATTTCCATTGGCTCAAAATTCTCATAACAACCACAGTCACCATTTGTGTCTTTGGAGCACTCATGTATTGCCTCTGTCAGTGCATACCACCCTCCCTCAGCTGCCTAAAGGCCTGTATTCCCTCTAACAGGAGAAAATTAAAAAGGGGGCGGGCAGCCATGATCCAGATTTATCATGAATACAAAGTATACCCAGACATTTAATCAGAAAAAGAAAAAAGAAAAAAAAATATGACGGATTGTGTAAAGGGAACTTCCCACGAACAGTAGTGTCACCCAAGCAGGAAAAGCCTGAAGAGAACATCAGGCCAATCATAAAACAAACTTGCATAGGAAAAGAAATAAAATAAAAGGTGTTGAAAGAAGCCCCCTAGACAAAAGCCAAGTAATTAAGAAAGCTAGGGAAACAAGGAAAAGAAAACCCTTACAAACACAGGACATGCCAAATCAGCAAAACAAACAGACAGAAGATACAAAATAAATTACAAAGGAAACAAACAGAAGATTGCCGAAAAAACGAATAGAAAAACCATTATAAAGCTAAAAGAGATTATAAAAAAACCAATAATACAATCAAGCCTCTCTGCAGAGTTTATTTTCTGCACCTCGCTAAGTTTGCCTTCTGGTGAAAAATAAACTCTGATGGGATTTTAATATCTAAACACTAAACATTAAACGAACATTCATACACAAAAGGAGGAAAAATGTATAAAAACCAGAGACTTACCATTCGAAGTTAGCTAGCTAACCCCAGGAACGCAGCCGCACTGTCTCTCGCCTTCCTGAAAATAAAAAGATCCAGCTTTCAAGCAGTTGTCCATATCCTTGCGCTGGAATTCTCTCAGTGGGAAAATTCGAATCCTCGAAGAAAGGCACTTTGACAGCCTTTCTACACGACTAAAATTTAATTGGGATCTGAGATATTCACTTCTAGTAAGCAACATGGCAATATGTCTTGGGAATATTGTGGCTAAAAACAATACCAGAATTCAGACCTAATCTAAATCTAAAGGAGAGATCGCAAGATTACTCACATGAACTCCAGACAACTGTTTTGGGGAGGAAGTGCATACTTGGTAATTAGTTTGCAGTTAACTGGAAACCCTGGGATTTCATCATATTGACTTGATATAACTTGATTTATAACATATAACTTGATTTCATCAAGTTATATGGCCTATTTCTCAATCACCTTGGATTCTTTCCTTTTTCTTTTTTCCTGCTTCTCAAACATTGGGAATTTTCAGATTGGCAAATCTCTGTTCAGTCACTCTGTTCAGTCACATTGAAATCACTGAGTTTTCTTCAATCCTCTAAAAAGAAATTTTAACTACAAGTTTAAAGATTTGCAAATAATTTTGGAGTGGAGTATATAGTAAAAGGATGGTTTGTATTGATTTTAGAAAGTTTTAAATGGATTAAGAACTGCTATTTTAAGAGAGATTTATGAAGAATAGGTTTAGGAAATTATAAAATTATTTACTACTGTAGATAAATTAGGTCAGTGAATAGAATCAAGCCATACTGAATAAAACTGAAATTGATTTAAAGGTGGATTAAAAAGCCTATGATAAAATGGTAATGGATTTACAAATGAATTTGGATCATGATAGAATAATTAAAAAAGTACACACAAACATTAAACCAGATAACTTATCCATATTTACAAAAGGAATTTGCTGAAGCTGCAAAAATTTCAGTGGGAAGAGACAGTAAGAATATGAACAGCAACATGGAGACTTCTTTCTATTTGAATTATGAAAAGATACCAAGGATTTTGAGATACCAAAAAAGATACCAAGGTAAAAAGATACCAAGGATTTTGAGAGAAGAAACAAAGAGAATCCAAGGAAGCAGATGTTAGAACTTTGTTTTGAACGATCTAAAGATTGTAGAGAGGAAGAAGAAAGAATAAAAAAATGGTTTAATTAAGATTAAAATAAATAAAAATAAATATTATTTGTATAATACAATATTCAATAAATAGTATTTCTAAAAAGGATTAAGAACATCCACAGAGATAGTAAAAAATAATAAGATTCAATTTATGATCCTACCTAGCACATTTTATATCCTGCATGGTATTAAAATCAGTATAACAGCAATTCGTATAAAGTTGGATTAGAACTCTGATGGTTCTTTGCTTGGCCAACCCATGATAAACAAAATAATCAAGCAAAAATTTTCTTTGGCATCTTTATTGTTTACCCTAAATAATTTTTCTTATATAGCTTATCAGCACAAGTCTTTTGCTATTTTTCCCCTAGAGAATATTAATTAAAAGCCTTTTAGATTACACTGATTGATAATTCTAAGTGAACTATTGCAGAACCAGTCCTGCGATATGACATTAATAGGAAGCAATACAGTTGAGGTTAGGATCGGCGTATTCGAACATATTCTGCTTTTTGCTAGCAGTAAATTACAGTTCAATATAATGAGGTTTAAAGACTGTCCAAAATTTATTCAAGTCCCAACCTAAGATGAAAACAGTTTGAAAGGCAGACCTAGAGTCACCAGAAGTTCAGACACAAAGAGCAAAATATCACAGCTCTTTTTAAAGTGTAAGTTTTGCCACAAATTGCAGATTTTATTGAATGGCCACAAGAACTGCTTTCGTAGCCCAGTTCTTGCTAAGCAGACTCTCTGATCATAGAGCCCATTGGACATCTGAATTAGGTTTGTTGGAGCATCCTCATGCAAATCTGCAAGAGAAGCCAAATTCTGAGGGGCCTGTTGAGGAGATTCTGATTTTTCTTTTTCTGCCAATCTAGTCTACCAGATACCTAAGACTTTGCTACATCTTCAGAGCTATAGGGATTATTATGATATGGAAGTTATCTGGAATTGTGTTTAAAATTCAGGAGTAGAAGTGTAAGCTGTGAAAACTGTGGTTGAATCCTCAGTTTTAAAAAATGGGTAGAATTTTGGGCTTCTTCCACCATCCCAAATGATAAATGTCCCGATTTTGGAATTATAGAAAGGGAGGTGTTCTTTTTTTCTTTGGATGGAGCTGCATATTGTCCTTAATAAGATTTTGCCTATTTAGTTTAATCAGATTCCAAGGTACTTTTAATATCAAATCTATCAGTTGAAAAGAGTTTTGACTAGATGCCAGCTAAATCTACTTCCTTTGGGTGACTTGTTAGAATATGATGCCTACAGATTGGTAATTCCTAGTTCTCTCTTTAGGAAGGTCTGCTAACCAGGCCTGATTCTATTCAACTTTACAAGATCAGCTAAGGTCATTATAGCCTAAAGCTGAGCCTGTAATAAGAGTAGCAGCTGGTAGCTGCATATTTTTTCTTGCTTGTACATTTAAAGAGTTAAATAAATGGAATCCTTCTTCACTGAAGAAATCCAAATTTATAAATATTTAAGCAGCCTCTATTGGAAAGCTTTCTAGAGAAGGGACACTGTCAGCTCTTCAGGTAATTTGTTCCACTGTCAAATGTTCTTACCATTAGGAAGTTTTCCTTTGGATGTACATTTGCAAATATATGAATTGTGAAGATAAAAAAGAACGATGAAATATGTTTCACAATGGAAATCCCAGCCATTTGTATTTCACATTTGAACACATGTTTATATGTAACTTATATGTAATTGGCTTATATCTTGATGTGTGATTTTGACAATTCCTCCTCTCTGCTCTGCCATCAATACTTGTATTTGCAAGAACTCCAGAATTCACAGTTCAAATATTCTGATTCATTAATACTTGGCTAAGGGACTTAAATAATATTAAGTCAACAGGATGGTCTTTGGCCAGTCACTTTCTGTTAGACCTGGGAAGAAGGAAATGGCAATCACTTCTTAAAATCCAAGAAAACAGCAGGAGATAGTCCAGGCATATGCAAGGAACCGAGAATGATTTGAAGGCAATAATAATAATAACAGAAATGTTACCAATAGTAATATGTGCTTGGATGCAATCCCAAAACATCTACTGCATCATTGACAGTGACAAAATCAGTCAATTGCAAATGGCACTTTATTTGGCACAGTTTACATATTAGGACAATACTTTTAACACCATCAATCAACATTTGCCTTTTCCAAGTCCATGGGAAGAAAAATGCCAAAGACAGTCTAAACATCTGGCTGACTGTGCACAAACTATAACAACCACAACAATAATTGCCTCCATCATTGTATGGCCACTCAATTTGATGAAATGCTTCAAAATGGAACAAGTAAAGAATGGTTAACAATTGGCTGAATGTACTTGATACTGAAAGATCTAGAAAAGGATACATAACCAAGCAACGATCACCCAATTACTTGTCTGCCAACAACGGTCAAACTTTTTACAAGAATACTGACAAATTCAATATTCAATGATCTGATAGAAAACAGTTTGTATCCAGTAGAACAAAAAGGAAATTATAAAAAATCAACAGGGAACAAAAGATCAACTGCTCATTGACAAAATGGTACTAAAATTGCAAGACTAAGAAAAATGAATTTGAATATGCTGTGGACTGATTTCAAGAAGGCATTTGATTCACTGCTCCACAGCTGGATTAACGCCTGTCTGGAAAACTTTGGACTCAGCAAAAATATTTGTACATTTTTGAAAGTGAACATGCAAAATGGAAAACAATTCTAACAGCAAATGGGGAGAACATTGGTCAAGTCAACATCAGAAGAGAAATCTTCCAAGGGGACTCACTTTCGCTACTACTGTCCAACATTGCATTAATTTCACTAATAATTCTATGAACACAAAACTGGGATACTAAATTTCAAGCCAACATAGCAAGATATACCATATACTATACATGGATGACTTAAAACTGTATGTGAAAAGACCCACAGAACTTGAACCAATACTCAACACAGTCCAACTGTTCAGCAGTGACATCAGAATGAGCTTTGGACTTTAAAAATGTGCCATATTATCCATACAGCATGGAAAATGGAAAAAATAGATGGAATAAAACTGGGAAATGGAAGCATTGTGAATGCACTAGCAAAGAATGATGGGTACAAATATCTAGGCATATTGGAAGCAGATAATGTCTTGAATGGAAAAATCAAAGAGTCAATGCAAAGGGAATACATCAGAAGGAACCACAAAACATTAAAATAAAACCTGAATGCTGGAAACATAATTAAAGCCATTAATTTATGGGCAGTTTCAGTGATACACTACTCAGTTGAAATAATCAACTGGACTTTGGCAGAACTGGAAAATTTGGACTGGAAAACACATTAAATTTTGAATATGTACTACGCTTTACATCCATGAAGTGACATTGACAGGCTGTACCTGCCAAGAAGAATAGGTGGCAGAGGGCTATTGCAAGGCCATCAAACTGTAGAAGAAGAAAAGTGAAGTTTGAAGGACTATGTGAACCAAAGTACCCAAAAATTGCAGCAGTTTGTGAAAATGGAGAACATTATTAAAACAACAGAAACAAAGGTAGAATATAAGGAAAAATAGCTAGATGACAGATTAAATAGATGGAAAAACCAAAGCTTTGCATGAATAGCACTTGAAAGACATGGAAGGAAAATGTGATAACAACTTGACATGGGCATAGTTTAAGATGGGAACCATCAAGAAAGAAACAGAAGTTTTAATTCTTGCTGCTGAAGAACAAGCACTACAAACGAATGCCATGAAAGCGAAGATACAAAAAAACACCAACAATCCAAATTGTTGCTTTGCAATGACAAAGTTGAAACTGTTTCACATTTAATATGTGAGTGTAGCAAAACTGCACAAACTGATTACAAAGCTAGACATGACCAAGTTGCTAAACTAATCCATTGGGCATTATGTAAAAAATACGACTTACCCATATTCTAAAAATAATGGGAATACAAAGTGGAAAAAGTTGGCGAAAATGAGAAGGTGAAGATCTTGTGGGACTTTTGAAAACAGATAGATCGTCATTTAGAACACAACACATTGGATATCACAGTCATCAAAAACTGAATTGTACAATTTATAGATATCTCTGTACCAGGAGATACCAGAGTCAAAGAAAAAGAACTAGAAAAAAAAATCACAAAATATTGCAACCTGACCACTGAAATTACCCAATTATGGATGAAACATGTAACAGTGATACCCATTGTCATTGGGGCACTTGGCACCATGTCCAATAATTTTTACACAGTTCATCAAGAAACTGCAGCTTCCTGCGATAACACCAGCAAAATTGCAAAAAACCGCACTTCTCAGAACATCATATATTTTAAGAAAATACTTGGTCAATACCTAGGATGCTGGCAGCAACCTGTATCAATCATCAGTGTCAGTTAGTAATATTTGTGATACATTTTTAGTCAAATATTCAGTTGACTGAGTTTCATGTTTAATGAATAAAGCATATAATAATAATGTTAGTGGAAACATATTATGCTGGTTCGATTTAATATCCATACATTTGTTAATACATTGTTACAAAGTAAAATACAAAATACTAAATTATGTATAGAAAAAATGTAATTTATCATTGTACAAAAATTGTAGATCTGTTGAGCATGGGACACAGGAATAAAAAATCATCTTCAATATCAAAAAGATAGTGTCCCCCCCCCCTCAGATTTACAAGCTTGGATCACCAATATGTATTTAATTTCTTTGTGTTTAGCTCTATCAATGTAATGAAAAGATGTGTCAGTTTTAATAATATACTTAAACATTGGGCTGAGTGATTTACATGCTTTTGCTTCCTTTTCTCTTTGTTTGTGGTTTTTGGGGAAGATTCTTTTTTGGTTTTTAAGGCAAACTAAAAAGATTTCCTAAGGAGAGCTTCCTCTAACTTTCTAACATAAATTCCTGCCTTGTAAAAAGGTGAATCTATACCCTGCTCCTGAAATCATAAAGAACTAGTCAATAGAGAACAATTCATTTCACTTTGGATCTAGCATTTTCATTCCAATAAATCAATTACTTATATTTATATAGAAGAGATTAAAGTCCCCTCCTGATCATTCCTTTGGGAAAGAAAATGTCACCACTGCCAAACTCAGATTGTGGATAATATTTATTTTTTGTCAGTGGACTGTATTTCAGAGAAGGAACTTATATTGTGTTATATATTGGGTGCCTCATGCTATATTAAATTACCATAGGGGACCTCTCACATCCTAGAATCCTGAATATTTTTAAATGTCTAAGAAAACAACAAAGTTCAGAGAGCCCCAAAAACTATTTTGTTTTAAGTTCTGCACGTTCTAGTATTTTCTTAATTACATTCTCATCTGTCGGGATCTCATCACACTTCCATTGTTGAGCATATACAATTCTAACTGCAGTTAATACTTGTAAAATAGATAGAATAGAATTCTTTATTGGCCAAGTGTGATTGGACAAACAAGGAATTTATCTTGGTGCATATGTTCTCAGTGTACATAAAAGATACATTCATCAAGAGTCATGAATCATAAGGTACAACACTTAAATAATAGTCATAGGCAATAGTCATAGGCAATAAGCAATCAAATCATACTAGGAAACAGTCAATAAAAATCATAAGGATACAAGCAACAAGGTTACAGTCATACAATCATAATTGGGAGGAGATGGGTGAAAGGAAAGATGGGAGGATTAATAGTAATAGTGTTAGTAATGCAGAATCAGTAAATAGTTTGACAGTATTGAGGGAATTATTTGTTTAGCAGAGTGATGGCATTCAGGAAAAAAACTGTCCTTGTGTCTAGTTGTTCTGGTGTGCAGTGCTCTATAGCATTGTTTTGAGGGTAGGAGTTGAAACAGTTTATGTCCGGGATGTGAGGGGTCTGTATATATTTTCACAGTTCTCTTTTTTTTGGACTTGTGCTGTACAGGTCCTCGATTGAAGCAGGTGGGTAGTAATAGCTTTTTCTGCAAATTAAGTATATAGTTTCTTTATGTATTTTTTTCTGGTAGAATGCCCAATAAAAATATTTCTGGTTTCATGTCAATATGCTGTTTTATCATTTTTTCCAATTAGGTATGTATTTTCTTCCAATATTTTTGGCTTTTGGATATGTTCACATGTTCATACATGTTTATATGTAGTATAAACCAGGATTTTGATTACAGTTCAACTCTGAGCTTCTCTTCTTTGTAAGAAGCATGATCTGTGAACCATTATACACATAGACACACACACCATCAAGAACACAAGCAGTTCTAACCAGATAATATGCACAGCACTGTCTATGATCTAGTGTGTACACCTTTCTTTACACTGGGTGTTTCTAAAAGATATCGTAGTTTGAATTCCTTTCCATGGAAACATGATTAGGATATTAGACTCTATGTAACAGTGAGTCCCTGGATTATCTAAATTCTAAGACAAGTTGGAGAAATATTGCCTGGGTTCATAGAGGCACAAATTGCCTGAACTTTATTTATAATTCATTGTAAGGTGAGAATTGTAGAAACGGGGAGAATGAGAAAATTATACAAAGTCATCGTTTTCCCCAACCAGGTACCTCAGGTACAATGGGATTGTGGATACCCTAATTAATTTCAAGTGAGTGGCCATAGTGGCCAAGAATTCTGAGAGTTGCAAACACAGCATATCTGAAAGTCACTAGGTTGCAGAATTCAAGGTTATGTGCTGATATTGCATTGAGTTAAACACATTTATATTTGTTTCCTTTTTTCTTTTCCTTCAAACTAGGATTTCAAAATTGTCTGGTTTTTTTTTTCTAAATAAAGAAGTTTCTTTTGCTGGAAACTCCATGAATACAAAAGTTGGAATTGGCTCAAGTCTCTTCAGTGACATAATTAGAAGGCTTTTGATATGCCAGATTGGCTGATCTCTGTTACTTCCCTCTGGTGCTGGGGAGTGTCAGCAAAAGGATTAGCCTGAAGCTACTTCCTGACACTCTGCTAAATCTCTCCTGCTTTGTTCTGCATCCAAATGATGGGAAAGAGAAAGGAAGAAGACAGCTAAAATAAGATATTGCAGCAAGCTTGGATCAGAATTCTCCAATTTGCCTTTGGTTTACATGGAGGGATCCCCTTTCTGCCGAAACTTATGCGGCAATTCACACCACTGAAAAATATACTGTGAGCTAGAATAAAACTTTAGGGAGGGAATTGAATTTTGGCCAGGAAGGAAGAAGTTGAATTCACTACTCATTCTCAAGACTTTCTGGCTTAACTTGGAGTCGTTCTCCCCAATGGAGATATCTTATCTGTTGTGAAGCTAAAATGAAAGAGATAGGATACACAAGGAGTACTGTGGAGGAATGGCATAATTATCCAAATAAACTGGTTTGTATTTTTTGTAATTTTTATGTCTTAAAGTTTCCAACATCCCTAAGGGCAATAAAATTCATATATAAGAATAAAAAAGGGAGACAAGAAAAACAATTAATAAAACTACATCATAATATTTTAATATTTCTTCCACATGGTAACATATTTACCTGTCACAAAACAATTATGATTCCCTCATCTGAGTAAGGTATGAAATATTTTTCAGAAAACTATAACTTTAGCTTTCACAACACAGATAAAAAGATTAATTTCTCAAGTGTGGCAACATGGCAAACATTTTGGCACCAGAACTGCTATGCCACAGTTTTAATTTTCCAGTGTTTAATGACACGCATTCTAGTAGCAGTCAGCAAAAACCCAGATAGTTTCTTTTAAGCAATAGCCTTGTTTAGTGACCATTTACAGTTATGACAGTGTTAAAAATAGCTTTTTGACCAATGTTCACCTTTATCACCTAAATGTAAAACAAAAGAAAGCTGAACTAAGATCATAAGTACAGTTCAAGTTTCACTTAGCAACTGCTTCACTTAGCAACCACGTTCATACCACAAAAATTTTAGTACAAATATTTGCAATGGATCCTAAATGTATTTCAGCAAAACAAGTTGTGGACAAATATTAATTAAATGGTTTATAACTTAATCAGTCTCCAAAACTACCTCAGGTCAGAAGTTAAATTGATTAACAGTTGATTAAAACACAATCCAGACAAACAAAAAAGCTGCATATACTATCTTTAGAGTTAGTTGTTAAGGGATGAAATCAGAGATTCTGATTTGAGCAGGTATTCTGGGAATTGCAATTGAAACCATCTGAAAAGTGTCATGGAGGAGCTGGAAATATTTGCAATGCCTGAGGTGAGAAATTAAATATACTTCTATATTAAATATATTAATATAGACATAAAACACTTAATTGCATATATTTTAAGATATATTTTATATATTTTCTTTGCTGATTGCATAAACAGACCTAGGTACTTAAAAAAGAATGTGTACTACTACTGGCTAAGCTAGAAGCAGAAAACATTGAAAATATATATGGAAGGCAATTGTAAGGGATATTTGTTTGAATGGTTCATTCAAACAGTTCCAAATTAATTCTTGGTGGGTTTTTTTCTGTTAGGGATCAAAAAAGATCATATACCCAAACCACTCATCAATAACCACCCTTTGATATAAATGAAGGACACAGACTGGATCCATCTGCATCCTGAATTGAATACAGGAGGTGAATCCAGCCCACCCATCCACCCCACCCCCAAAGCTTTTCTAGCATTCGGGATTCAGATATACAGGCTTTGACCATTTCCAAATTACCAAGAAGACAATGTATCTTCATAGATCATTTTGCCAATGCTGAAGCGATATACTCATTACTACTATTTTGACTTGCATAACTTTAGAACATACTACAAATTACTAAGATACTCTTCAACTTAACAACTATTCATTTAGTGATACAAAATTACTGAAAAAAGTGATTTGGCCACTTTGCAATGGGCACATATTTATGATGCTTGCTGTATGTTGGGGTAAGGTGGTTATCATTTGTGACCTTCCCAGTTAGCTTCTGATGAGCAAACAATGGGGAAAGCAACTGCAGTGATTGTATTTAACAATGTCAAAATGTTTTAAAATTAATTAAATTTTTAAATGGCTCATTTAATTATGACCTTCTTTAGCAACAAAAATTCTGGCCTCAATTGTGGTCATAAGTTGAGGAGCACTACTGGGGAAATAACCATATGTCTCCAGAAATTAAATACATTTTCCTTTATTGTTCATAACAGAAAAATTTGAGAGGGGAAAAGGAAGGTTGCTCTATGTTTCTAAGGCTCCCATGTTCATCCCAACTGAAAACCCCTTTGGTTAAAAAAAAAATGATCCAAATTCCTTAGCTTCTACACATATCCCTCTAAATTTTGAGAAAATCTATATTTCTCAAATAGGAACTTACCTGTTTATTAGCAAAAAGAGTAAGAGAGATGGGAAGGAAGAAACAACACACTTTGCTCATAAAAAACTATCCTTCCATCAATATCATTGTGCTTGTTATTTTAATATTCTGCACATTAAAATGTATTATTTTGAACATCAGTTAATGCATATACTGACACATTCTCAATACTTTCTCATCGTGATCTTGATCTCTTGGCCTCCACTTTTGAATCTAATCTCCAAAACAAAATGGAAATGTGTGAGGAATCCAATATTTATCTTCCCTTTTCTGTTTTTCAAAGAGAGCTGAGCCTACTCCATCTGCTGGGATCATCCCTGCTGCATGCCTTCTAGGTTTCTGTGATGTTTGATGCTTTCCTGCTTTGTGCTTAGCTGCCTTTTGTCAAGAGTATCAGCTGTAAATCACCCAGTTCCTGGCTAGAGTCCTGCCCATTGTTTACTGTTCATTGATAATCCATGTATGAATGTCATGCTTTGCTGTGCACCTTTAATTTTCCAGGCCAAAACAAAGTAATAAAACTGTTCATAATCTCCCAGCTTTTCCAAAATCCAGAACTTGCATTAGCCATTCCATCCCTTTCTTTTTTAAAATGATACTGCTTTGGAGAGATTCTTTGTAAAAGGCAGCAAGTCTTTATTAGTGGACCTTCTTCCCAACTGTTTTAAAGGACAGCGTCTATTTTTCTTTATCTTAATACAGAAGATGAGTCAGGCTGAAATGACAACAGAGAATATCATGATTAGCAAGAAGTTAGTCGGGGAAACTTTAAGGTTTGGCAGATTTGTTTGAAGCTATCTCAATGCCTATCAAGGCAGTTTGTATTCTTTCTTGTGCTTGCTGAGTCTGTATTTTTGCTTTAAAAGAAAGTAAAAACACTTGATCTCTTAGTATGGACCAGAGACACATTCAGAGTTAATGGGTAATGCTTGGCAGTGGGCAAAAACTGAAAGAACTGCAAATTTTAATGGTTGTGACTCCCAGTACTTTCTACTTGTGAGATCATCCCTTCATTGCTTAGAATTAAACATCAGAATCATGTATCAGTTTATCAAAATTTCCTTGAGAACCTTCTCATACAGGGAAATATTTTCCTAAAGGCTAATTACAAAATCAACCAATGTATCTAACAACTGTAGAAATTCTGTGGAGAATGGAAATGCAAAAGGAGAGACTGTAGGCTTTTCTCTGGGAGCAAAATGGAGGAAGAAGAGAGAAAATAATTTTAAGTTTTTGCTGTGAATGACACTGAGTCAGTTTCTTTCAACCAGTGGTATACAAATTTAATAAGTGAAGAAATAAGTAGACAAAGGGAAAAACAAAGGAAAATCTTTGAACAAAGTCACGCTTAGGAACCTTGTTGCTGGTCTTAACATGAAATCATGTGGAAGCTGCTTCCCATGATGAAAAACTTTGAATGAACATTTCACAGTAGTTAGGAGAATAGCTATTAACATGTCAAAATATAGCTTATGTAGTTGTATATCAAGAACTAAAACTTGAACCTGTCCAAGTGTTCATATTTGTTCATGTTGAGTTACCAAAATGGCCATTTCCTGTTGGAGTAAACAATGCACCATTCTCATCTTTCTGTACTTTCAGTGTTAAGTGTGAGTCCTTTTCCTTCCTTCCTTCCTTCCTTCCTTCCTTCCTTCCTTCCTTCCTTCCTTCCTTCCTTCCTTCCTTCC
>BLBF01000044.1:12150189-12177479 GCA_015471245.1 Laticauda colubrina | reverse complement strand
TCCTTCCTTCCTTCCTTCCTTCCTTCCTTCCTTCCTTCCTTCCTTCCCCTCTGCTCTTGGTAGAGTCCAGCCAGCACCCTGGTCAGCAACAATAGTAGAAACTTGCACCTTCTTGTGAGAACAATCTTGTTCTAGAATAGATGCAGAGCTATGAGGACAGTAATTTGCAGATTGCCATGCTTATCCCCCTGAAGATAGAGGGAAAATGGTTGTGTGGATGAACTCTTGATGGAAGCTAAATTTATTCAACTCAGCAGTCCTCTTTCTGCAAGGATAAAATATCCATCACATTCTTCTCTTTTAAAGTAAGCAATCTTATGTAGAAGGAAAGAAAAGGAATCATAAATAGTAAATAAACCAAACTAAATGCATTAGAGATGCAATAAATAAAAACATAATAAGATTAGCTCACATCTATAATATACACCATGTCAGGGCATCACACCATGCTTATTGTCTTTTGCATTTTTGATTTCTCGCTTCTAACCTTTTCAGAAACTCATCAACTCTATCCAGTTACTATTTTATTAACTTGCCATATTTGCTCACAACATTGTAATTCCTTCACCTTAGCCACTCGATGTTTACATAACAGCGCAACAGTTTATATAACCTGCAACTATTCAGTCATTTTTCCCTACTAAATATATATTTGATATATTTATTTTCAACCATGTACACACTAAAAATTTGGACTGCCCACACCCTGCCAGCATAAAGCCAAACTTCCCTATCTCTGCCATCCATCATGACTTTGGATAATCAATGTTTTACATAATGTTGTTTAGTTAAGAAAACTATGTGGTAGGTCATTTTTTTGAATTGTAGTCATTCTGTATGCAGTGTTCCCTGCTAATGCTAACTATTATTGGCCAGTTTTGGCATATTTTGTCCAGAGTGTCACAAGCATCCCTAAACCCAGTTTTTTTACAAGCACGTCCATACTTTCTATATTACACAGGATTTCTATACTAGGAATTCATCTTGCAAGCCAATATACTGTTGTCCACATCCTACCAACTAGGAATTATACATATCATAATATATTTATACACACTCATTTAACTGCCCCTTGATTTTGGTTCACTCATGTAATAGCTTCTCAAAAAACAGAATCAAGAAACCTACTGAGTGATTTCATGCAATAAAATTTTGAGATGCTGCAAGAATATTCAATTTTTCATCAGTTTTTGTTATAAAAAACAAAATCTTTATTCAATAAGTAAAACTCACATAATTAAACCATAGGTCTGGAGACAGAGTTGTTTTATGAGTAACAGAAATTGAACTGTTTCTGAAACTTAAATGTTCTTAGTAGTGTTCATCAAGATCCATCCACTTTAAAAACTTTTGTAAAAACCTTATAGCAATAGGTATGAATTATGTAAGAGCTACGCAGTGAATTGGGATCTATAAAGGAGAAAATTGTGTTTGATGGACCAAATATATCCATATCATGGATTTCTTAACAGCTTGCCAAATTTGCTACCTGAAATTGGGAATGAAAATGGCACATTATGAAGCTTGTTCTTAATTTACATTGCCAGGCCTTCTGGCCAGTTAATATTTCTTTGATGTGTGCCATCTTTGCAATACACAACCATACATATTGTGTCATTGAGAGTTGCATCTATGTACATATGTTTGCAAAAAATGAAGCCAATCCCCCATTCCACTCAGTGTTACTCAAGCTGCTAAATAGCTTAAAAGGCAAAGATCAAAAGATAAAAGTGGTACTTTCTTCTATTAAGCTTATAGATTTATATTAAGGGAGCCAAATAGACCACACAGATCTCCACTTTCAAGCAGAGAAATGTCCCAAGCCCACCTCCAGCCCTGGATTTTTTTAAAATACATGTGTGGTCTTGAACAGTTTTGCATGGCAAGTCTTTATTTGAAAGTCTAAGTAAAGCTTAATTATCACTTTCTGCAACATAAAATAAAATAAAAAAGCCTAAATTTTCTACTTACTGAATCATATTATTCTTTCTCCTGTTAAAGGAAAATGCTATGGTTAGTGTGGAAAATACAAGTCCTTAACCAACGTGCAATATTGTTACAGAATCATCTTATGTGTTTAAGATTCAGTTTGGTCTAGTGGTTAAAGCACCAGGCTAGAAAGCAGGAGACTGTTGTAGTCCCACTTCAGTCATGATAGCCAGCTGCATGATTTGGGGCCAATCTCTCTCTCTCAGCCCAACTCATCCCAGAGGGTTGTTGTTGTCAGGAAAATAGCAGGGGAAAGATATGTTAGATATACTTGTTGCATTGAGTTAATTGTGAACAATCAGGCAGGAAATAAATAAGGAAAGAAAGAAAAAATGAATAAATAAGAAAGAAAGAAAGAAAGAAAGAAAGAAAGAAAGAAAGAAAGAAAGAAAGAAAGAAAGTTGCATAGTTGCTTCAAAAGTGATAGTGTAGAACCCAGCCATAAATTAGTAGAGATGAAAGTGGAAAATGTTTGGTTAACCTAAGTTCTTGTCACTTCTCATCAAGCTATAATGGACCTATGATGATAAGCATCTATGATGCTCCAGTTTTCTAGAATAAAGATCCATAGAAAGCAGAGTTTACCATCGTTTTCCTCCTAGCCTGGCTTCTCATTTCATCCAATATCTTAATTGCTCTTCTCTGAATTTTTCCAAAGTCTCAACATCTTTTTTGTAGTATGGTAACCAAAATTGCTTGCAGTATTCCAAGTATGGTCTTACTAGGGTTTTGTAAAGTGGCACTAATGATTCATCTGATATTAATTCTATGCCTCTGTTTTATACAACCCAAGATTGTATTGGCTTTTTTGGCTGCTTCTGCACACTGCTGGATCATATTCAATGATCATCCACTAGGACTCCAAGCTTCCTCTCACAGTTACTGTTTTTGAGCTAGGTCTCACCTAATCTGTACTTATATCTTTGATTTTTCCTGCCTAAATGTAAAGCTTTGCTTTTCTCCACATTAAAATTCATTTTGTGGATAGGGCCCATTGTTCAAGTTTGTCAAGATCTTTTTGTCTTTTGGCTGTTGGCTATTCCTGCCAGTTTAGTATCATCTGCAAATTTGATGAATTCCCCTTCTATTCCCTCATTTATAAGTCATTTATGAAGATACTGAAGAGTACTGGGCCTAAGATGAAGCCTTGTGGTACCCCATTGTTTACTTCTTTCCATGTGGATGTAGTACCATTACGGACTATTCATTGAGTATGATTTGTCAGCCAGCTACAAATCCATCTGATGTTGTCTATTCCACATTTTTCTAACTTACCAAGAAGTAGGTTGTGGTCTACTTTGTCAAATGCCTTATTGAAATCTAAGTAAGTAAATCTAATGTACAGATTTACAACATTTCACCAATCTACTAATTAGTGACTTTATCAAAGGATGAAATAAGATTGGCTTGGCACAATCTATTTATAACAAACCCATGCTGGACTAGTTATAATTTTATTTGCTTCTAGTTGTTTGCAAATACGTTTCTTGGTTATCTTTTCCATGATCTTCCCAGGTATTGATGCTAGACTGATTGGTTTGTAGTTTCCTAGTCTGTTTTTTTTTTCTTCCTTTCTTGAAGATGGGAACCACATCAACCCTTTTCCAATCCTCAGGTATTTCCCCTGCGCTCAGGGATTTTTGAAAGATTTGGTACTGTGATTCTTTTTTTGTTTATTCATGTCAGTGAAAGGAACTCTTTGAGCACCTCTATTTGCACTTTTCCTAGGGCTTATACAAAAGATCAATGAAGCACAAAAAAATTCAAAATACTTTACAGTGAATCCAAGATCTAATGAGAACTCATTTGCATGAGTGGACAATTAGATACATTTTATAGAATTGCTGTGTTGAGGAGAAGGGCAAGACTGCAGTAAACATTTATTCCAGGTTTTTAAATTATTATTTTTAATATGTAACACTAAACATAGTGTTAATATGTAACACTAAACATTTAAATATTGTCTTTCTTTTCCTATGCTCAGGTCAAGACTCTGTCAAGTCAGCCTTGGTTCTTCACGGCTTCATGAATACAAACAAGTAGCTTTTTTGCTTAGCAATGAAACAAAAAAATACTTGCCATTATTTCCTTCCACAATGCATTTTTATTTTCATAGTTTTCTTTAGTCTATAGTTTTATATTTCCTGAAGGAATTTTCTCCACATGGAAGCCACACCTGATTCTGCTTAGCTCTGGAAACCAGACAAAATCATCCAGATATCATTACCTACTTTAAAACTGACAAAAGCAAAACAAACCTGAATGTTTTGCATTTTCTACCAGGCAAATGACAGCTTGTGTTACAGTTTGCTGAGGCCCAATTACATGAAATCTTATTCCTGATAAAACTTAATGCAATCCACTGGAGCTAAAATGGTGAAAAATTAATCTCAGCAGACAGTCATTCTTTAATCTCTAATACAAAAATAAGCATCCTTTCTCTTTAATCCAGTTTGCATTACATTTTCTGTGTTAAGGCTGTCAGATGTAAAAGCATTGCTGAATAAGTGAGGCCATGCAGGACAGTCAAGTTTCTTTAGATGATTGCCATCTCTAATTTCTAGGGTCACTTGACTCTTTAACTACTGTTTCCCTAACAGATATCTAACCAAGTCTTATTTCTTGCTTCACTATCCTTCACCATTTGTAGGGATCCAGGAAATTTAGTGATTTCATTTATATTAGGACTTGCTGAAACTATGCCTAGTTCCCCCTTAATAATTCCTGTATCAAATTCTGATCACCATGGTACAAAAAAAAGAGATTGAGGCCTTAGAAAGAGTGCAGAGTAGAGCAACAAAAATGATAAGGGTCTGGAACCTAAAACATATGATGAATGATTGAGGGAATTAGGTATATCTAGTCTAACAAAAAAAAAAAAAGGACTAGGTGATATGATAGCTGAGCAGCTCTCACAGAGAAGAGGAAGTCAATTTATTTTGAAAGCACCAGACAGCAGGAAAAGAGGTAAGGGGTGGAAGTTCATTAAAGAGAGATCCAATGTTTTATCACTGGCACTTGCCACCAGCAAGATTAGCTAAAATGTTCCCCAACCTATCACCCAAATGTTGGAAGTGCAATCACAGCCAGGGAACAAATTTTCACATGTGGTGGATTTGTCCCCAAGCACAAAAGTTTTGGCTTAAGATTCAGGCATGGTTAGAAGAATTGACCCCCCCTCCCCTCCCCCCAAAAAAGATTAAGTTTAACCCAGAGACCTTCTTATTGGGAATGTCAGATCCAACATGGGATAAGAAGCATCAGCACTTAATACTACATATTATTACAGCAGCAAGGATAACTTTAGCTCAAAACTGGAAATCAACAATGATACCCAGATATTTGGCAGTAATTAATAAAATCCACCAATGCACAGAAATGATTAGATTAACTATGATATTAAAAAACAATGAAGAAGGAGATTTCTTTATAACATGGAATATATAGTTCATACAAATGGTTGAATAAAAAGGAAATAAAGATGTCTCGTGAAAATGATTAAAGAAATAGGAAAAAGGACGAATGTTTATATGGATATGTATATATGTAAAGTAATGTAAATAAATAACTATTGTAACTTAGTAACAATACAAATAAGTAAAGACTTAGCAAACAAGTAGTAGATTTATTTGAAGTAAATGAATTTAATGGAGACTAATAGATATGTACACTGTTACCACAATGATGCAAAATGTGAGAACATGTTTCTCTTTTTAATTTTTTTTTTAAAACTCTGAATAAAATATTTCTTTCAAAAAAAGAGAGATCCAACCTAAAAAAAGGACAAGAGTCATGATAAGTAAGAATAATTAAGCAGTGGAATGACTTACCTCTGGAAATTGTAGATGCTCTATTATTGGACATTTTCACAAAAAATACTGAACAATCATTTGTCTAGAATGGTATAAGATCTCCTGCCAGAGGCAGGAGGTTAGACTAGAAGATCTCTGAAGTACCTTCCAACCTTATGATTGTATTTTCTATATTCTAATATCACTCAGTCCTTGTGGAGGAAATATAAAGCCTGTGCTCAGTGCTATTATTCAGACACAAAAAAAGATTAGGCAACTCTAGAAGATGCAATACAAGAAGACTTGTGACCAAAAAAAAAAAAAAAATCAAGCTTGGAACCACAACTGCACAGAGAAGCAGCTTTTTAAAAAATTGTTCATTGCAAATGACACATACAAAAAAGATGTTGCTGATTTGCTACTTAGCCATGTTAAGGTTTGATTATGATATAATTATATGTAACACAGTTTTATTCCTGGGTTTTATATTTCAATTGCCTATTATTAAAGCCTATGCAAAAATGCCTACATTCATCACAATCTTTGATTTTTTGTGACCATAGCCTCCAAAAGATTCATATTTATAGAGACAAAACAGGCAAAATTTTATTTTTTTAAGTTTTTAAGTTAGAGAAAGAACAATATATATTTGCATTGCAAATAAAAAAGGACAATCCAAACAACTCAAAGCTTTTCAGAAATGAATAGATTTTCTCAGAGAAGCCCCCAAACATACAGTCCCCCAATCATGTTTTCATTATAGTGTCCTTGGTAACTGTTGTGTTCGCGAAGAATGAGACTGGAGACCAGCGTAACTTCAGCTCTTTTATTTAGTGCAGAAAGTCCGTCTGAACTAGGAGCCGCGGCAGCTCTTTTTATAGAGAGGCTGCTCGCGGCTAGTGGCCAATGATGGCTACTTGTTTTTCCCGCCGCTGAGTTGGCCAATCATAGGTGAGCTATTATTGGATATCAGTATCGAGTACCAATGAGCTTCTAGTATTTCTTGACCAATAGGGATAGACTCTTAGAAGTATGTTAATATGGAACACCCCTTCCCTCTTGGTATGGTCCTACTGTACATAGTCACGTAAGTAGGCTGCTAGGAACTTGGACCACCTTGTCATTCTAGGGGATAGTATATTTGGGATGGCTCTGTTCCCGGCTAGTATTCCCAATATAGGTTTGTGGTCTGTAACAAGGGTAAAAGTCCTACCGTAAAGGTATTCGTGGAACCGTTTGACACTGGATATTGCTGCTAATGCCTCTCTGTCCAACTGGCTGTAGTTATGTTCAGTTTTTGACTGTTAATGGTAGTGTCTCGCTGTATTAATGTATGCATTAATACCAAGTTGGAAGTGATTCGGTCTTTTACCCTCTGGAACGCTGTCTCTTCATGTCATCCCCAGGTCCAGGTGGCTGCCTTGTCCAAAAGCCTATGTAGTGGTTCCACTGTCGTTGCCTTCTGTGGCAGAAAAACGTTATAAAAATTTATAAGTCCCAAGAATGCTTGCAACTCTACCTTGTTTTTTGGTCTAGGCGCTTCTTTGATTGCCTTAATTTTTTTCTCTGTGGGGTGGATTACCTCTTTGTCAATTTGATACCCCAGGAATTCAACTTTTCAGGTGGCTAATTGGCACTTTTCTTTTTTTACCTTGAGTCCCGCCTTCTGGAACCTTTGTAAGACCACTCTGAGACATGCTTCTAGTTGTCTCTCCTCACTAGCTGACACTAGCACATCACCAAAGTATGGGACTACTCCTTTTATCCCCTGTAATAACCGCTCCATTAGGCTTTGGAACACCCCTGTGGCTACGCTGACTCCAAATTGCAGCCTTTTGCATTTGAAGGCTCCTCTATGAGTCACGATCGTTTGTGCCTCTGCTGTTTCGGGGTCGACTGGTAATTGTTGGTATGCTTGGGCAAAGTTGAGCTTTGCGAAGACCTTGCCTCTCCCCAACGAGTGTAGTAGGTTTTGCACTACTGGAAAAGGATACGCGCTTTGTTGTAGTGCATGGTTCAGGGTACCCTTGTAGTCCTCACAGATTCTCATGGACCCATCCGGTTTAACTGGGGTCACAATTGGGGTCTCCCATTTGGCATGGTCAATGGGTTCCAAAATATCTTGTGCTATTAGTTTGTTAAGTTCCTCATCAATCTTTGGTTTTAGTGTGAAGGGGACTCACCTTGCCTTCAGCCTAATTGGAGCTATTGTTGGATCTAATTAAATGAAATGGGGGACCCTCAGTACTTGCCTAATTTACCATCGAAGACGTCCTGGAACTCCCTCATCAGGTTCTCCTCCCAGTCTGTTTCGGCGATGCTGTTAATGCCGGTCACTCCGATTCCTAGAGGTTTGAACCACTCGAGTCCCAATAGGCTTGGTCGGTGTCAGCCTTCAGGATCTTCTACTATCGCTTTGCATCTTTCGGCTGTCATAAGAAAGGGGGGGGGGGGGAGGGGATGAGTCTGGGAAGTGTGCTGGAGGTGTTACATTGTTCTGTTGTGTAAATGAGGAGGGAGAAGCATACATCAGAGTTAGGTTTCTATTTCTCGCTTAGCTTTCTTTTCTCTGCGCAACTGCAACCCGTTATCAAAATATGCCAAGGTCAATGGACAGAGGCCTCATCATCACCTGAAGATGCCCACATGATCATATTCACAATTTCTAATTGGAAGTTTCATCTGAACGATTGGGGGTGGGAACATTTCCATCACTTTGTATATGTGATTTGCGCGCCTAATTTCTCAGATTCAGAATTCTTTGGTTGCAACCACTTCATTTTCAGTAAAAGATATCTTTTCTCTAACTTAAAGAGTCTAAGTATTTCTTTCTTGGAATTTGAATGGAGCACCTCATGACAGTCGGTTTCGGTCTATGATGGTTACCGGCAAGATTTTCTTGTGTTCTTTGAAAGTTATTTGGAAATATCCAAGTCCGACTACTGATATTCTGTTTCCCTGGTAGTCCTTTAGGATTAGCAATTGGTGTTCTAGTTCAACTCTGCCAATGTGCGGTACTAGTTTTTAATGGTATCCCATGACACCATGGATAGGTACGATCCGGAATCTACCTTCATTTTACATTCTTGGCCCTAGATCCGGATTGCCACATGTACTTTTTAGCTATTTGTTGCGTTAGAGTGCCCGATGATGATGGTTTGGTGTGTTTCTTCTTTTCTATAGTTCTTGTTTAGCCACTTTCCTTTGCTTTCGCGACTCTCATGGCTCCACCTTTGTCTATCTTTAGTTCTTGGTGGTGTGTTGTCTCTACATCATGGTGTGTTATCTCTACAACCGCTCTTGCGGTTTCGGCATACTCTTGCGATGTGACCCTGTCTCTCGCAGTACCAGCACACAGCATCTAAGAACTGGCACTCAGAACGGGGGTGGTCTCCTCCGCACCCAGCGCACTGAAACCCCAACTTACGACCTTTTTTCAGCCATCGATCCCATTCAGCCTGGAGTCTGTGGATCTCCTCCTCATCGTCATCATCGATTCCAGATGATCCACTCTCGGCGTAGTGTGTGGTGGTTTTGTGTGCACTCTCTGCCTTCTTTTCCGAGCCCTGGATCATTTCAGTCAGAGTTTTGGATGGATTCGCATTCATCTGCTGCATTTTGGCTGCTGATTTTTTAGTTGCCTCTGCCGCCGTGGCTTCAGCAATAGCCTCAGTAGCCGTAATCTTTGGCCAGGTTAGCAGCCGGCTTTGTAGGGTGAGGTCTCTTAGTCTGAGGACCACACGATCCGTTATGGCTCCGTCCATGTTAAGGAATTCGCTTGCCTCTCCAATGTCCCTGAGAGCCGCTACGAAGTCTGCAATGCTCTCACCTTCTCTCTGGTCCCATTCATATAATTCTTGTCTCCGAATAAGGCTGGAGATGGTTGGTGCGTAGTGAGCCTTCAGCAGCTTTTCTAGGTCTGACCAGGCCATCTGTTTCACATCTTCTGGTTTTGTGAGTGCCTTGGCCATCTTGAACACTGTGATCAGGTGTTCACAGTGCGTCAGAAACACAGCTCTTTTCTAATTGTCTGAGATTCCTTGCAAACCGTTGCTTTCCAGGAACATGAGGAATCTATTGAGGTAGGATTCCCAGTCCTCTGTTGCTGGGTTGAATGGTATGGGAGGCGAGTTGGTTCTGGCCATTTCGTCTGCTTGGTTCTTGATGACACGTGCTCGACTGGTCTCCTCTCTCAGTATCCCACCTTCGTTGCCAGTGTTGTGTTCGCGAAGAATGAGACTGGAGACCAGCGTAACTTCAGCTCTTTTATTTAGTGCAGAAAGTCCGTCTGAACCAGGAGCCGCGGCAGCTCTTTTTATAGAGAGGCTGCTCGCGGCTAGTGGCCAATGATGGCTACTTGTTTTTCCCGCCACTGAGTTGGTCAGCGTCGAGACAGGAACCAATGAGCTTTTAGTATTTCTTGACCAATAGGGATAGACTATTAGAAGTATGTTAATATGGAACAGTAACAACATACAAAGTCCAATATATCCTGGTGGGAGCACTTGTCTTTGTGATTGAGGAAGTATGTTTTTTTTCTCCACAGCCTTGCTTCTCTTTCCTGAAGGTATCTGATTCCTCTTTGGAGGGGTTGGAATGGGGAGCCTGAGCAATATGGTTCCAGGGTGATTGATACATAATAGGAGGCATGCTCTTGCTAGTTCAACATTTGGAAGCATCCACCATGCAGAAATAGCAGTTGGTTGAATAGTCAGCATGTCGAAGTATGCTTTGTAGGCCTTGCACATCTTAACAGATGCTTTTTCTGAGTCCTTTTTCACTCTTGTCTTGATAAATTGTCCACATACTAACAAAATGCAAGTGCTGGGTGCAAGCACTTGATGCCATCTAAATCAAATATTGCTATTCACTGTTACCTTACTCAGCAATTAGACAAACTAAAATGTTGCTTTAAGCTGTATTTTTATACTTCTATGGATACTACCAAAAGTGCTAGAAAGCTTAACAAGATTCCAGAAAGTTCTAGAAAATTCTGGACAACTCTAGAAACTCTTGGACAGTTCTCAGAGTTTCAGAATATTCTGGAAGTCTACTTAGCACTGTGAATGAATCGTGAATGTTTCCAAAAACAGATGAATTTCAAAATATCATCATCCTGGTCACAGAAGCAAAGTTTTTTTGTGGAACAATGACTATTTTCTATTTATTTTTAGGCATAAAGGATTAGGAAAACATACTTTGTACCTAGTAACAAAAATTAAATTGAAATTTATTACATTATGTACCATCAAATCAGTATTGATTCTTAGCAACCACTAGATAGATTTTCTCCAAGAGAATCTGTCCCTAACCTGGCCTTTCAGATCTTCTTACCCATTGCCACTGTAATTGAATCTATCCTTGCTGCTGGTCATCCCCTTCTTCTCTTTCCTTCCACCTTCCCAGCATTAGAAACTTCTCTAGAAAGTTAGATCGTCACATAATGTATTCAGTTTTAACTTGGTTATTTCTGCCTCTTGGGGAATGCAAATTATGAAGCTGAAAGAAATAATAATAGATACACTGTCCTTGTACCTTTCTTCCCATATGGAGTCATTTTCAGTGGAAGGAACATTATAACACAAATGAGTTTTTCCACCATGCCATTCATATTTTCAACCTTCACAACTGCAATTTGGTTTTTAAAAATCAAGAATAGCTAATTATGTATGTGAATATCATATATGATATTTTCTTTTTCATACACACATCTGTGAGCTTTTGTATGTGAAATATTAACACAGATTAAAAGTTTCTTTCTCATTTTAGCTGACATTTATTTACATAGTACTAATTCTAATCAAAATTGAACATGGAATAATCTCAGATCTACTGTTTGTGGCAGCTATGGAGAGAGAACTCATATGTGGTATGGTATTTTACAAGCGTCTCTTTCAATGATGAATGAAAGAGAATGAATACGGATCTTATAGACACCTGGTGGTTGGGATCAAGTTTTGATCCCATATTGGCAGTTTCTAGCTTCCAGGTGTCAGTCATGAAAGTTGAACTTCGTCTGGTATCTCTTCCCTGGTTGAATAAAATGCATTGAACAACCAAGTGAAATTCTTGGGTGGCAAACAACTCACCATTGAAGTCCCTGTGATAAATTGGGCAAATATAATTGTTTTGATTTAGCTGCATTAATTAGCCCTCTTTTTTATATAAAAAATCCCCTATTCTCTTTGTGTCAGTGGGATTGGCTGTTCTGTGCTAATTTTGTGCTGTATAGACTAGGCACCTGTTGCCCTGAGGGGTAAGAAAGTTGCCTCAAGATCCAAGGGGAACATGTTCCAGAATGGAGCAAACTGAAAAGTCTGTGAAGAGAGAGAAAGAAAATATGGTTGCAAAGCAGTATGAATATTAAAATGATTATATTGCTTTATGAAATGCTTTTGAAAGAAAACAATAAAAAGTATTGTTGGGAGGCATGATGCTCTCTTTCTCCTGGTTTTTATGCCTTGATAACAATCACAATATCTTTATAATGATCATTAGGTGTACATCTCTCCCTCATTTGGAAAGCCACACACATTCCAGACTGGCCTTTGATGTCTGTTTAAAATACGAACCTGCCAGTTTGAAGCACAAAACTGGTTTCCCTTTCCCCCTCCCCCATCACAAAGTAATCTGCACAGAGGTGAGAACAGAACGGTCGGCCCTTCTTTTGCTGCTAAGCTTCTCCATACAATTGAATGAATGAATTGGATCTGCACATGTCTATTAAGTGCTAGCATTTGTTTATAAGAGGTAGGATCAAGGCGGCAGTCCTGCAGTGGAAGTGACTGTAGCTTTGCTGAAAGTGGCACAAAAGTATTTTCACAAATTAGGCCCAAAACACAGTGCTTTGCTCAGCTGGGAGTTGAGGAGGAATCTGAATCTAGATTTTCATCTAGTTGAATCTAATGGCCTTGTCTACAATGGAATATTAATTTCCCATCTCCCCACAGAAGTTTATATATAGAGAGAGAGAGAGAAAGAGAAAAAAAACCAAAACACAAAACTTAAAATAATTTGGGGAAGGAGTTGTTCCCTTACATTTCTAAAAAAAACTGAATTGAGAATTTGTACAATTCACACACTGTATAAAATTAGAGCTTATAATTACTAGTTCAAAATTAACGACATGGAGACGATATACTCCCTAAGTTATGTCTACTGGAGCAGATAAAATTGCAATCACAAACCCTCTGGATTTCTAAATTGACAAATTACAAGAGGCTTCCCTGTTTCTTGTGAAACAGGACAATAAATTTTAAAAAGAGTTGCCAGAAGAATCACGGACATAGAAGCTCAAAATGACATAGCCATGCTTGTAAGGCTGGTAGCCTGAAATTGCTGGGCAAATATAAACATACTTTCCAAATGGACAAGTATTTAAAGTCACAATTGCCAAATTGTGACTTTAAATACGTTAGGGAGATTTAAATCTCACCTTAGGGAGATGTTTACCTAAGCAAGATTTGAATAGCTTGATACAATGGTTAGATATGGAAGATTCGATTCTATCCCATATAATGATCGTACATTTATTCGTGGAGCTGAAGTGATAGAGAATCTGGTTCATATATTATTTGATTGCTGACTGTTTAAGGGGATGAGAGATAAGTACCTTGATTCCTACATTAAGCATATGGCCCAGTGGGAGGCCCTTATTAAAACAACATACCTCATGTGTGACCAGATTTTGAAAACAACATTTAATACAGCATAATTTCTGATTCAAATGGTCCGACTGAGATCGGCCTATGTGGGCCTGATTGGCATAGATTATAAGGGTGATACAGAAATATAATTTTATGTTATTTAATTCAATTTTATATATTTTATGTATTATTGTATTTTATCCCATAATTATATTTTACCCTATTCTTATTTTAAATTGTTTTTTTAGAATTTTATTGGTAATATGTGTTTGAACCTTGTATTTTGATACAGCTAATCTAATCTTTAAAAATGTTCAATTTTCAATATTCCCTGGAATCATTTTCAGGGTTTCATTTCATATTATCTCAAAAATCAGCTTAAGATTAATGGATATATCAGTCAATTATAGCCAAATGTATTCAGAAGTCTTAAAATGATGGCTTTAATCATTCAGAAATTTCAAGTGGACTGCATTCAGCAGCACAAATAGTGATAGGTGCCACTAGGTGACACTTGAAACACTTCTGTTTTGGGACTTGCCCAGGTTACTTGGTGCTATTCAAGAAACTGACTGTCATCTATAAAGCCCTACATGACAAGGGACATGGACTTCTTCAGGACTGGCTATCTCTACTGTTTTTTGCTTGGACTTCTTTTTTCTTCCCTCCCGCAACATTATCTAAAGGATCCTGGTCTTCTCTATCATAGCCTAACTTCTTTGGAACAGCAGACTTCCTGCTCCCACCCCGCTTTCCTTTTTCCTGATAACATTCCAGACTAAGAGGAGAGAAAAGTGATAAGAGACCTCTGTTATAATATGTTGATACATATTTAGCCCTTTGCCACACATTTTATTGCAATTGGGGGTTTGATTTTTTGCCTTTTTTATTACTATGAAGTAACTTTTTAATCCTCTTACTGGGAGAATTTTGTAAGCCTCTCTGATTTTCCATGGATTAGAGTGGCATCTGCAGGCATGCATCTGCAGGCACACTGGCACATGATATATTTGGGATCCCAAATTTAATATTCTTGGGTGCTCATAATTCTTTTGAACTGTATTCCTATTGCATAGAAACTTACATCAAGACAGAGAGAGTAGATTCTTTATGCTCTATTTAGTTAAAGGATAAATTCATGGCCCAAACAGCATACGGTATAAAAAGAAACACAGCTATTAAAGTATATAAAAGCTTGTATATATATTCATGACAATGTGTCTTGTATGTCTTAGTTTTCTTTTTCTAACTTCATGTATTTTTGCTTGCTTTTTTTGTATTCAATTCATAACAACATAAATAAATAAACAATATTAATGTTTACTTAAATAAACAGTTTAAAAAGACAAAGATGTATGAGATTTTGAGAGTTATAGTAACACAGTAAGATTTTGGTTCTTTCTCTGTGTTATTATATGTGGGTCTTACAGTGCAAGCTATCCAAAGTTCCTACTGTTGTCCTCAGATAATAAGTTGCAAATTATTGATTCTAAACTATGTGTAAGGCCATGTCACACTGCCCAACGGATGCAAAAAGGACACAACGGACGAGCAAAATGTTCCATCCGTTGTTATCCGCTCTCAAAAGGGGCAAAAATTTGCATAAGCAGAGCGGATAACACGGAAAGGAATGGACGTGGGGAGGACGCAGAGCGGATGTATAGAGGATGCAGAGCGGATGTATAGAGGATGCGTAGAGGATGCAGAGCGGATGCGTAGAAGATGCAGAGCGGATGCAGAGCGGATGCAGAGCGGATGAGCTGCATCCGCTTTCATCCTTTCTCCATCCGTGCTACTAACGCTGCGCGTCCGTTCTGCTTCCTCCCTGCATCCGTTTACCGCTGGAACGGATTTGAGTTGTGCGGATGCACAGCAGATGCCTAGCAGATATAGCAGATGCGTAATGGATGCAGAACGGATGTCCCCCGTATGCCTAGAGGATGCAGAACGGATGCATTGGATACATTTTCCGCTCAAAAGTTTTGGGCAGCTCAAAACTTTCTGAGCGGATGAAACGTCAATAAACGGATGCTGGACGGATAGAGAGGAAGCAAAACGGAGGCAGTGAGTACATCGCGTTAACCAACGGATGGCAAGCTTTTTTGTCCATTTTACATCCTCTTTGCATCCGTTGGTGCAGTGTGACATGGGCTTTAATTACTGAAGAATTACGTTGTGTTAACTAACACAAGATATTTAAGTAGGTCAGTTCTGGATGATAACATTTGTACAACTCAAACAGTTTGACTATTTAAACCTTGATTTCTTTTTATGCATCTGCAGCTACAGTAGCAAATCTATTCAATTAGTTAATATACGCTTCAAATTATTTTGTGAATCCATAAATCTGGGATAATTCAGAACAGAGTAAAATATATGTGCATTCAGGAACTGACTAAGGCTATAGTTACTCAGATGGTAAAGGTTATGAGCCTCACTCCACAAAAGGCAAGAGATAAATAGGACAAAAATAAACAATATAATATACTGTATATGAAACATAGGGTTATATTGGAAGTCTGAAGTAGCTTTCCCCAACTGGCACTTTTAAAATGTGTTATTATATTCATTGGAAATTTGGGAAGTTTTACTTCGAGGCAACGGCAGCATTCTGGTGAAGGTTACACTTTCTCGGCACTTTGCACTCCTCCAAAATGATGTTATACTGATATAAAACATTGAGCGTCAAAGCTGAATGCTAACAATTAAGATGGTAACTTAACTGCATGGATAAGTTCAAGTTCAGACCAGCAAATAATGTGTATTGTTATCATTAACTATATTATTTATTAACATCTAACACTGCAAACAGTCACAAACTTTTTCCTTGGACAGTAGTAAGAAACTGCTCATAGAGTTTCAAATAGACTAAATACATTGCAAGGAAATAAGCCAAATAAGTGCTGGTTGAACTGAAAAAAAAAGGTAGAGAAAATAATTTTTCACAGAAACCAAATTCCAAACCCTGACCTGATATCCCCCAAGCTGGAAATGCTTCATTATTCCATTTACATTCCCTAAACATCATCCCAGCAGGGAATCTGTCTCGGGAAAGATCTTCTTGCCAGCTAAGCCTTGAGAAGTGCCAACATCAATCTGTGGATTGTCCCAAACACTAAAGTGCTGTTCCACTGGGAAATGTTCTTTTAAAAAAATGCAGTCCCTTATTCACACACACACACACACACACACACACACACACACACACACAAACACTCCTATCCAAATGCACAGAGTAGCTTCTCCTATAGAGTGGAATGCTTGTCCTGACATCAAATTAATTTTATTGAGCAGAAATCCAGGCTGGCAGATTGTCCACTCAGATTCATTCAAATGGTGAGAAAAGGAAGTTCTAAGGTAAAAAAAGAGTTATACAGTTTGGCTTATATTAAAATAATTGAATGTGCGTTTTCTTTTCTTTTTGCAGGATTGGGAAAGTTAGGTCCTCAGTTACAATCTTGACTTTGATGCATAAGTTTAGGTGTCAATTTTATGTTGCTTTTTAAACTACATGTTCCATATTTTCAAGGCTACACCCTCTTTTTTGCAGGGCCAGATCTCCCCAAGATGGCCATGGAAATTCAATAGCAAACATTGACATTTTAAATTTCAAAAATAAAATATCAAGCAAAATAGGTGTCCCATGCTTCCCAACGGGCTTGATGTAACTATTTCTTTTAAAAAATAAAAATAAAAAAGCAGTTTTAGGACAGAAAGAAAAGTACCTCTGAAATAATCCTGGAGAAAGGTGATCCTGAATTTCACAGTTAATCTAAAGTGTACAGTTTTTTTAATGAAACTGTAAAATCCTATAGTATCTGGCACAGAACTCAGAAGGCACACCTATCTGTAGGGAGGTAGCGAGGTATAAAAAAATATCAAGGAGGAAGCTAGGGCCAGAATATTAAAGCCTGTATTTTAAAATACCAGAAATGATTCTATATATAATTATCTAAAAGTTTTGCAAATAGGGCATATTTATGCATGATATTTCATAATACAAGTCA
The DNA here is from genome assembly GCA_015471245.1 of Laticauda colubrina. NCBI lineage: Eukaryota > Metazoa > Chordata > Lepidosauria > Squamata > Elapidae > Laticauda > Laticauda colubrina. The sequence goes on along the minus strand of BLBF01000044.1, from coordinate 12,160,046 downwards.
CGCTTGTGAATATCAAAAAATGGCTTTATAAAATAGTCATCTTTGTCCAGTCTCTAATCTCTGGGATTCCTATGTGTCTCTTCATCTGAATTTTCAGCATAATCCTACGTATTTTGGAGCACATCTTCTCCATTATTTTGCAGCTGTGTCTTACATTCAGCATTTTCTTCTTTTCCTGCATTCTGATGCAGTCTGTGTTTTTCTCCTGCTGTGTCATATATTCCAGCCTACATATCCAAATCAAATACTAATGAAAAGGCATTCAGGAAGAAAATTTGGAAGCAATGATTATGCATTTATAATGATTTGTTCACCATTAAAGCTTATGTCATCTCAGGGAGGATTAAACTACTAATCTTGACAAGTTTGCTTGCTGGTGAATTGTGTAAATATGTAAGAAAACTAGAAGAGAAAAGCAATGATTGATCAGCCCAAAAACTTATCTTCTATTTCTCTGGTGGTAGCTCAAACTTGTCTGGACCTTGTAAAGACAGAACATGAATGCAATGGTTGGCATTTACATTTTATACTGATAATCTGTCTTCTTATTCTTAATGCCAGGGATGCACAGTAAAGTAGGGACAAAAATAGGTGTTTTCTTTGCCACCCAGTCAAATAAATAGGTAAATATGCAAGCCATAGAAATTTGTATTATTAGTGCCATCATTACCTACAAAGAGTTTGTTCCTGGAAATTAGGGAATATAAGACTTCTAAAAGAACCAGTTTAATATATTGATCAAGGCACCAGAAACTGGGGGATTGTGAGTTCTAGTGCTACTTTAAGCATAAAACTAGCAGGGTGACCTTGGGTCACTCACTTATTCTCAGCCCTAGAAAAGGCAAAGGTAAGTCCCTTCCAAAAAGCCTTGCCAAGAAAACTGCAGGGACTTGTTCAGGCAGTTGCCAGAAGCCGAGACTGATTCAAGGGGGCACAAAAAAGAAAGAGAAGATAATGGAAGAGAAGAGAAGAAAATTAGAAAAGAAAAGAAGAAAAGGAAAAGGAAAAAAAGTTTTTTAGGACAGGTAACTGATTCAGTTTGCTCTTAGTTGAATCATAGATAATGCATACCACAAAAAAGCAAAAAAAAACAAAAAAACCCTTCATTGTCATGTCAATAAAGAAATTGGTTTTTTAATTATAAAATGGTGGGGTAACATATTCAACATGTTATTTCTCAGGATACAAATGGTGGTAACACAAGATTCCAGTTCAACTTGCATATCTTTCCGGTGGAATATGCCTATTATAACAGAAAAAGAAGCAGGATATGTCCAATTATTCCAAACTGAAATAAAAACAAATACAATCTGCGTAGTACACATATAATATGGCTGTAACGTGTGTCTTTGCTTGCAGTAAACATGACCCCTGCCTTCTTCAGCTGTCATGGAGCTGGCATGTTGGTGCTGATCTCAAAACATACTTAGTTTTCTCCCTCTTTCTGCTGCAATTGACATAAATCCAAGCAGGCAATGTGGCTGTGTTTATTAGTAAATATAGCTCACTGTACTCTGGTGAATGGAGTTTTTTTTCCCCATCATACTTTTACTGCTTGCAGCTTTGTGAGTATTAGAACCTTATTTAACACCAGTTATCATTAGCTAGCTGGTCTGGCTTTTTTTAAATTAATGCGTATCAAAAAGAAATTATAACAATTCAACCTGGTTTTAGAATAATATTTAGAGGAATTCAAGATCTTCTAGAAAAAAGAAAGTCAGATTCCTTCCTGAATTGTGAATGTTATGGCCTTCAACTGATGATAATCTCACACTGCAAAGTGTGAGAGTTTTGGATTAATTCAATAAATGCCTCCCATGAAGCATGCAGTGCTTTTGGATTCAAACTCCCCTTTTCCATTCCACCCTCTCCCATATCATTCAATATTTCAAGCCTATTGAATAGGGGCAGGCAACTTCATGTCTTCCAGAAGTTTTTGGCTGTAACTTCCACAATTATTTTTTCATTTACTGAAACTGGTACTGGTGGGAATAGAACCTTCTGGGAGATTGCACTATGGAAATATAAGTCACAGTGTTTACACGTGCTTCATTGATTTTGAAAAAACATTTGATAACAGCAAATTATTACAAATCCTGAACAAGTGGGACTAGATGAAAAAGACATCCAAATAATAAAGATATTTGGATGACAAAGACATACAAATCATACAGAATCTATATTGACATCAGGTAGCAAATATGAGACTAGGCAGAAAATACTCAGATAATGTAGAAATATGAAAAGGGATAAGATAGGGCTGTGTTCTGTCTCCACTGTGTTTAATATCTACTCTGAATCAATTTTCAATGAAGCACTGGAAAATATTGATACTGGTATTAAAGTAAATGATGTTCAGATCAACAATTTAAGATATGCTGAACGACACAGTTCTGCTTACCAGTCAGCATGAAAATCTTCACTTAATCAATCGTGTCACAGAAATATCTGAAAAATACAGCTTGAAGCTTAACATCTCAAAAACCAAGATCATGGTCATCAGCAAACAACCCATTAATTTACCTTCAATAACTTTGAAAGGAATACTACTAGAAATAGTTGAAAGAATCATGTACCTCAGTTCTAATTTACATAAAAGCTGGAATATGACCACTGAAGTAAAAACAAGGATAGAGAAAGCTTGAACAGCATTCTTCAAAATGAAAAAGATCTTCTGCAGTCATGACATAAGCCTAAGTTTGAAAATCAGGTTTGTCAGATGTTACAGCTTTTCTGTCCTGCTCTATGGAGTGGAGAGTTGGTCTCTGACAGAATCACTTGAAGAGACTTGAAGCATTTGAAATGTGGATTTACAGGTGACTGATATGTACAAGTTGCGTTGACAAAGTCAGGAATGAGGAGGTGATAAGCCACCTGGAAAAGCCAAGGGAAGTAATCAAAACCACAAAAAGCGAAAGCTAGAATATTTTGGACATGTGATGCGATACCTGGAAAAATGCAGCATACTTCACTTTATCCTCCAAGGAAAGATTGAAGGCAAATGAAGTCCAGGAAGAAGAAGAACATCATGGCTTCAAAATCTAAGGGACTGGTTTGGACAAAACTCAACAGCACTTTTTCAGGCAGCTGTTGATAAAAAAACAACAACATGATTGCCAACATCCAGTGACAGAAATGGCACATGAAGAAGAAGGAGATATTCAACTGGAAGGGTCTTGGAGATCTTCGAGTAGAATCCCCTACTCAAGACAGGAATTCTTATATCATCACAGTGGGTGTTCAAGTGATGGGTTTATAGCACTGTGGTATTCTTTCTTCTTTTGGTCAGCTGGAGGAATAATGGTGACCATACAGAGTCATCTCACACATTTTTGTCACATGTCCCCTTCCGTTGTCTTTGGTATCTATGTTGGCACATGAGCAAAAAAGCTACAACATTGAGGAGAATCATAGAAGTTATGAACCCATTTGTGATGGCTTAGAGATGGTTGAGTGGGATTTTCTCTATGTTGTGCAAACCTAGAAAATTAGATTGAGTAAATGATGGCTGTCATGACTAATGGTGTTGTACAAAGATATAATATTTAATTTGCTAGATCAGGAAAGTTGACTGATTCCCAGCTAACAAAGGCAGACAATATATATACCCCAATAAAAACACATCCCAAATTACATTAAATGGATTTTAATATAAGGATTCTGCAGACTGTACTGCAAAATAATTATGAGTTGGGACACAATTCTGAGGAGGAAAGTTTGTAGCCAACCTGTTACTCAACAAGAGCAAGATTTCAGAAAGTCAGATTCAATATTTATAAGGGTAAACAAGGCAAGGGCCAGCTTGTCTATGCCTGAATTTAAAGAATACCAGACACTGACCTTTACTATTCTAGGTAATATGAATCTGGTATCTTATTTCCAAGAATCTTATATACTATTAGTGTGCTTTTAGCAAAAGGCTCTGGATGATGATTTTAGGAGTCCTAATGAAAAAAATAAGGTATAACTAGCAAGCCTTAAAGTTGTCCACTCTTTTTGCAGAATCTTGGTGATATACCTTACAATATTTGTAAATTTTCTATCTTAAATTCAAAAATAAAACCTGCACACTTATGAAGAAAAAAAGGCTAAAATCTGAAACCACATAAATTTAGAGATAGTCTTGGAATTAATGAGTTATTTAATTAATTGTAATAATCACCATACCTGGACTGCAAAATCTATATGCCCACTTGAAGGTAGCAAAGCAAATTTTACTGTATTCTTTGCTGCCTTCTCCTGGCTGTACAGATTGTTGCAGCACATTTATGATGCACCTAAATTAATTTATCTTCATTTCTTTTGCTCTTTTGCCTGGAGGCAAGCAGAATGCAATTTATTGTAAAGACAGACCATGGTAAGCCTCCCCTCCCCCCAATATTAATTAACCTAATCTAGTTAAAATTTGGAGAAGAGTACAGGGAAATTCCATACACAGAGCATTTCCCTTTTAAGCTAGGATTATATGATCAGAAATGGAAAAACCACAAGAGATCTGATGTCTCCCATCATCAAATGATACACGAACATTTCACTGATGTCATAGCTTTGGAATGTTATTTCATCCATCCTCTTCGCTTAATAACTTCCATAGTTTCAGAAAACACTAGCAAACACATTGGCATTCCCTTTCCAATTTCCTGTGGAAACAACACAGTTTCCTGTGTCCTGTGGAAATATGGCTAATGTGGGAAACAAAGTGGCCAATAACATGACCTTGCATGCTGTCTGTTATAGGGACATTATATTTGAATTCAGAGGCAGCCACATTTGTGTTTCTCTCGGTTAGACCCCAATCTGTGCAGGCCAGTTCTTCCTTCCAGCAGTCCACCAAGCTGCTTCTGGTGAAATAAACTTCAATTACTGTAGCCTAGCAGATTTAGCTCAGATTTCTTAGAATTAAATGATAGCAGAATATCATGGTTTCAAAATCTAAGGGTTGGACAAAACTCAGCAGCACTTTTTCCTGTAGCTGTTGATAAAAATAGGATCGCCAACATGATCACCAACATCCGATGACGGATATGGCACAACAACAACAAGAAGATAAGTTGCTCATCTGCCTGTGTACATCTTATCTAGAATCACAGAGATCCATGCAACCGGACTTATGGAAAGAGCTACAGAATTTACAGAGTATTCACAGAAAATTATTGATTTACAATGTGAGTTCCACCCTTCTTCTTTTTTTTTTAGAAAGTTATTACTATTATTATTGGTTGTGTTCATTATTTCCCTTAAAACAATTTGAAAGTTTTTTTTAAGCTGTACAACTATTTAGAAGTTGGTGGTGTGAGATGTAGAACACAATCTAGCAACTTAAATAACCTCTATATTTTTCTTTTCTATAATTCTTTTTCAAATTATAAAAGCCTTTCAGGAGGGAACTACAAACCTGGATTTAATACAAACATCAACTTAATCACCTTAGGAAATATGTCTCCTGGAAGAGAGGGATGATACTGCTCCTTGAAGTTTCACTGTCTTTGTTGGTATTAGCTATGATGTGTTCCTCAGTTGACCATATGAACAGAGAGTTAAGACCAAGATGACCGTAAGGTGGCATTTCAATGAGCAATGGCAGGATCAGCCAGAAGATATTATGGAAGACTATTGCCCAATTTATTATTTTGGATTAAGAGAACGAAAGAATTCTGTGACTTGTTTATTATCTCTATAAAACACTATAAAAGCCATTAAAGAGATAAAGCTTTCTTTTGCCCTAATAACTGAACTGGATGGCAACATAGAGTTGCTGAATCAGTGATGGACTGAGTATGAACTTAATCCTGCCAAAGTTAAGTTCAGATGATTCACTTGGCTTTTGAGAGGTTGGGTCATTTAGATAGGCCTATCCCAGATGTTTGATGAACCTAGTATGGTTTCAGATGAAATTTAGGGTTTTCCTGGAGCTGCAGTTCAGTTCAAACAATGCCCTTCTTAATGCTTGGAATGAGAAAGTGATGGAGGGGCTATTGATCCAAGTTACTATCTATGCACATATATCTCATATAGCAGAGTAGTTGCTGAAACAGCTTTCAGACATGAAATAACACAAAAGACAGCTAAAGTATTACTACAGGAAAGCAAAAAGAGTGAAGCCAATCAAGCACAAGTGACATCTTATTTTAGTACTTGCCTTGCAGTGATAAGAGCAGCAAAAGTGTACTTACTTCTCCATCCTTGTTGCTGTCCAAACAGCCCTGTTCTGTGCAACTGGTTCCCCTTGAATAAAGTTCTACACTTAGCCAGGGAAATTCTTGCAGTGCTGTTGTAAGGAATATTCTCAGCATCTGTCAGATGAAATCACTTGAGTTCACTAGGAGTTGTGAGGGGGAACTCAGAATCCTGAGCAAACAATCACTTAAACATGAACAGTGTGAGACAGCAGCCAAAAAAAGCCAATACAATCCTAGGCTGCATTATTAAGAGGGATAGAATCAAGATCACATGAAATGTTAGTTCCGCTTTCCGAAACTTTAGTAAGAATCCTGCATCCAGTTTTGGTCATCATGATATAAAAAAGATGATGAGTCTCTGGAAGAGTACAGAAAAGAGCAACAAAGATAATTAGGGGCCTAAAAACTAAAATATATGAAGAATGATTACAGGACTAGGGGTGAAATGATAGCAGTGTTCCAATATTTGAAGGGCTGCCACAAAGAAGAGCAGGTCAACTTATTTTCCAAATCATCAGAAGGCAAGACAAGAAACAATGGATGGAAACCAAAATAAGCACTAGAACTAAGAAGAAATTTCCTAATAGTGAGAACAATTAACCAGTGGAACAGTTTGCCTTCAGTAGTTGTGAGTTTCCATCACTGGAGGCTTTTAAGAAGAAACTGGATAGTCATTTGTCTGGATACCTGCATAACTGGATAGAAGCATTCCTCTCAAACAGATAACAAATGGTCAAAATTGGGAGCATCCTATCAAATTCTATACCTGTCAACAGTGGTGTCCCCCAAGGCAGTGTTCTAGGACCAACTGTCTCTCTACATAAATGACCTCTGTGATTATATGAAGAGCAACTGTTTTTTCGCTGACAATGTAAAGCTATTCAACAGACAATACTGCTACCCTTCAGAAAGACCATGACTATGTATCAGAATGGTCAAACAAATGGGAACTTCAAATCTCAACAAATAAATGCTCTGTCTTACACCTTGGCAAAAAAATCAGAAAATAAAATACAGTCTGAATAGTCAAGACCCTGTTGATGATCCAAACTCTGTCAAGGATCTTGGAGTACTCATCTCTAATGATCTAAGTGCTAGAGCCCACTGTAATTACATAACCCAAAAAACATTAAGAATTGTTAACCTAATCTTACATAACTTTTTCTCTGGTAATATCACACTACTAACTGGAGCATACAAAACATTTGTTGGACCAATACTCAAATACAGCTCATCAGTCTGGAACCCACATTATGTATCTGATATTAATACAGTTGAGAAAGTCCAGAAATATTTCACAAGAAGAGTTCTCCACTCTTCTACTCATTGCAGAATATCTTATGCCACTAGACTTGAAATTCTAGACCTAGAAAATCTAGAACTATGCCGCCTTTGGTCGAATCTAAGTATAGTATATAAAAACATACATTACAATGTCCTATCTGTCAATGAATACTTCAGCTTCAACCATAACAATACAAGAGCAAACACTAAATACAAACTCAAGGTTAATCATACCAAACTTGATTGCAGGAAATATGACTTCAGCAACAGAGTGGTCAGTGTCTGGAATTCTCTACCTGAGTCTGTGGTTTCTTCCCCAAACTCCAAAAATTTTAACCTTAGACTTTCTACCATTGACCTCACCCCTTTCCTAAGAGGTCTGTAGTGGCATGCATAAGTACACCAACGTGTCTACTGTCCCTATCCTATTGTTTCTTTTATTTTTTTTATATGTATCCATGTATTCATAACTATGTTTTTAGTTATACCTATTACCTTGTAAACAATTGACAAAAATAAAATAAATAAAAAATAAATAAATTGGTATATGGTTTCCTGGATTAGAAGATTCCAAGATGCCTTCCAATTCTGTTATTCCATTATAATATTTGTAGCTCAGGGTTCAACTTTGGGATCCTTGGTGCTCTCTGACTGTTGCTTTTGCAAATGTTTTATTACCAAACTAGGTGCATCATTAGTGCTAGTGAGGGTTTGCTCTCATTTTGTATACTAGTGACTTAACCTTCAGTGTTGGTGGAATGGTCTTGGTGTTCCTTGATTGGGCTGTTGTTTGTTGTCCTTTTCAGTCTGAATTCAAGCTGGGGTGTAGATGGCATTGGTTGATCTTTGAAGAGCTCAGGACGGGGGTGGTGCAAACGTCCTGGATCTCCTAATAGCACTAGCCATGGTATGCTTCTGAACCAGCTCCAGGAATTGGGAATGTGAGGCAAATTTTATGGCAGCTCTCCTTTATCTATGGCCAGTTCCAGTTGGTGTTGGTGGACAAGATGTCAGCCCTAGACACCTGCAGAGGTGAATATCTCAGGGCTTCGGTCTCTTTCTCTTCTACCTCATCTACATGAAACTGCTGGATGAAGTCAACTTATGATATGAAATAAGATGTCATCAGTATGCTGATACTCAGCTGCATAACTGTATTAGACAAAATATGCTGTTATGGAACTGTCCAAGAGTCTGGAGGCTGTAGTGTTCTGGATGGTGATAAATTGACTTCAGCTCAACCCTGACAAAAGGGAGTGGCTCTGGATTTTAACCACCAATTTTGGTCATCTTTGATTCTGGATGGGTTTATACTCTCCAGACAAAGCTGGTATGCAATTTGGAGGTCAACCTTGACTTACTGCTTCTATTTAATAAGTAGGTAGCAGCTGTGGCTGGGTGGGGGGTCCTTTTGCACCAATAGCACAGTTTTCTGGGCTGGGAGGTCTTTCTTACCATCACTCCTTACTCACTTCTCATTTAGAGTACTGCAATGTGTTTTATATAAGACTGCCCTTGAAGAACACTCAGAGGAAATTACAACTGGTGTGGTTATATGTTATACTTGGTATACATAGTATTGGATGTTCACAGCTTCAAATTATACTTTCAGAATTCCCACAGTTTCCAAATATAATAAGATATTTAACAATTTCTGTATTTCCAACTGAAACTACAGAGTAATGATGTAGACCTATCTTTTATACAAGTGCAAAATCAAACAGTTGAAGAAACTTCCAAAATCATCTAGTCCAATGACTCGTCCAGCATAGGAACCACCATGCTGATAATCATCTAGCTTTCTTGAAGATTTCCAGTGGAGATGTGCCTGGTTCCTGTGGCATCCTATTCCACTAGCTGAGAATCCATACATTGAGGAAATTAGTATTCACCTCTAGCATGATTAAATAATAAATTAGATTTCAATTTTTATTAGTTTTAAGTGTAGAGTTTAGCAACTCTTAGAAATAGTTTATTAAGTTTTATTCCTATTATTACCAAGCCTTTTATATCATTCTATTTTATAGATTGTGTTTTATCAATTAGATAAAATAATACTAACACTAAACTTTACGTACATCTCTAGATATGTTTCATTTTTTGCTAGTCTTGGATCAAAGTAAAGACTCTTGATCAAATTATCTTGTCCAAAATATGGACTATCATTTTATTATTTGATTTTGTGGCTTCTCAGACAGGCTTTCAGAAACACCTGCTCCAGCAAATAATATATCAATTAATGATGGTGACATAACTTACAGAATAGTGAAGACTTGGAAAGATTGTGAAGGAACATAGATATTGTAGATATATGCATACATACACATACACACACACACACACACACAGAGAGAGAGAGAGAGAGAGAGAGAGAGAGAGAGAGAGAGAGAGAGA
>BLBF01000044.1:12060811-12150179 GCA_015471245.1 Laticauda colubrina | reverse complement strand
AGAGAGAGAGAGAGAGAGAGAGAGAGAGAGAGAGAGAGAGAGAGAGAGAGAGAGATTTCACATAAATGTAATTCATCATTTTAAGCACTTAAGGAGACTTACAGTGGCTGATGAATTCAGCTCTCTTTTTACATGCTCCAACAAGTTTCCCTTTTGAACAGTGCCACTGACAATCTGAGCCTGGATTTTAAAAGCTCTTAACTGCAAAGATAAATTATACCCTGATCTTTGCCTAAAATTTGGCTTCTTGTCAAAAAGTGCCTCAGCCTCCCAGTTAGTCACATAAATCATAGCCCAAGAAGCCTCAGGTGGTTGGATTAATACAGGATCAATGCAAATGTGCTACAAAGTTATTTGATCACTACAATGCTGGTATTGACTGTTATACACCTGTTATATCATTATGGATTAGACCTATTGTAAACAAGCTGTTTGATGTTGCAGACTGTGCTAACCGCATGCCCCATAATCATGGCTTGTAGCTGCTGTGGAGGCCCCAACATGCCTGGATCATACTCATTTTCATGTTGTGTGGGGTGGCCAAACAATAGAGATTTGTTCATCATTATTGCAGACAGAACCTTGTCTAGGCCGGCATGGCTGTCAGGGGACTTGAAGCTGAATGTGGCTACCTCATCTGGCCTTTGGGGTCCCCAAGGGTAGCAATAAAAAAAGGATAACTTCCCACAACTCTATTTATTAGCAGAATGCTAGCAGGCTTCTGTTTTCCTGCAAATGGGACATTGTTCTGACCAGGAAAGGAACAGCTTTCTGACTTTTGAAGACAACTGATTTTCAGAAAGCAAAGCTTGTCCCCACCAACAGCATTCCACTATCAGCTCATGCAAAACCTTTACTGTTCTTGGATGATGCCAGTTTGAATAATAGAGTATTTTTAAAGGAGCTGTATACTCTGCCCCATAAAATAGCTTTTATTTTATGCCCCATAAAATAGATTTTATTACTTAACAAGTAATAGCAGGCCCTTTGGAACAAAAGCCCAAATTATTTGACCCATCAAAACCTTTTCGTATGAAAGAATATTGAAATGCAGGGAAGAAGTACAGCAGTGCATGTTGCAATGGCTGGCTGTGGGAACAGCTTTGCTGCCTGGATAGGATTTGGAGAATCTAGACCTCACCATTGGACAAAATCCCAGAGCAGTACAGGTGGTCAGGATGGAATGGTTTTTATATTGCATGTGTATCAAATGAAAGAGAAGGTTGATGCCTATAGCAGGTAAATTAACCCTATCATGTTTATTACTGCATGGATAACTCTATTTGGCAGTTTCCAAGGAAGTAAGAGTAGATGAGAATTTTTTCAACAAAATAATACCTTCAGTTTAAATGTTTGACATGTTATGTTGTAGTTTATTTTAGCTGTATTATAGAAAAGTACAATATGTCATAGCTTGTTTTAGTTAGATTTTAGTATCTTGTTTTGAGCTGCATTCACAAATTTTGGTATTTTAGATTCATTTTTAATTACAATTTAAGTAATAAAATTATTATAAAATAAAATGGTTACAGTAGTAGAAGAGAGAGAGAAAGAGGGAGGGATGGAGGGATGCAAGCAGGCACATAGATTTGTAAGCTGGTAACTTGGGCCAATCACTCTAAGCCCAACTCACTTCACAGTTTTGTTGCTATAGAGAAGAATGATATGTCTGATACTGTGAATTATAGATAGGATACTATTGTTATTATTGTAGTTGATCACTTAGTCAGATGTTGAAACTGGATTTGGCATTTTTACCCATCAATCAAATTCTTCCGAAGGACCTGGGACAGGCAAATGTTGTCATGGTGTTAAAAGTATCATCACAAAATGTAAGCTCTTCCAAGTAAAGCTGTCTTTTGTAATTGACAGGTGGTGATTTTGTCAATGTTGTTATTGTTGACTCTGTACAGACCTGAAGCTTAAAAGTATGAGGGCTATCCACAAATAGATTACGTTTTGCGATAGAAAAAAAACAAAGTGTAGGAAATTTTTTTCATTATATATACTTGAAAGTGACACTTAAATACTACTTTTCAACATATTCACCGAACAAATTGAGGCACTTATCATAGCGGTGAACAAGCTTCCAAAAACAAAATTCCATTGTCATAAAATTCAGCCACCTGAGATTTGAGCCAGTCAGTCACACCTGCCCGCAGTTCTGCGTCATCATCAAAGCGCTGTGTTCCAAGCCAGGTCTTCATCCTCGGAAACAAGTGGTAGTCTCTTGGTGCAAGATCAGGGCCGTAGGGCGGATGAGGAAAAATCTCTCACTTGAAAGCATTCAGGACTTCTCTAGTCCAATTTGCTGTGAGTGGTCAGGCATTGTCATGCAAAAACAAAATTTTTGAGCTTAACTTTCCTCTATGCTTGTTCTAAATTGCTTTTCTTAGTTTTTGCAACATTTCACAATACTTCACAGAGTTTATTGTTGCACCATGTTCCAGAAAATCGATAAGAAGCACACCTTGCCTATCCCAAAAAACAGTAGCCATAATCTTCCTTGCAGAGAACATTTGCAAACATTTTCTTGGTTTTTTTGGGGGAATTTGTGTGCCTCCACTCCAAAGACTGCAATTTGGTCTCTCTGTTCACATGTTTGACCCAAGTCTCATCTCCAGTTACGATTTGATCAAGAAATTAATCTCTATCTTTGTCGTAAGAGTACAGAAATGTCAATGAGGTGGCTGACTCTTGTGGTTTTCTGTCAGGATTTTTGTCACCCATCTTGCACAAAATTTGCGGTAGCCTAGTTTTTCTGTAACAATTTCATGTGTGAAATTTGTGGAAAACTAAGCGAAAGTTCCGTTACTGTGAAACAGCGGTTTTCACGAATCTTGTCATAGACTTTCACGACCAGTTCATCAGTCACAATGCTCGGATGTCCACTCTGCTGTTCATCATGAACGTTAGTTCGTCCATTTTTAAACTTAATGCACCATTGGCACACTCCACCTTCAATGATGATGTTGTCCCCGTACACTTCACACAGTTGCCGAAAAATTTTAATCGGTTTGTTTTTTTGCCAACAAAAACCTTATCACTGATCACACCTCGCAACTCGTGGGATTTTCAATTGCAGTACACATTTCAAACGTTTGCTGTGAAATAATGGGCAGCGATACGAACCTCCCACTAGCAGGACTAGATGCAGACTAAGCGGCGGGCGCACAGACCAAAGATGGCCACGCTAGCTCCGCCCCTTCTTGCTACAGACGAAAATGTAATCTATTTTGTGGATAGCCCTCGTAGAATATTAATTTCAGCTTTCTATTCTATTCCAGTATAAATATAATTTCTTTCTCTGATTTTTTTTTGTCTATTGAAATTCATATTTCAATTGTGTTGTGGGAAAATACTTTTACTAATAAAAGCAATGTGTGATTTTATTTCAACAGATTTGTTTTACTTGAATAAGTGAAAAATACATTTTATCTAATAATTTAAATAGTAAATTGAACAATTGCTCCCATCATGCCCTGTTTGATTATTAATCTAAACCTATGGTACTCTTCCCACATTTCTCACTACTTGGAAAAATATATTACATTTTTGGACTTAATACAACTAACATGGGTCACAAATGTTAACATTTATGAATCCATGGTAGCACAAGGGCAGATGTAAATGAGACTTGGAATAAAAGAAAAATACATACTAAAAGAGCATAAATTAACAAAAGAAACAAAAGAAAGCAACACAGATATATTATACATCTATGAAGCTATGAAAAAGAGGTAGGTAGTAATAGTGCTGAGTGGAGGTAGAGTTTTACTTGTGGACTAACTTGAAGAATATATGAAAGAAAATGGAGGTGAAGTTTAATTAGGAAGGAAAGAGCTACAATGTACAGAAATAGAAATCAGTGTAATCATAAAGTAAAAATCCATAGGTTTGCGACACCTGCGTGTTATACTGCTATGATAATGGAAAAAGAAAGGACAAGAATGGAAAAAGCTGGCAACATTCTGAATGAATGCAATCCAGATAGAAAACGGTCCTCTTAGTAACATGAATATATCAGTAGGAATGAGTTAAAAGGCTACCAAAAAAAGTGGATTATTTAGAAAACTAAGACTGGTGAGAATATGCTTTGGAAAGATGTACTTGTTTCAATTAAGCAACCCTAGCTGGAATAGGACAGCTTACCACAGCAAACTCACCATGGCAAACTTGTCATGGGTAACTTGCCACAGCCGAATTGCTATGGCCAACTCACTCCCCACAAGACAACTCGCTGCAGGACAATTAAACAATTCACATCAAAATACATTGAGTACCAAATTTAATGCATTTTAAAGCAGTTGAGTACAAAGGTATACTGTGTCTATTTATTTGTACATGACAATATATATGTGAATATGAAACTTAAGACATAATGAATTTCTTTTATCATGAAAGGAGATACAGATGTGATAAGAGGTTCTAAATTTGAACAGATCCTAATGGATATTACTAAATAAATAAATGACATGAAATCAACCGTATGTGGAAAAGGATTAGAAGATATATTAATTCCTCAACAGGTTAAAGGAAAGTAGACAAAAGAAAGAGGATGTGGAAGCTGTCTGACAGAGTAAAAAGAATTATGTTACAAGAACTACAAAAATCTGTGTCAAGCTTGTGGAATGAGGGTATAGAATTCAGTAAGGATAAATAAAAGATAATGTATAATGGAAATGAAGAGAAAAATATAAATGCAAAGAATATAATCAAACAGAGCAAATTTAAAAATCAAAGAAATTTCAACTTATTTGGAACAGTTTAAACATAATCTCTTGTGAGATTATGTAATCTCAGAGAAAGGAATTAAAAATAAAATAAATAAAATAAAAGTGCTGAAATTTGGGGAATGAATCTGAAGTGAGGAAATGATGGAAGTTTTTTAGATTTGTGTGGATGTGATGGTGATATGTCAAATAGTTTAACTGAAATTAAGAATGTAGGAAAGGGAATTGCAAGTGTTGTATGATTACTGAAAAGTTGTAAGACTGGAAGTGTTGTATGGGACAGAAATATGAAAATATATGTGTGGTTTTTTGATGAAGTAACTGGGCAACTTGGTAACCAAGTGTGTAAAGACTGCATCTATGCCTGGTGATTTAGGAGTGAAGTTACTTTTCCATAGAAAGAAAAAGGCAGCAGATAAAGATAGGTTGCTAAGTATTCCTTGGAAGTATTTGACAGAACTCTAGTGCATCTAGGACATTCAGGAAGTATATAGACAATAGATTTTTTCTTCAGCAAGTTGGAACAAAGAAAGTATATAAAATTTGAACTATGGAATGTTCATACAAATATGGAGATAAAGTTTTTACAGGATGCAGTAAAAGAGTTATATGATAGAGTAAAGCTTATATGGAAATAAGAGTAATTCTTGGCAAATTTAGCATTGAACAATGAGTAAGATAAAAATGTTTGATGTTCTTTTATTGCTCTATGTGTTTATGGATAAATAAATAAGGAATGCTGTGGTGATATTAGAGACATGTTGTTGTGGACATGAAGTTATGTATAGCATTGCATGTAAGTGATAATTTGTATGTAAATGATACCACATTGTTGGCAGAGAAACTGAATGATTTACAGTGAAAATTATATTGATTGTATGGATCTCAATATTAATCTTTCAGAAATGAGTTAGTTGTAAATGACAGGGAAAATGGAATCAACAATTGCAGGGTATGCATAAATAGTGAAGAATTAAAACAGGGTATGGACGGTGATATTAAGTTTAATTGAGAGAAAGAAATGGCTAAATTTTAAAATATACAGATATTGCTAGAAGAAGTTGGCAATTTAACTTGAAACATGAATATTTGTCAAAAGAAACAAAAATGACCGGGTATAAAAATTTGTTTGTTTGATTTGTTATGTAGAACTATTTGTTGGAAATGCCAGAAGCAATATAAAAATCACATGAATGGTGTGTCAATGGGATGCTTAAATAGTGTGTACATGTAAATGACCAGTATGAAAAAAATATAATTGGTTTTGTATTTGCAAATTCATGTACTTGCTAAAATTTGTGAGACATGCACAGAGCAGCAAATGATTTGAATTGCTCAATGTACTGAACATGCTCCCAGCTGAGATCAGTATTTGTTAATTTAATGCACAGAGCAGCAATTTTATAGAATATAACTATTAGAAATAACAGGAAACAACTGTATAGATTAGTTACCTTGTGAGAATGAATGGAAGTCCAATCCCAAAACAACTATTTGGAAGAAGAATGAAAGGATCAACAAGAAAGGGAAAACATAAACTTGTGGCCGGATGAGATCCTCAAAGACCACACCATTCCATCTACAGAACCTCCATTCCATTCCCAATTTCAGGAATTTTTCCTTCCTCATGAGGCTGAGGCATTATGATGCTTGGCTTGAACTTCCTTCTTTAGCTCCTTTCTCTCCCTGCTAATATCTGTCCAATGGATTCATCTGAACTGGAACATTTGCTACTTCTAGTGTACTAATAAGTAATTTAGTTCTCTAGGAGTAGCCATTCATTAATCTGGGAGATAACTTTTTAAAAATCTGAACTAGTTCTTTCTCAAGATTTTTTTTAAAAATAATGTGTTGAAGCAGTACCATTGGAGAAGAGTCATTTTGTAGCATGTGAAATCACATCTCTTTTGCTCTTCCTTTATCTCTTTTCTTTCCATTTACTTTTAAAAAGAATTTCAACTAAAGGCACAATAACTTAGCTAAAGTTTGCTTTTATTAATGATATGAATACTTCCCACACTATCATCTTTCAATAGATGTTTGAACTTGAAGCTCACTATAACTGGCCTTTTAGTTAATTACTTTTTTTTGAAAAAAGGGGGTATTCTTTTATTCTGTCACTACAGTCCACAAAACACCCTCCCACCCATGGTCTCCCTCCATGCTGATTTATCAAAAGAAACTCATAATTGAGCCTTTGACAATAGCAAGACTGTGCACTTTTGGTTGATAACAATGAAATGCCCAAGTTCATTACAAGAGATTGTTTAAAAATTGATTCACAGAGCATAATAGTTATCACTGGGCTTTGCATTTGCAAAATGCAAAGCTTATTATATAGCATAAGTGACAGTGAAAACTGGATAGAGGTCAAATACATTGTGCAACAGTCATGTTTAATTAGAACAAACATCACCCACATTCTTGGTGGAGCCACATTAATGAATTAGTCTTACCACAAATTGAGAGAGGCTCACTAGAGCCTAATACCTTTTGTTCCTAAGAATAATTCAACATATTTATAGAAAAAAGAGTGCAATAATAATAGCACTCAATCTTCTATAAAACATAAGGTTTTTTTTTACTTAAATCAACTTCTAAAAAGAAATACTTATACATGTGAATTGATGAACCAAGCATGTACATTTATTTGTGTTGGCACATATTCTGTTAAAAAGAAGTAACTACTTTCTGAACTGGTTTCCATGACATTGCAGATGCTAATTTAATTTGCTTTTGTAATCTTGCTCAGCTTCATCCTTTGCAAGGATTCCCCAGTTTACAATGGGGTGACCCTAGCTGATCTTTTCCTTTCAGTGTTTAATTGAACTGTATGCTTGTGGCCTGGAGTCTCTAAAATAACCCAAGATGGTGTAGGTCTGATAGATCATTGATCCTCCTAGACATAGAGAAAATAAATAATCTTTGGTTTGTCAAAATGGAAACAGTGAACATTTGTTGGGGAGCAGTCATGGTTTCCTTAGAATATCACTTTTCTCCTAGAAAAATGTTTCTGAATTGAAAATTTGTACCATGCATTTCAAAGGAACAGAAACTTAAAGAGTTTTCAAATATTTGTTATTGAATACCATTTTTTTTTAAAAAAAGACAGAAAATAAAAGAGGACCAGAAACATGAAAAATAATTCAACAAATACTAAGCAAGTATATATATATGTGTATGTCAAAGGCATGTCAAATTTTTCAACCTTCAATTTTGAAACATTAGGGGTGCTCAAAAGTTGTGACATGCCTTGGGGTTTGTAAAGATATTTTGGTTAAGGCCCTGTCACACTGCCCAATGGATGCAAAACGTTTGTAAAAAGGACACAGCGGACGAGCAAAATGTTCCATCCATCGTTATCCGCTCTCAAAAGGGGCAAAAATTTGCATAACCAGAGCGGATAACACGGAAAGGAATGGACAGGAGGAGGACGCAGAGCGGATGGAAAACGGATGCAGAGCAGAAGCCTAGCGGATGGAAGCGGATGGGAGCGGATGGCACATCCGCTAGGCTTCCGGGGGACCTCAGCAAAGTGGATGCGGAACGGATACAGTGGATGCCGAGCGGATGCCGAGCGGATGAAGCGGATGCACAGCGGATGCACAGCGGATGAAGCGGATGCAGAGCGGAAGCCTAGCGGATGCACAGCGGAAGCCTAGCGGATGCACAGCGGAAGCCTAGCGGATGCCTAGTGTTCACTGCGCATGCGGGGGGGATTTATTGCGTCAGCCCCGCGGATATAAAGGGAAGCAGTTCGGAAGCAGGTCACCATTCAGAGGAAAGACCTGCATCCAGACACAGCTCTCCAGCCTCCCTGCCTGCCTGCCTGCCTTCCTGCCTGCCAGCCTTGGTGCCTGCCTGCCTGCCAGCCTCCCTACCAGCCTTGCTATCTGCCTGCCTGCCAGCCTCCCTGCCAGCCTTGCTGTCTGCCAGCCTTGGTGCCTGCCTGCCTGCCAGACTTCCTGCCAGCCTTGGTGCCTGCCTGCCTACAAGCCTCCCTGCCAGCCTCCCTGCCAGCCAGCAACCCCACAACCATGCGGAAGAAGAGAAAGTCTCAGCCATCTGCTGTCAGCCCTGGCAAGAGGGACAGGGCCACCCTCCCACCCCCTGGCCCTCACTCTGCTTCTGCTGGGGCTTCTGTAGCACGGGCTCGCTCTTCTGTGGCTGGGGCTCCTGCTGCTTCTGCTTCTGGAGGAGCTGATGATGTGCTTATGGCAGTGGTGCTTCTACTCGTGCTTACTCTGCTGAAGCTGCTCCTCGTCCTGCTGGTCCTGCTGGTCCTGCTGGTCCTGCTCGTGCTCCTGGACTTGCTCGTCCTGCTCGTGCTCCTGGTCTTGCTCGTCCTGCTGGTCCTGCTGGTCCTGCACATGCTCCTGGTCCTGCTCATGCTCCTGGTCCTGCTGGGGCTCCTGGTGCTTACTCTGCTGCTGCTGATCCTGGTCCTGCTGGTGCTGGTGCTATTGCTGCTGCTGCTGATGATGATGATGATGATGATGATGATCCTGCTGGTGCTGGTGCTGCTGCTGCTGCTGATGATGAAGATCCTGCTGGTGCTGCTGCTGCTGGTGATGTGGAGGAGCAGCCCCTACAACCTGGAAGCCCCTCTGATGAGGACCCATCTGGTCCTGCCAAAGGGAGGAAGAGGCATATGCGGGAACAGGAGAGGAGGCAATACTCCATTGAGGAGGAACATGAGGATGAGGTGCTGGAGTGGCTGAGAGAGAATGACTATCTGTGGCGGAAGGGACACCGGCTCTACAGGGACACCAAAAGGAAGCAGGCTGCTTGGAGATAGAAGGCGGAGAGTCTGGGCTACACATCGAATGTGCTCCTCGGCTGGTGGAAGCACATGCACACCTGGTACGGGAAGCTGCACCTCAAGAAATCTGGCCAGGGCACGGTTAAGCTGACGGACAGAGAGACCTACGTCATGGCCAGGTGCAGCTTCCTGGAGGGTGAGATCTGCCACCGAGGAGCAGCCGCAGCCCCTCTCACGACCCTCTCTCTCCGGCAGCCTGGTGAGAGCCAATCCTCTTACGGCCGAGAGTCAGCTCCTGTCTCCAGGCAGGTTTCTGTGGAGCATCCCACGGCGGAGAACCCACGGACAGCTGTTTTAACCGTGGTGGAGCACATGGATGACTCCCTGGTGCAGTGGGAGAAAGGAGACAGCACGTCCACTACAGCCCTACCCGCATCCACCCCCAGCTCCACCTCCACAGAAAGGCAGAGAGCCAGACAGGAGGGGCAGAGCCACACTGTCCTGCTGGAGATCAGGGACACCATCCGGAGTAGCATAGATCTCCTCTCTCAGCTGGTCCACACCAACTCCTCATCCTCCAACCACAAGCCCTTCCTCACCTATGTCAACCAGACCCTCACGGACATGGCGGAACCCCAGTACCAGGTGGTGAAGGATCGGATCACCGAGCTGCTTCACAACCCTCCAGACCCAGAGGAACCTGCTCCCACCCAGTCCAGGTCTGCTACTCCACCCCAGGTGATGTCCCTCCCATTCCAAGGCTTTCCACAGGCCCTCACCTACCAGGGCTACGACTACCAGGAGGTCCAGCAGCACAGACAGCAGCCCTTCCCAGTCCAGGCACAGAGTCATTGGATGACACCGTTGCCACCGGTTCCACCGATGCCACCGATGCCACCCACGACACTGATGCCACCAATGCCACCGATGCCACCCACGCCAGTCCTCACCCAGCTCCAGACCAGACAGCCCCACTACACTGCTCCTTCCTCCACCCCACAGCCAAGCCCGGCCTCAGTACATCTGTCCTCGGTACTGGGGCTGACACCCTATGGCATGGAGGAAGGAGCTCTCAACATCACGGGGCTGAGCCAGCTGTCCGAAAGCTTCCTCAACACACCGTCACCTGTTGTCCGCTCAGGGCCAGGCACCCCAATGATGCTTCAGACCAGCACTCCAGCACCAGCCACCTCCACAGCACCTGGACCCTTCACCCCTGAGACTGGGCACACCTCCGAGTGTCCGATTAAGAGTGCCAGAGACTGGGTGGCTACCTGTAGACTTTATTTGGACACTTGACTTGGGTCATTTTTCTTTTACAGCTTGTTATTAATAAAGTTTATCTTTGCTTCACACACTTGCTTCATTTATTTTTTTTAATTAAGTCTTGGTGGAAACTTTTAGAAATAGTTTAAGCCTTTGCATGCTTGTGGGATGGGTAAGAATAGCAGTGGGATGGGCAGGGATACCTTTGGGATGGATAAGGATAGCAGTGGGATGGGCAGGGATACCTTTGGGATGGGTAAGGATAGCAGTGGGGTGGGCAGGGATACCTTTGGGATGGGTTAAGATAGCTGTGGGATGGGTTGAGATAGCTGTGGGGATAGATAAACCTCCAGTGGAAGCATAGTGGGACTATGTGGTCCACCCTCCCAGGTGCCACACCTTTGGCCCTTCATTATCAATAACAATGTAAGCATTGATCCAAACATGTCAACATAAACACAACTCTTTATTAAATGCCCAGTTCACTGTAGGCCCACCCAACATACATGGCCCAATCTCATCAGTGTGATGAGACAGGCTGAAGGAAGCATCCATTAATCATCTATCATCCTGTCTTGCCACTCCACCGCTCCAGCTGGGGAGTTGCACCAGTGTTTCGGGAGGTTGCGCTGCTTCTTCCCTTCACGTGAGGCTCTGTTGGGGCCTTGCACATCCTTAGTGTCTATCAGGTTTTGCCCTTGCCTCCATTCCCCAGGCTCCATGTCCCCATGGCCTTGTTGGAGGTCCATGAGCCTGTTCTGCAAGACTGGGTAGCGGGTGCGCATGAGATTGTGCAGGATGCAGCAAGCTTCCTTGATCCTCCTCACGGTCTCTGGGCGATGCTGCATGGTGGTGAGAAATACCTGGAACCTGTTGGCCAGGATGCCAAAGGCGTTCTCCACCACCCCTCTTGCCCTGGACAGCCTGTAGTTGAAGATCCTCTCTTTACGGGTGAGGAGTCTGGAGGTTAGGGCTTCATGAGGTAGGTTGTGAGGGAGAAGGCGTCATCCCCCACGATGAAGTAGGGCACATCTTGCGTGTCATTGGGCAGTGGGTCTGGACCTGGAAAGCCCATGATGAGGTTGCGTTCCATCCCCCACTTGAGCTGACTGGCGTTGTATACCTGGGCATCTGAACATGAGCCATTGCCTGAAGCATCGATGTACATGAATTTGTAGTCAGCATCGACCATGGCGAAGAGGACGATGCTGAAGAAGCCCTTGTAGTTGAAATAAGTGGACCCCGACTTGGCTGGAGCTTTGCAGGACACGTGCTTCCCATCTATGGCTCCAACCGTGTGTGGGAAGTTCCACCTCTGATACCACTGCTCTGCAACTTTCTTCCAGCCTTCTTCAGTGGAGGGGCACTGGAGGAGCTCCTCCAGGTATTCTTCGATGATGGCCTGCTCCACTTCTCTGATCACAATGCTGATGGTGTTGTGTGGCACCCTCCAGCCGTACTGCATGCTCCTCTACGTGGTTCCTGAGGCCAGGTGGCGCAGAGTGAGTGCCACCTTGAGCCCAGGGTCCAGGCTGGGGCAGAATTTGGTGCTCTGCCTGGTCAACCTGGGTGTCAGCCGCTGCACAACTTCGTCAAACATGGCTGGAGGCATTCTCATGAAGTTCTGGAATGCCCGAATGTCTTCGTTCCTGAGCTTCACCATCAGCTTATTGTACAGTCCGTACTCTGCTCTTCTCCCGATCCATCTTCGGACCCAGACACTTCTTGGCCACCTCTTTTTCTTCCCGTAGAACAGTTGAAAGAGCCTGTAGATGGCTTCGCACTGTTGCAGAACGATGGTGGCTACGAAAAGGAGTTTGTTACGATCCAAGGTGGACATGACTGGATGCTATGGAAGAGCAAGAGGCAGATGAAGGCTGCAGAGGTCTGCACAGCTGGGCTGCTGGGCTGAAAATGAGATCCAGGTGAGTTGCTCCCCCTTTTTATAGGCAATATAGGTTTTCCACTATGTGTCCCTTTGCATCCTCTAGGCATCCTTAATATCCGAGATAGGTCCCCTCTGTGAACGTTTTTTCAATTTTTAATGCTTTCTTTGCGTGCTGCATCCACTTTCATCCTTTCTCCGTCCATGCTACTAACGCTGCGCATCCGTTCCGCTTCCTCCCTGCGTCCGTTTACTGCTGGAACAGATGCGAGTTGCACGGATGCCTAGCGGATATAGCGGATGCGTAACGGATGCAGAACGGATGTTTCCCGTATGCCTAGTGGATGCAGAACGGACGCATTGGATACATTTTCTGCTCAAAAGTTTTGAGCAGCTCAAAACCTTCTGAGTGGATGAAATGTCAATAGACGGATGCTGGATGGATAGAGAGGAAGCAAAACAGAGGCAGTGAGTACAGAACGGAAGCATCGCATTAACCAATGGATGGCAAGTGTTTTTCTCTGTTTTACATCTTCTTTCCATCCATTGGTGCAGTGTGACAGCGGCTTCACTTTAATATAATTTAGATGTTCGTGGTAAGTAACTACATAAATATCATAACTTTTTGTTAAGCCTGGGTTCCCCAACCAGGGTTAGGTAGACAAGCTAAACAGAATGTGCAGCACCAGTCAGATAGGCACACAGATAAATGAGTGAGCTAAGTTTGTATGTTTATTAACAAACAGCAAAAATAACAGATACGCTTGTGCTATCAAGAATATATTTTATTCCAGTATAAGTTTATGGCATAGTCATATAACAGTCCAATAGTCATTTACCATGTAGTCAGTCCATTCAGGGATATTCAGTTAGCAAAGTCCATGTAGAATATCCTATGTCAGTTCACTTACAAATCAGTCCTTTGTTGTCTCTCCCATTCGAGCAATGCAGTCTTGATTCCAAGCAGTAATCAGGGATCATCAAAGCCAGAGAGAGTGAGAGAGCAAGCCGTAGTCTTGCTACTTTTATATTGTTTTCATAACCACTCCTTTAATTGCTATTTCACAGTTAAAGCTGCATACACTCTAACATACACTAACTATGATTCATAATTATTATTTCACCTAACCCAGTTAGGGTAAACAATGTTATCCCTAACATTCTCCCCTTTTAGGTTACATAATAACTATGAATCATTTACATCTTTAGAAAATATTTTTCGCAACTTTCTTTAAACTTAGTTGCTCCTTGAGCTTTTGTAAATTGGTCTGCAATGTTTTCTTCTGACATGCAGTATTCCAATTTTATTATTCCATTTTTCACTGATTCTCTTACATTTAAATATCTTAAGTCAGTATGTTTTGATCTAGTTTTTACAGCAATACTAGTAGCTAACTTTATAGCTGCTTGGTTATCCTCGTACACCATAATGGAATCTTTTACAGTTATACCCATGTCCAACAATAACTGTTTGTAGAAAATCAAGTCAGTGCATAATAATGACAGACATGAAAATTCAGCTTCCATCGTAGATAAGCTAATATGCTGTTGTCTGATTGACCTCCATCCTATTAGTGTCTTACCAAATAATATAGCCATCCCAGATGTTGATTTTCTAGTGTTTATATCAGTTGCAAAACTTGCATCTGCATAAGCACTAAGACTCAAATCACCCTTTGGTTCTATATATAATGCATGGTTTATTGTTCCCTTAAGATATCTCAATATTCTTTTTAAGGATTTCCAGTGACATTCTTTTGGATCTGAATTAAAACGTGCCAGCTGATTTACACTATAAGCTATATCTGGCCTTGACCAATTGCTTATATATGATAAGCTACCAATCAAAGATTGATATATGGACTTATCAAATTTGGGACTTTGATCATTAGTTTGGCAAACTTCCTGACTCATTGGAGTCTTTGCCAGTTTACAAAGTTCCATCTTATAAGTTTTAATTAATTGGCAAATTTTATCTTCTTGAGATATCTTAAAACCATTATTTGTTTTATTTATTGTCAATCCTAGATACCTTTTAATTTCACCTAAATGCTTTATTTTTATCTTTTTGGCTAATAATGATATAATTTCATTAGCTTCATTATTAGTCTCAGTTATTAAAGCAATATCATCTGTAAATAATAATAATAATGACACCGTTCCATTATTTTCTCTTTTAAACACACACGGATCTGCTAAACCAGATTTAAAACCTATATTGTTTAACTCTTTCACAATATATTGGTTCCACTCAAACCCAGATTGTTTCAACCCGTAAAGACTCTTTTTGAGTTTCCAACAATCATTACTATTTACTTTATTGTCATTTATACCAGTTGGTTTTCTTAAATATACAGTGTGCTGCAATGGTGCATGTAGATAAGCAGTTTCTACATCTAAATGGTTAATGACATAGTTTTTCTTAGCTGCCCACACTAATGCTGCTCTTAAAGATGTAGCTTTAAGGCTTGGCGCAAAAACTTCATCATAATCAGATGCAGTTTGATTAAATCCTTGAGCTACTAACCTAGCTTTATGGGTAACAGTCCCATCATTTCCAGTTTTTACTTTAAATATCCATTTGCACCCAATGGATTTTTCTCCTGGAGGTAATTTGGCATCTTCATACACTTTCATTACCTTTAATGAATTTAATTCTTTTTCCATTGCCTTTTGCCAATTCTCCTGATCCTTAGCAGGATACATCCTAAGTTCATCTACACTAGTTGGAACTTTAGTTACTTGGCAAACTATACTTGCTTGATACCTATCAGGTGGTCTAGTTACACGTGTAGTGCGTCTAGGTATTATAGGACTTACAGGTGGACTTTCCTCTATTAATTGTTCTTGATCATGTAACTCTTCCTGATCAACTATTTCCTCTTGTTCTGGTCCTATTTGCTCTTCGTGGACTTCTTCTTTAATTGGACTCTTCTTATAGCTAATCTCATCTTTCTGCCTTTTGTAGGGTTCAATAAATACTTCATTATTTAAATCTTGCTCTAATCTATTCCATCCTACATGTTCTAGGAATTTTGCACTAGCACTGGTGTAAACTCTAGATGTTCCTGGTTCCCAGAATCTATAAGATCTATGATTAGATGTATAACCTACAAAAATCAATCTTTTAGCTCTATGCTGTCCTTTGTATCTAAGTTGTGTAGGGATATGCACCCATGCTGGTGCTCCAAATGTGTGCATGTAACTTAAATCAGGTTTTGTACCATGCCACAGTGTGAATGGTAATTCACCTGTTGTTGAATTAACAACATTATTTAATATATGATTACCACACATTATTGCTTCTCCCCATAAATTGTCAGGTAATCCTGAATCAGACATCATAGTTTGTGCCATTGATTGTAATGTTTGGCCTCTTCTCTCTATAAAGGCATTATGTTGTGGCCTATATGGTGCAGACATTTTATGTTGAATACCTAACATTCTAAGTCTGTTTTTAAATTTATTATTTGTAAATTCTGTACCATTATCTGTGATGAGAGTTACTAATTTCTTTTTAGTTTTTCTTTCTGAGAATTTTAACCAATTAAATAGATTTTGATATGTTTCAGTTTTGCTCTTCATTAAATAGCAAAACCCATATCTAGAATAGTGGTCCATTATACTTAGTATGTAGCAAGCTCCTCCTACACTTGGTTTTTTCGGACCTATTAAATCAGCAAATACTACTTCTAATGGCTCTTTAGTAGTAAATCCATCAACTCTATTTGCCGGTATAACCCTGCTCTTACTTTGATTACAGGCATTACATTGCAAATACTTATTACAAGATTTCAAACTTATTCCCTTAGACAATTCAACAGTTTTCTTAAGCATTTTAAAATTTAAATGCCCTAGCCTTCGATGTAACAAGTGAATACATTCGTCATGAGGTTTCTTATTTTCATAAATTGTGTTAGCCACCTTTAAACCATCATCATTTAACACATATAATCCATCTCTTAAAGATGCAGTAATTCTCTTATCTTCTTTTTCAAGTATGCAGTTATCTCCCTTAAATGTAACTACATATCCTAGTTTAACCAAAATTCTAACTGAAATTAAATTAAACTTAAGTTGTGGTACATATAACATTTTTACATTCTCTTTTATAAAAGAACAATATGCTATACCTTCACCTTTAGCTTTCAGTTTCCAGCCATTGGCTAACGATATCTGCTGTGTACTCTGGGACATTTTTATAAAATTTTTGTTATCATTTGTTATACAATGGGATGCCCCACTGTCAACCACCCATAAATTATTTTTTACAGCTCCGTTAGTATACATGGCTAACTCTAAATTTTTATGTAGTCTTTGATGATTTTTAGTATTCTGGCCAGCGTTCTGGCGCTTTGCCTTTTTACAAAATCTTGCCAAATGTCCTCTTCCTCCACAATTAAAACACTTTTTAATTGCGTATGCAGTAGGAGATTCATTATCTTCTTTTTGAGGTTGCTCCCTCCTTAATTCATCTCTTTCATGCCTTCTTCTGGCCTCTTCGATCAATCTGCCAGTTATATCAGTTAAAGTTAAATTTTCCTTTGGCAAAATTTCAAGTGAAGTTACGTAGTTATCATAACTTTCATCAAGGGAAGATAGAATTATGTAAACTTGGTGTAGTTCAGAGAATATAAGCTCTTTCTCGTGCAGTTCAGTAAAAATGCTTTGCATAGTTTTTAAATGACTCAGCATATCACCATTTGTTTGGAGATGTGTCCTGAAAAGCTTCCGTGTTAGATTTATGTGAGCACCAATATTATCTCGAACATAAATTCTCTTCAGCTTCTGCCAACACCTAAAAGCCGTTTTTTCTCCGTGGATATAAACAAGCTGTTGATCAGTTAAGGTTAACGCAATTATGCAAATGGCTTGTTGATTTTTATGCATAAATTCTTCTATCTTTAGTCTGTCTTCCTCATCCTCTGGATCCCATTCTTCTACGTTTGGTGGATTTTCAATTATGTTCCACAGACCTTCTCTTCGTAGAAGTAGACTACATTTTGTAGACCATGATACATGGTTTGTTCCATCCAGCTTGGATATAAGGGACAAACTTTGTAGATTGACTTGTGCCATGTTTTCTTATATGGATATAAAAATATAATTAATAAAACACAGCTGTCTGTTTACTGTAATGTATAACAACACAAACTCTCACTTTTTACATAAATCTGTTTAACCTAGTTAAACTGACTTTGCAGCCTCTGGGCCCATAACCAGTGTTAAGCCTGGGTTCCCCAACCAGGGTTAGGTGACAAGCTAAACAGAATGTGCAGCGCCAGTCAGATAGGCACACAGATAAATGAGTGAGCTAAGTTTGTATGTTTATTAACATACAGCAAAAATAACAGATACGCTTGTGCTATCAAGAATATATTTTATTCCAGTATAAGTTTATGGCATAGTCATATAACAGTCCAATAGTCATTTACCATGTAGTCAGTCCATTCAGGGATATTCAGTTAGCAAAGTCCATGTAGAATATCCTATGTCAGTTCACTTACAAATCAGTCCTTTGTTGTCTCTCCCGTTCGAGCAATGCAGTCTTGATTCCAAGCAGTAATCAGGGATCATCAAAGCCAGAGAGAGTGAGAGAGCAAGCCATAGTCTTGCTACTTTTATATTGTTTTCATAACCACTCCTTTAATTGCTATTTCACAGTTAAAGCTGCATACACTCTAACATACACTAACTATGATTCATAGTTATTATTTCACCTAAACCAGTTAGGGTAAACAATGTTATCCCTAACACTTTTGTTTGTTTGTTTCAGGTGTATGTGAGTTATGTATATGCACATAACTATGAATCAGTTTGATCTAGTGGTTAAGACACTGGATTAGAAAGCAGTAGACCATGAATTCAGGTTTTGCCTTAGTCGTGAAAGCCAGGTGGGTGACTTTGGGCCAGTCACTCCCTCTCAGCTCAACCTACCTCACAGGGTTGTTGGGGGGGAAATAGGAGGAAGATAACTGGTGCTCGATATGGGACAATGGAATTCATGGGGAAGAACTTAGGTCTCTTTTGGGAATGTAACAACTCCAAACTGATGATGCATTTGACCCTGTCCTTGGACTTGATCAACTCCTACATGACAAGGTTGCAGTATTCCAGGGTCATGTGATTGTTTTCTGCAAGCTTCTGACAAGCAAAGAGAATGGAGAAGCCAGATTCACTTAACAACCATCTTACTAACTTAACAACTGCAGTGATTCACTTAACAACTATGGCAAAAAAAAGTCTTAAAATGGGGCAAAAGTCACAACTGTCTTGCTTATGAATGGATATTTTAGGCTCACTTGTAGTCATTAGTTGAGGACTACCTGTATAGCAATCTTTAAAGGATTCCTTAAGATTTATAATTCAATGTATTGATTCTTCAGTAAAAAAAAACTGAAGCCCAAAGATACTGGCATAGAATAAAAACATGATTAGAGGAAATAACGGCGGAGCAAATTGAATTAAAACCAGAATTCTTCCTATTGGGGATATTTAATCGACAAATTCTTAAAAATGTTAAATATATAATACTGCATATTCTTACTGCAGCCAGAATAACCTTTGCACAGTGTTGGAAACAAGCAGATATTCCAACAAAGGAGATGGTTATACAGAAGATAAAGCCTGTGCAGAGATAGACAAGTTAACCTTAGCACTTAAGAAAAAAGAGATATCAGAATATTATGGAAGCTGGGAATGCTGGTGTGACTGTATAGAACAGAAATAGAAAATATATTAGTAAATAATGTAAAATGTAAATCATAATTATATATTCACAATAAGATGTATTTGTAAATATATCACCAATATTGATAACAAATAAGGAACCATAGATTGTCAATAGTAGAATTGTTAGTTTTTTAATCATTTCTTTTTTTCTATTTCTTTTCTTTCTTCTTCTGTGTGTTGTGTTTGTTTGATATTTTGGTTTTGTAATCAATAAAGTTTGGTGGTTTTATTAATATTTATTGGTGCTTGGCTGTAGTAAAGACTGCACCATTTTATATGAACTGACAAAATTGGCCAATAAATTTATGCTAGCATTGATTTATGACTCTTCTATAATTATTCCAAATTCCTGAAAAAAACCCAATAAACTAAATTTATTAACTAAATAAATGGTATTGCCAAAAGAGACAGTAATATGTAAATTAGACTAAACTGATCTAAAAAGACTTTATAATACAATATTAAAGGATTTTGAATAAAGTATTTTTAAGCTGATGCTTTGGCAAAATAAATCTAAAGTTATTATGTAATAAAAAGGTTTAAATTGACTCATCAAATTCAAAGTTAAAGCCCAGTATATTTTTAAAAATTCAGTTATAGCTGTTGATTTATATAATGAACTGGGTTGTTTTTTTAATTGGTCAGGTACCATGAACCTAAGAATTTATCATATTTTGCTGATTTGAAACCAGATTGCAATATGTGGCCAATTATTCCACAGAATATATTTAACAGAAATAGATCTCCTATAAACAAACTCTTCCATAATCCTATTCCTTGAACTCACATTTATCCAAACCCAATGATCAAGTAACTGAGGAAGATAAGAATCATGGTTCAAAACCTTTGACCATTTTTATTTTGTTTGTTTGTACACTAATTTATTTTTATAATCTATACTTTCCTAAATTTCTAATTTAAATTTTGACTTGTTAATATCTTAGAAGCTAAAGGAATGGGTATTGCTCCCAAAGATGATTGTACACCATTTATTCTGTTCTGATTGTTAGTGACTACACAATCATATTTTCTTCAGGATACTCCTGTATCCTGCTGTAACTGAGTCATCTACTTTGCTGTGATTATCTTATTTTCTCTTTCCTTCAACCTTTCTCAGTATTACAGAGGCATCTAGAATGTTTTTTTGTCCAAAATACAATAATTTGGGTCTGGTCATTTGTGTCTCAACTAAGAACTCTGAATTATTTTGTTCTATAATCCATTTGTTTTCTTGAATACCTATGGTATTCTCAAATGTCTTTCCCAATGCTAAAGTTCAAAACACCTTCAACTTTTGCTTCTATAGGGTGTTACAGAAAATGTTATAGGGAAAATCCTGGCCTGCACACACAGTTAATATATATGCATTACAGAATACCTTTTCCAGTTGAATATTTTTTCCAAAACTTTCATTGCTACTCTATCAACTGCTTGCCTATCGCTTGTTTCTCGACTATTGGTTTCTATACTATTAATAGTTATACCTGAAAAGCAGAAACTATTTTCCACTTCAATATCATTGTTCGTTCTATATTGATTCATGTATCTGTGGTTTTATTTAATAAGTTTTGGTCCCATTATTTCTCTGTGTTCCTTCATTATTATTACACTACTTGGGTTTCCAGATCATTTGCATTTTCAGCTCTCAGAATAATGTCAACATATTGAAGTTAATTGATATTCTTTTTCCAATTTAAAAATCACATTTATTTTCTTCTAAACCATTGTAGAAAGGCTGTCAAAGTGCCTTTCTCTGAGAGTTCGAATTTTCCTGCTGGGAGAGCTCTGGCGCAAGGATACAGACAACTGCTTGAAAGCTGGATCTTTTTATTTTCAGGAAGGCAAGTGACAGCGTGACTGTGTTCCTGGGCTAGCTAGCTGACTTTGAATGGTAAGGTCCCAGTTTTTATACCCTTTTCTCCTTTTTTGTATAAATGTTTGTTTAGTACTTAATGTTTAATGTTTTTAGAAATTAAAATCCCGTCAGAATTTATTTTTTTGCCAGAAGGCAAACTTAGTGAGACGCGAAAATACACTCTGCAGGGCAGCTTGATTGTACCATCAGTTTTCTTCCTAATCTCTTTTAGCTTTATAATTGCTTTTTCTTTGTGATTTATTTTGTAAATCCTGTCTGTTTGTTTTGCTGATTTGTTATGTCCTGTGTAAGGGTTTTCCTTTTCTTATTTCCTTAGCTTTCTTAATTACTTGGCTTTTGTCTAGGGGGCTCCTTTCAATTCCTTTTATTTGATTTCTTTTCCTATGCAAGTTTGTTTTATGGCTGGCTTGATGTTCCCTTTGGGCTTTTCCTGCTTGGGTGACACCACTGTCTTCATGAAGTTCCCTTTCCACACCATCTTCCCTCGATTGGTTGAATAAAAAAGGTGAGAGTTTGCACTTTGTTTCATTCCTCTGAAACAAATCTGTTTTCATCATACAGCTTCCTGAACCACATAGAAATTTTTTTTAGGACAACAAGGTGTTCTGGGATTCCATTTTTGAAAGGGCCCTCTACAGTTTGATATGGTCAACACAACTGAAAGACTTTATGTAAATTAATACATAAATTTGCTTATTTTCAGTGTTCTTTGGCTTTCTCAATTATCCAATTACATCAGAAATAATTTCTTATGTTCCTTGATTTTTCCAAAAGCCAGCCAGCCAACATTTGGTATCTCCTGTTCGAGGTAGGGCTCTCATCAGTGTTAGATGATCCTAAAGACCATTTTGGTAGAATATGACATAAAGGATATTCAATGATATGGAGCCTACTCCATTAAATTTCCTTTCTTTGGTGTAGGTATGTAAAGAATCAGAATCAATCTTTGTTTACAGTCAAAGATTAGCACCAAAGTTAAACATTGTCGAGAAATTATTGGAAAGTAACTAAGCAAAGTAATAATATGAATAAGCATCTAAGTTCTTTAGGTGTTTATTTCCTTACTAAAGTTGCAGCATCACAAAATTTTGCTACTGTACAAATAGAGGCTGGATTTGAATCCTGAAGGAGATGGTTCACATAGAAACTATCTGATCTCTCTAGAAATCTTTCTAATAGAGGGAGAATGTACATTGATCTGATATCCCTGTAGAACTTTCAGCACAATTGGACATGTGAGATATCTTCAACATCTCCATTGCCAGATGTACACATTCGCTCAGCTTTTGGTGTTTTATCTTCCTGCCCTGCCTGGAAGATATTAAATCTGGCTCTAAAAATGCTATTCTGTCTTAGGAAAAGTCAAGTCTTTCAGGTATCTTGTTGATTCCCACATACCCTATTTAATCTAATTTCTGCTGTGGAGAGATATCCTGTTAAGTTCTAGCTGGAAGTCTAAATTTTGTTTGTTTGGTTTCCAAAGACTCTTTCTTTAAAAAATATATATATATAAATCCTGTTTATGTTTTGTAGAGAATTTGCATCACTGTTTTGCCTTCAAAGAGTTTTAAGGCTTTGGGAACTCATTGTCCTCTACCTGTGTAAAAAAAAGGTTTTGACAGCATTTGAGGATCTAATGGCTAATTGTATAGTATACTCCATATATGCCTTCCAAACACCTTTTGTATAGAAAATCACCCCTATGAATGTATTGACCTGTCCTAGAGCATGTCCTTCTACTCTCCAAAAGTATTGAATAGGTCTTTTAACAAAAACAATGATTTTCAATTCATCGAAATTGAAGATCAGATTATTTTGTTTACAGTATTTTAATGTTGCCAAAATAGCTCTCTTGAGTCCAATAGGGGTTTGTGAAATAATAGCGGTATCGTCAGCATACTACAGTATAGTTATTTTATGTTGTGCTAAATTGGGAGAATGGAACTCTGGATTATGCAGAAGATTAATCAGTGAATTAATATAAAGATTGAAAAGGGAAGAGATCAGTATACATCCCTGGCATATTCCTATTTGTACACCTATTGAGCCTGATTAAAGTCCCTTGCAGGTTACACTTTATTTTAAGGTGGAGCTAGAATATAGTTTTTGAATAGAGATAGAAGAGGTGTTTATCAATAGAAGTACTTTTTAAATATATCTCAGAGGATACTTCTGGATATTGAATTAAAGACTTGTTTAAAATCAAGAAAGACCACAAAAAAAGAGGATTTATTTTTTTATGTATATTTTTGTACAAGGTGATGAAGTATCAAAATATAGCCAAATGTTGATCTCCCTTTCCTGAATTCAGCTTCAGCATCTTTAATTATGCCCTCTGAGATTATCCAATCTTGAAATTTGTAGTTTAAGTGCTAAACATACAACTTATGTTAGAGTAAGAATTTGGTATATTTTTTATTTATATTTGTACCAAAGAAAGCTGGAAGTCATTCTTTTTCATTTTTCTTTCTTTTCCTCTTTCTTACATTTTCACTCTTTTCCTTTCCTGAGACTTTCCTTTTTTCAAATCTGTTTTTTATTTATTTATCCCTTAGCCTTGTATTTTTTTTTAATGTGTGAAGGATCAAATACTCAGCCATTACAATTCTACATTCCTTATTTACAGAAATCATATCAAAATTTAGAATGAAATATGTTGAGGTAATTCCCCATTAGGAGAATGAGCGCATACAGGGAGATGTATAGAGAGTAGTGTTGGAATAATACACACACAGTACACAGATACACTGCACAGTAAATGTAGGTTTTTACTTCCAGAAAGGTTTAAGCAAAGTCCAAAATAGGCAGTCCAAAAGTCATTCACAGGTTAATCAGTCAGTTTTTCAATCCAGGGATATTCCAGTAACAAAGTGTCAAAAACAGTTAAGTATCAGACTTACATTAAATCCAGTAATATCAGTCAATTAGGAAAACTGGAGCAACAGCAATACTTTCCAACAGAAGGAAATAAAGATACACTCTCTTCTCTTCTGAGACTCAGACTAAAACAACCCAGGTTTCTGGCTCCATCTTATGGCCGTTTGAAAAACCACACCCAATTGCATGCTCTTGCATTCCCTTAAAGAGATAGTACTAAAATGTTTATCCTGGTTTATATATTTCTAACCCAAATACCTGTTAGGAGACTCATATTCCTAACATAATCCCCTTTTGGGTAAGATAATATATACAACCTTACATTCTAAGTCCATAATCTTCACAGCATGCCTTATGCTTTATAGAGCCTTGGGCCTTTGTAAAATGATCTGCTATATTGTTTTCTGACATACAGTTTTCTAGCTTAATCATCTTACTTTGCACACATTGTCTCACATTCAAATATCTTAAATTAGTGTGTTTAGTTCTTGTTTTAACAGCAATATTTGAAGCCATCTGTATTGCTGCTTGGTTGTCTTCGTAAACAACAATAGGATCTGTTACATTAATTTCCATATCAATTAATAATTGTTTATACAAAACTAAATCTGTACATAGTAAAGACAAACATGAGAATTCAGCCTCCATTGTTGACAAACTTAGATGTTTCTGTCTAATAGATCTCCATCCAATCAATGCTTTTCCCAATAATACAGCAGTACCTGATGTAGATTTTCGTGTATTTATGTCTGTAGCAAAACTTGCATCAGCATATGCAGTTAAATTCAGATCATCTTTTGGCTCCAAATACAATGCATAATGCATTGTCTGTTTCAGATATCTTAACACATGTTTAGCAGCTTGCCAGTGCCTTTCAGTGGGCTCAGTGTTAAATCTCGCTAATTGATTAACACTGTATGCAATATCTGGCCTTGACCAATTATTGAGATAAAATAAACTACCAATCAAGGACTGATAAATATTCTTATCAAAAATAGGACTTTGAACATCACTGTGGCTAAACTCCTGGCTCATTGGTGTCTTAGCCGGCTTTCAAAGTTCCATTTTATAACTTTTTAGTAATTGGTTAATTTTATCTGCCTGTGAGATCTTGTATCCTCCCCTAGTTCTATCTATCTTTAAACCAAGATAATGTTTGATTTCTCCTAATTGTTTTATATTAAATTTATTTTCCAGCAGTGAAATTATCTCAGTAGCTTCTTGTTCAGTTTTGGTGATTAATGCTATGTCATCAGTAAATAATAGTAACAATGAAATCATAACATTATTTTCTCTTTTAAACAAACATGGATCAGCCATGCCAGCTACAAAACCTACCTCAGTTAATTCTCTAACTATACATTGGTTCCACTCATATCTTGATTGCTTTAAAACATAAAGACTCTTTCAATTTCCAGCAATCATTATTATCGGTATTATCATTTTTGAGACCTAAAGGTTTCTATAAATAAATCGTGTGTTGCAATGGTACATGCAGATAAGCTATCTCTACATCCAAATGATTTATAATGTATTTCTCCTTAGCTGCCCACACTAATGCTGCCCTTAATGTAGTAGCCTTCAAACTAGGTGCAAACATCTCATCGTAGTCATTTGCTGTCTGATTCAATCCTTGTGCTACTAACCTGGCTTTATGGGTAACAGTCCCATCTACACCTGTCTTCAGTTTATATATCCATTTACATCCTATGGCATGTTTACCTGGTGGTAACTTAACATTTTCGTACACATCCAGTTTTTTAAATGATTCCAGTTCCTTATCCATTGCTTTCTGCGAAGCAGCCTGATCCTTAGCAGGATACAGTTTTAGTTCACTATAGTTACTTGGAATTATATTCACTTGGCATACAACACTAGCCTGATATCTATCAGGTGGTCCTGTTACTCAGGTTGAACGTCTTGGTAATACAGGGCTTGCTGGTGGACTTTCCTGTGCCACCTGCTCCTGTTCTTCTATTTCTTCCTGTGCTTGTTCTACTACTTCCTCCTGTTCTTCCTTTTCCTCTTTAATGGCTATTTGGGGTGTACTGATTTTATCTTTAGGGACTATTTGGGTGTCAATAATAATATCATTGCTGGATTCCTGTTCCAGTTTATCCCACCCAATGTGCTCAAGAAATTTTGCACTAGCACTACAATAAACATGAGCTGTGCCTTGATCCCAAAATCTAAATGATCTGTGGTTGGCCTCATAACCCACAAAAAATAACTTCTTAGCTCTATGTTGCCCTTTCAGTCTTACTTGTGAGGTAATATGCACCCATGCTGGAGCTCCAAATGTGTGTATATAACTTAAATTTGGTTTTCTGCCATGCCAACAAGTGAATGGCAATTTTCCAGTTGTTGTATTTACTACATTATTTAAAACATGGTTACTACACATTATGGCCTCACCCCACAGTGTTTCAGGTAAACCTGAATCAGATAACATAGTGAGAGCCATGGCTTGTAATGTTTGCCCTCTACATTCTATAAACGAGTTATGTTGTGGTCTGTAAGGTGCAGAACTTTTATTCTCCACACCAGCCAATTTTAACATATTTTGGAATCTTTTGTGAACAAATTCAGTCCCATTATCAGTTCCTAAAGTAATTACTTTACTTTTCATTCTTTTCTCAGCAAACCTTAGCCAATTAAACAAAAGTTGGAATGTTTCTGTTTTGTTTTTCATAAGATAGCAGAAACCATATCGTGAGTAATGGTCATTTATACAAGAACAATATGCAGTACCTTCACCTGATGCTTTCATCTTCCATCCATTTGCCAATGAAACATGTTGTTTACTCATGGACATCTTTACAAACCTTTTTCTATTTTTAGTAATGCATTGTGATGCTCCACTATCAACAACCCACAAATTATTGTTTATAGTTGAATTGCTAGACATTGCTAACATTCTTCTTGGCCTTCTGGTGTTTATCAGCATTCTGTTGTTTTCCCTTCTTACAGAATTTAGCTATATGTCCCCTAGCCCCACAAGAAAAACATTTCCTAACAGTATAGGCAGTTGAAGACAAATCCTCTTCTTGTGGTTGTTTCCTTCTCAGTTGGTCTCTATATTGCCGTCTTCTTCTAACCTTCCAGTTATGACAGTTAATGTAAGTTTATCTCTGGGCAGGACTTCCAGTGAAGATACCTAGTCATCATATCTTTCATCCAATGAGGAAAGAATGATGTAAACTTGATGCAGCTCTAAAAATATTAGTTCTTTTTCATGTAGCTCTTGGAAAGTTCTTTTCATGAAGTTTAAATAAGCTAACATATCTCCACCTTTCAGAAGACGTGCTCCAAACAGTTTACATGTAAGATGTATGTGTGCACCTACACTGTCATGAACATAAATCCTCTTCAAATTCTGCCAACACTTAGCAGCAGACTCTTCTCCATGAATATGGACTAGCTGCTGGTCACTCAGTGTTAGTCCAATTATACAAAGAGTTCGTTCGTTGTTCTTTTTAAAGTCAGCAATCTTCTTGGCATCATCCTCATTTTCTGGATTCCAAGCATTTACATCTGGTGGATTTTGAACTACATTCCATAAACCTTCTCTACGCAGAAGTAGACTGCACTTCATAGACCAGGAAACATAGTTTGTTCCATCCAACTGGGTTATCAGTGATAGACTTGTTGAAGTGTCTTGTGCCATCTTTACCAGGATAGTAAACCACAATTAAACAGTAAACAGCTGTCTGTATACAGTACTGTGCATTCACACTAACTCTCAGTTATCTGAGCCTGGCATGGCCTGGGCCCATAACCAGTGTCGAGGTAATTCCCCGTTAGGAGAATGAGGGCATACAGGGAGATGTATAGAGAGTAGTGTTGGAATAATACACACACAGTACACAGATACACTGCATAATAAATGTAGTTTTTTACTTCCAGAAAGGTTTAAGCAAAGTCCAAAATAAGCAGTCCAAAAGTCATTCACAGGTTAATCAGTCAGTTTTCAATCCAGGGATATTCCAGTAACAAAGTCCAGTGTCAAAAACAGTCAAGTATCAGACTTACATTAAATCCAGTAATATCAGTCAATTAGGAAAAATGGAGCAACAGCAATACATTCCAACAGAAGGAAATAAAGATACACTCTCTTCTCTTCTGAGACTCAGACTAAAACAACCTAGGTTTCTGGCTCCATCTCATGGCTGTTTGAAAAACCACACCCAATTGCATGCTCTTGCATTCCTTTAAAGAGACAGTACTAAAATGTTTATCCTGGTTTATATATTTCTAATCCAAATACCTGTTAGGAGACTCATATTCCTTACAAAATTCACTTGGAGCCATCTCATATAAAGCAGGCTCTGAGTCCCTCTAACCAAAAAGTGTTTCTCAATAGAAGAGAATATTTGTTGCTCAATCGAACTTGGTGCTCTCTGAACCTATGGATTTTTTGAAGTTTCATTACCAAACTAGGTAATATCATCAGTACTAGAAGGGAGTGGAGTTTGCTCTTATTTTCACATACAAATGGCTTTCCCTGTCAGTGTTGATCAGTTGTTTCACAAGCAGTGTTGATTGGTGCCAGGTCTCTACAGCCTCAGGCAGAGAAGAGCTCCTCTGCATCCTCCTTCAAATGTTCTTTAAAATACAAAGTTTCCCAGCATTCCTTTAGGTATCTCCAACATGCAAACTGTGATTACTCATCCCAAAATGAATCCTCTTTACTTGGGGCTTCAAAATTTGCTGTTTGCTGGAAAGATATGTAGCTAAAAGTCAATCTACATTTCGTATACATCTGACTTTGGGGATATTTCTTCAAAACCAAACAAAAACATATTTTCTGTGCAGTTCACACCCCTTGCTCGCTGGATCTGGATGTCACAAAGCAAAGCCCACATTTTGTAATTAACTCCCATGCCCCGTTTTGATTGGCAGTACTGCAGGAGACCGAATGCTATCAGGCCCCTGACTATGCCCTCCCAGCCACGTCCACCCAGCTGGTCATTCAGGCAGAGAACCAACTGTTAAATTATTTGAATCCCACCACTGGGAAAAGTTTAATAGTTGTTTTGCCAGCTCTGTTTGGAAGTCCCATTTTAGTGTTTCAAATTTGTTAGAGGTTTGGGAGAATTTATTTTATTTACAGTTGTCTTTCATGTGAAATGCTCCTCAATTCTTGGCTGTTTTGCAGAGTTCAAAGGATGGAGATGTTCTGGGCTGGCACCATGGCATTTCTTTTTTTCCACCATAACTATCAGTTCCAGGCAAAATATTTTTCTGTGTATTTATCTTCACTATTGTTTCGTTCAAACAAAATTGATTACATAAAAATAAGCCCAGTAAAAGTCCTAAAAAGCTAATTATATAATTAAATAATAAAACTGAGCAGAGCTGTTGTAAATGTGTCTGGTATAGGTATGTAAATTAATCTCTTCCCAACTATTTCCATTGTCTCATTCTACAGATTTGCTGGCGTAGGTTAGCTAGAATCTTTACAGATTCTTCTGTTCCTTTTATTCTTCTGTTCTGCTTGCAACATTTCTGTACATATTCAATCAATTCTATCAATTAGTCTTCTGACTTGGTAAATATTTATCTTTATTTTTATCTAATTTAATTTTATAATAGTAAAGTTCCTGTAAATAGGAAATATCTTCAAAAGTAATCTTGAATGTTGACATATCTATTAGTAGTCAAGACAAGTAGTCCTTTAATTACTACAATTGGGATCAGAATTTTGGTCACTAAGTGATGTGATCACTAAGTGATGTGGCCATTAAATCAGCCATCAAGTGACCAGCCCAATTTTATAACAATTTTTACCTTGGTGGTTAAGCAAATCTGTCTTCCCAAACTAATTTTGCTTCTTCAAAGCCAGCTGGGAAAGTCAGAAATGATTGCAAGGAGTAGTGTAATAGTTGTAACTTTGAGGATAGCTTTTAAGTTTCTTTTTCCAAAGCCATTGTTAACTTCAAACTATTAATAAATGAGATATTATCAGATAAGGACTACTTTCTGTTGTTCTCCATGAAAATTGTGAGTATATGCTCAAGGTCATATCATGGAAACTGTTTGGGTTTCCAATTTAGCTTGGTTTGGAACTTGCATATGAGCAGTTCCTGATTTTATTTTAATTTATAAACTGTGTTTTTCTAACTCCTTCTATGAATAATACAAATAACTTGGCATTCCATCTCATGGTGTATATGTACATAGATTTCTCTTTAGGTGTTTGAAGACTAGAATAACAATGAAGCAATAATTGATTGGCAAAATCAAAATCAATTCAACAAATACACGCTAGGAGGATATGACCTCACTGATGACTCTCACTCTGTTAAGGACCTTGGAGTACTCATATCGAATGACCTAAGCACCAGAGCTCACTTCAACAGCATTGCAAAAAAGGCTTTAAGAGTTGTAAATCTGATCTTACAAAGCTTCTCCTCTGGTAATATTGATTTGGAAACTAGGGTATTCAAAACTTTTGCTAAACCAATAGTTGAATATAGCTCCGCTGTCTGGAATCTGCACTGTATAACGGACATTAATTGAGTAAGTGCAGAAGTATTTTACAAGAAGCATACTACATTCTTCCGTTCACAACAGAATACCCTACACCACCAGACTTGAGATTCTAGGCTTAGACAACCTTGAACTACGCAACCAAAGATTGGACTTAAGCATAGTACATAAAATTCTCTGATAAATGTCTTACCAGTTATGAATATTTCAGCTTTAACCACAACCACACAAGAGCACACAACAGATATAAACTTAATGTAAACCACTCCAAACTTGATTGCAGGAAGTACGATTTCAGCAACAGAGTTGTCAGTGTCTGGAACTCACTACCTGGCTCTGTTGTCACATGCTCAAACCCCCATGCCTTTACCCTCAAATATCCACTATTGACCTCACCCCATTCCTAAGAAATCTGTAAGGGGTGTGCATAAGTGTACAATCATGCCTACTGTCCCCGTCCTATTGCCCCCAATTATTCTTACCTATTTCATGTACTTATCCTAATGTTTATTCTTATTTCTATTATATTGTAAGTATTTGACAAATCAAATAAATAAAATAAAATTTGATAAATTATTATCTTGCTTAATTTCAGTTAATTAGACTATACAGCAGGGGTGGGATTCTACCGGTTCGGACCAGTTCTATAGAACCAGTTATGATCCTGCACAATTCGGAGAACTGGAAAATCATGCCCCTGGCACCCCACCCCTCTGCCTGCCCTGTCCCTCCCTTTCAGTCAGTCAAACACTGATTGCAATATAACCAACTATATTGTATTTAATTCAACCTTCCTGACTATAAAAACAACGCCATTCCTTAGCAGTAAATAATATGATCGAGTGTCCAATTCCAGACCCTTTCTGCATCTGATTTCTCAGGACTCCACATTGGCACAACTCTGAAATTGATCACTTTTTTCCTTATGTCTCTTAACAGAAACTATTCATTCAGGTGAAAGAAGAAGAATGCTTGCAGTTCCAATCTTTGCAGATTATCACACCTGATGGAACTGAATGCCATTGAAAGGTCCAATTGGACTATGAGAAGTACATGTCCCATTAAGGTCCCAATAATGATCTTTTTTATCATGTTGATATATTCTTACTGTTTTCTTTTTCATTGTTTAAATTATTGTTCTATTGTTTCACTTTTTTTAAACACCATTTTCTTCCTGCCTAGAGAAGCCCGATGGGTGGCAAATAAATTTAACACCACAAACAAATCAATGCTGCTTCTATCCCATCTCAGGGGATGGAATAGTTTCTCAGATTCTTAACTATATTATAGTCCACAATAAATTTTGGCAACTTAAATCAATATTCCACTTTTGTTTCCATTTATTATTGTTTTATAAGCCAGGGGTCCCCAACCCCCAGTCTGTGGATCAGCATTAGGCCACAGCATGCCAACAATCAAGCCACACAAACAAGCAAAGCCCCATCAACAAGGGAGGCAGGCAGCACATGAAACAATACCCCCTCTGGTCCACAGAAAAACCTTTCTCCACAGAACCGGTCTCTGGTGCCCAAAAGGTTGAGAGCCACTGTTATAAACCACTAAAATACAATGTATACTAGAAAGCAGATAATATAATAGAAGAACCAAAGAGATTGTCTGAATTACATTTAGCATGTTTATGTCCTATAGATTATTCTGGTAAACTACATGCTTATTTTGCCTTACTAAAGGCACACATCTTCAAAATGCTAAAAGTTCGCTATTTAGTAATAATTTTTCCATTTATAATTACAACTATTTTTATTATGTTGATGTGATTTTTATGCATTATAAATTATTAGAATATTCATGATAGATAGACAAGCATAATAAAGAATATTATTGTAAAGTTTATGCCCTAAGGGTGAGTTATATGTCACTGAATTAGCTTGAGTAGTGGTGAGTGCATAGACAAGTGCTGACCATTTCATTCTGATTCAAGTAATAACTTGTAATTATTCTGAAGACAGTCCTGTATTTCTTCTTGTTTGGTAGGAATGTTCAGCAGGCTCAATGACCTAAGAGCAACACCAATAGAAATGTGAGAACCAGTTAGGGTCACATCAAAAGGAAGCATGAAGGAAATGATAAACCACAGCAAAGGTAGAATGTTGCAAGTGATGGGCAGGCCAACTCCCTTAGAAGAAACTC
The DNA here is from genome assembly GCA_015471245.1 of Laticauda colubrina. Classification (NCBI taxonomy): domain Eukaryota; kingdom Metazoa; phylum Chordata; class Lepidosauria; order Squamata; family Elapidae; genus Laticauda; species Laticauda colubrina. The sequence goes on along the minus strand of BLBF01000044.1, from coordinate 12,117,405 downwards.
CAAAATCAAACATGAATAAAACAATGGTAAATCATTATCAAGAAAATTCTATGAATGTGACAACTGTAAAGCAAGCTTTCATGTTGTGAATATCGTAGAAAAGGGAGGAACATAGTAAAGTTTTATGCAATTTTTTTAAGATTAAAAAAAATAGCAGATTCTGGGGTCAAAGCAAATAATAAACACTATTTTCTGTTGTTCTTGAGTTACTGATATTCAGAAGCATACTACCATGGAGATAGCAAATAGCTATCATTTTTGAGAACTACTGATTAGCTTATGCTCCACCAATTGCCTAAGTGTTTTTGAAAGCTATCCTGGTTGATACCATCATTACAGATCTTCTGGAAGTTATTGCTTGAGATATGCTGACTCCTCTCTCCTACCGGGCAATGCTAGGAGATATTTTGAAGATGCCCCTTCATTGCCAGCTCCGGAAATACATGTGTGTGCCCACCTTGGTCTGTCTGAACTTTGGCATGTAATTAAAACTCTCCCTGGCAGATGGAGCATAAAGACAGGAAAGAGACCGTGGCAGTTCATTTGGATACCGCCTCTTAGTGAAGAGATTTTCTACTCTGTTATTTGTAAATGCTGAAGAAGGCAACAGAATCTCTCAAGCAAGCTAATTGGAGGGGGAAACAAGCAGTTCCTGAACAGAGTGTGATCGCCAGTAGTCATTAGGCTTCCATGATAATGGGCATTTATCCTGCTTAATTGTTACCTGCCTTATAACACTGTTCCATACTCACTGTTTACATTCATTGTTTCACATATGTATAGCTCTTACTGGATCATTAAAAAGAATTGGTAGGATAACAATGGGGAAAATTGTCCTTTGAAGCTCTCTGCCAATTTGTGTATGGAGTAATATCTGTGAGAATGACTTCAACTGTAGACAAGGTTGTCTTTACTTCTACTACAACATTATTCTGCTTTTAATATATTATTAGCATTTTCTCTCTCTTTTCTCTCTTGCCCTCTTTTGAAACTTCTTATGGAACTGAGATGATATTTATAAATACTCAACATCTGTTGAGTCATCCAATTAAAAAAAAACAGTGAGGTTTTTATATTGAAATTTTAATTCAGACTTCAACCTTTATATGTGTTTGAACTTCATAATTTTCCAAGTTTTTGTAACATAGATAATGAAGTTTCATTCTGTGAATTGCTCAGCAATATGAGAAGCCATTTATCAAGCGAACAAACCAAAATTATGTTTATCCTTACACCTATTATTTTGTGAGTGATTGACAAACCAAATCAAATAAATAAAAAATAAACTGTAGGATGAGTACCAATTGGACCCATTGCTTTATTAAGATTTAAGCGGGTTGGCTTTTCTGCCATCTCCATTTCAAAAGAAAAACCTTGGAAAAGAATCTGTGTTGCTAGGACTAGTATGATTTCCCCAACCTCTTTTTGTTACCTTTCTATCTTTTTGACCTTTCGTAAAAGTATTAGATTGTTTGCTTTAAACCCCTGTCAAACTGCACCAACGGATGCAAAGAGGATGTAAAACGGACAAAAAAGTTTGCCATCCATTGGTTAACGTGATGTACTCACTTGCCTCCATTTTACTTCCTCTCTATCCGTCCAGCATCCGTTTACTGACGTTTCATCCGCTCAGAAAGTTTTGAGCTGCTCAAAACTTTTGAGTGGAAAATGTATCCAATGCGTCCATTCTGTATCTGCTAGGCATCCGCTAGGCATCAGTTCTGCATCTGTTACGCATCCGCTATATCCGCTAGGCATCCGTTCCGCATCCACGCAACTCGCATCCGCTTGGACGCAGGGAGGAAGTGGAATGGACACGGAACGGATGCAGAACGGATGCCTAGCGGATGCAGCATGGAAACAAAGCATTTAAAACGGAAAAAACCTTCACAGAGGGGACCTATCTCGGATATTAAGGATGTCTAGAGGATGCCTAGAGGATGCAAAGGGACACCTATACTGCCTATAAAAAGGGGGAGCAACACATCTGGATCTCACTTTCAGACCAGCAGCCCTGCTGCAGACCTCCGCAGCCTTCATCTGCCTCTTCCTCTTCCACAGCATCCAGTCATGTCCACCGTGGATCATAACACAGTCCTTTCGGCAGCCACCATCATTCTGCAACAGTGCGAAGCCATCTGCAGGCTCTGTGAACTCTACTGCGAGAAGAAAAGGAGCCACCCAAAAAGAGTCTGGATAGGAAGATGGTTCACCAGAAGAGCAGAGGACGGACTGTACAACAAGCTGATGGTGGAGCTCAGGAACGAAGACACTCGGGCGTTCCAGAACTTCACGAGGATGCCTCCAGCCATGTTTGACGAAGTTGTGCAGCGGCTGACACCCAGGTTGACCAAGGCAAACACCAGCTTCCAGCCCAGCCTGGAACCTGGGCTCAAGGTGGCACTCATTCTGCGCCACCTGGCCTCAGGGACCTCCTACAGGAGCATGCAGTACGGCTGGAGGGTGCCATCCAACACCATCAGCATTGTGGTCAGAGAAGTGGTGCAGGCCATCATCGAAGAATTCAAGGAGGAGCTCCTCCAGTACCCCTCCACTGAAGAAGGATGGAAGAAAGTTGCAGAGTAGTGGTATCAGAGGTGGAACTTCCCCCACACCGTTGGAGCCATCGATGGCAAGCACGTGGCCTGCAAAGCGCCAGCCAACTCAGGGTCCACTTATTTCAACTACAAGGGCTTCTTCAGCATCATCCTCTTCGCCATGGTCGATGCTGACTACAAGTTCATGTACATTGATGCTTCAGGCAACGGGTCAGCTTCAGATGCCCAGATATACAACGCAAGTGACCTGAAGGGTAGGCTGGAACGCAACCTCATTGTGGGCTTCCCAGATCCAGAACCCCTGCCCAACGACACGCAAGATGTGCCCTATTTCATCATGGGGGATGACACCTTCTCCCTCACAACCTACCTCATGAAGCCCTACACCTCCAAATATCTCACCCGTGAAGAGAGGATCTTCAACTACAGGCTATCCAGGGCAAGGCGGGTGGTGGAGAACGCCTCTGGCATCCTGGCTAACAGGTTCCAGGTACTTCTCATCACAATGCAACATCGCCCAGAGACCGTGAGGAGGATCATGGAAGCTTGCTGCATCCTGCACAATCTCATGCGCACCCACTACCCAGTCTTGCAGAACAGGCTCAGGGACCTCCAACAAGGCAATGGGGACATGGAGCCTGGGGAATGGAGGCAAGGGCGAAACCTGATAGACACTGTGGATGTACAAGGCCCCAACAGAGCCTCACGTGAAGGGAAGAAGCAGCGCAACCTCCTGAAACACTGGTGCAACTCCCCAGCTGGAGCAGTGGAGTGGCAAGACAGGATGATAGATGCTTAATGGATGCTTACTTGAGCCTGTCTCATCACACTGATGAGATTGTGCTATGTATGTTGAGTGGCCTGACAATGAACAGGGCATTTAATAAAGAGTTGTGTTTATGTTGACATGTGTGGATCAATGATTACATTATTATTGATAATAAAGGGCCATAGGTGTGGCACCTGGGAGGGTGGACCATACAGTCACACGATGCTTGCACTGGAGGTTTATCTATCCCACAGCTATTACCCATTCCAAAGGTATCCCTGCCCATTTCACAGCTATCTCAACCCATCCCACTGCTATCTTAACCCATCCCACAAGCATGCAAAGGCTTAAACCATTTCTAAAAGTTTCCACCAAGACTTTATTAAAAAAAAGAAATGAAGCAAGTGTGTGACTCAAAAATAGACTTTATTAACAACAAGCTATAAGACAAAAATGAGTCTCTGGCACTCCTCTTGTCGCTCAGTCTCAGGGGTGAAGGGTGCAGGTGCTGTGGAGGTGGCTGGTGCTGGAGTGCTTGTCATCAGTTCCTCCAGAAGCAGAAGCAGCAGAAGCCCCAGCCCCAGAAGAGCGAGCCCGTGCTGCAGAAGCCCCAGCAGAACCAGAGTGAGGGCCAGGGGGCGGGATGGTAGCCCTGTCCCTCTTGCAAGGACTGGCAGCAGATGGCTGAGGCTTGCTGTGCTTCAGCATGGTTGTGGGTTTGCTGGCTGGCAGGAACCAAGGCTGGCAGCAAGGCTGGCAGCACGGCTGGCAGGCAGACATGCAGGCAGGACGGGCAAGGCAGTTGATGTGTCTGGAAGTAGGTCTTTCCTCTGAATGGCGACCTGCTTCCGAGCTGCTTTCATTATATCCACAGGGCTGACGCAATGCATCCTCCCCACATGCGCAATTAACGCTCGGCATCTGCTAGGCTTCTGCTATGCATCCGCTGTGCATCCGTTGTGCATCCGCTTCATCCGCTCGGCGTCCGTTCTGCATCTGCTGTATCCATTCCACGTCCGCTTTTCTGTGCCCCCCCGGAAGCCTAGCGGATGTGCCATCTGCTCCCATCCGCTTCCATCCACTGGGCTTCCATTCTGCATCCACTTTCCATCCGCCCTGCGTCCCCCCCGCGTCTGTGTTATCCGCTCTGGTTATGCAAATTTTTGCCCCTTCTGAGAGCGGATAACAATGGAATGAACATTTTTCTCGTCCGTTGTGTCCGTTTTGCATCCGTTGGGCCATGTGACAGGGCCTTTAGCTAGGTCTCCCTTAACACAAGAATGATTTGCAATTTTTTTGGGGTGATTGCACAGGGTTTTTTTCTTCTTCTATCACTAATATATCTAAAGCCCATGTCCCACTGCACCAACGGATGCAAAGAGGATGTAAAACGTAAAAAAAAGCTTGACATCCGTTGGAAAACGTGATGCATCCGTTGTGTACTCACTGCATACTTGTTTCATATGCTCTATCCCTCCAGCATCTGTCCACTGAGATTTCATCCGCCCAAGAAGTTTTGAGCTGCACAAAACTTTTTGAATGGATAAACTTTCCACTGCGTACGATGAACATCCGCGACATGTACGGACAACAAACGTTCTATCTCCGTTATCATCCATTAAACATCCACTGTATCCTCTCAGCATCCTCTGGAATCCATGCAACTCACATCCACTGCAGCTGAAAATGAAAAGGAGGAGGAAACGAAAGGTATACGGAACGTCCACACAGTGTTAGTAGCACGGAAATAGAAAGGATGTAAGCGGATGCATCTCGTATATAAAGGATTAAAACGGACAAAACGTTTGCATATGGGTTGTATCTCGAATATTTAGGATGTCTGCAGTATGTCTAGAATATGTAAAAGGACACCTAGTGGAAAACCGATATTTCCTATTAAAAGGGGGAGAAAATCACCTGGATCACAGTATGAGTCCAGCAGCCGTGGTGTACAGACGTCTTCACCCTTGGTCTTGCTCTTCCACACCATCCATTGTTCTCCACCATAGATCATGACACAATCCATTTGGTAGCTGCGATCATTCATCACCAGAGCCAAACCCTGTTCAGACTGTTTCATCTTTTATACACAAGGAGAAGAAGGAGACGTGCAAGAGCGGTGTGGGTCCGAGGATGGATCGTGAGAAGAATGGAATTTGGACTGTATGACCAGTTAATGGTGGAGCTGAGGAATGAAGAACCTCGTGCATTCCATTACTTCATGAGGATGCCACCAGCCACGTTTGATGATGTTGTAGAACGTCTGAGACCCAGGTTGACCAAGCCGAGCACCAACTTCCGTCCCAGCCTGGACCCTGGACTGAAGGTGGCACTGACTCTGTGCCACCTGGCCTCTGGAACCACATACAAAAACATGCAGTATGCGTGGAGGGTGCCACACAACACCATCAGCAAAGTGGTCAGAGAAGTGGTGCAGGCCATCATTGAAGAATACGTGGAGGAGCTCCTCCAGTGCCCCACCACTGAACAAGGCTGGAGGAAACTTGCAGAAGAGTGGTATCAGAGGTGGAACTTTCCCCACACCGTTGGAGCCATAGATGGGAAGCACGTGGCCTGCAAAGCTCCAGCCAACTCAGGGTCCATTTATTTCAACTACAAGGGCTTCTTCAGTATCATCCTCTTTGCCATGGTCGATGCTGACTACAAGTTCATGTGCATCGATGCTTCAGGCAACGGGTCAGTTTCAGATAGCCAGGTATACAATGACAGTGACCTCAAGGAGGGGCTGGAACGCACCTCATCATGGATTTTCCAGATCCAGACCCCCTACCCAATGACACACAAGATGTGCCCTACTTCATCGTTGGTGATGATGCCTTCTCCCTCAGAACCTACCTCATGAAGCCGAACAGTTCAAGATACCTCACCCGTGAAGAGAGGATCTTCAACTACAGGCTGTCCAGGGCAAGGCGGGTGGTGGAGAACGCCTTTGGCATCCTGGCCAACAGGTTCCAGATACTTCTCACCACCATGCAGCATGACCCAGAGACTGTGAGGAGCATCGTGGAAGCTTCTTGCATCCTGCACAATCTCATGCGCACCCTCTACCCATTGTTGCAGAACAGGCTTGTCGACCGTCAACAAGGGAATGGGGACATGGAGCTTGGTGAATGGAGGCAAGGACGAAACCTGATAGACACTGTGGATGTACAAGGCCCCAACAGAACTTCACGTGAAGGGAAGAAGCAGCGCAATCTCCTGAAACACTGGTGCAACTCCCCAGCTGGAGCAGTGGAGTGGCAAGACAGGATGATAGATGGTTAATGGATGCTTCTTTGAAGCTTTCGCATAACACTGATGAGATTGTGCCATGTATGTGGAGTGGCCCTACAATGAATTGGGCATTAATAAAGACCTTTTCTCTTTTGAAATGTGTTGATCAATGAATAAATTGTTACTGATACCAAAAGGTCCATATGTGTGGCAGCTGGGAGGGTGGACCATACAGTCCCACTATGCTTGCACTTGAGGTTTATCTATCCCACAACTATCCTTATCTATCCCACAACTATCCTGATCTATCCCACAACTATCCTTACCTATCCTACAAACATGCAAAGGCTTAACCATTTTTTCAAAGTTTTCACCAACACTTTATTAAGTAAAAAAAAATGAACCAAGCGTGTTAAGCAAAGATAACCTTTATTAATAACTGTCTTAAGTAAACTGTATGACTTTATTAAAAAAGCAAAATGAACCAAGTAAAGTGTCTTCAGCAAAGATAAAGTGAACAAGTAACAACTCAGTCTCTGGCACTATTCTCAATCACTCTGAGTCATGTCCATGTCTCAGCTGTTAAGCGGGCAGGGACTGTGGAGGTGGCTGTGGCTTGAGTGCTGGTCTGAGGCACCATTGGGGTGCTTGGCCCCAAGAGTACAACAGGGGATGGTGTGTTAAGGAAGCTCTCAGAGAGCTGACTCAATCCCGTGAGGTTGAGAGGCCCTTCATCAAGTACCTGGGATGTCAGGCACAAGACTGATGACAGATTGTCCGTTGACGGGCTTGGCTGTGGGGTGGAGGAAGGAGGAGTGTAGTAGGGCTGTCTGGTCTGCAGCTGGGTGAAGTGTGGCATCTGTGGCATGCGATGAACCTGGGCCTGGACTGGGAAGGTCTGTTTTTGCTGTGGGAAGTCCTGGTAGTCGTAGCCTTGGTAGGTGAGAGGCTGTTGAAAGCCGTGGAAGAGCTGTGACATCGCCTGGGGTGGAGGAGCAGACCTGGACTGGGTCGGACCAGGTTCAGCTGGGCCTTGAGGGTTGTACAGAAATGCTGTGATCTTTTCCTTCATCACCGGTACTGGGCCTCGGCATATTCCTCAAGGTGTGGCTCACATAGGTGATGAAAGTGTGGTGGCTGGAGGTCCAAGTGGACCAGCTGAGAGAAAAGTTCTGTGCTGGTCCTCATTGTGTCCCTGATCTCCAACAGGACAGTGTGGCTCTGGCCCTCCAGTCTGCCTCTCTGCCTGCATCCTGTGAAGCTGGAGGTGGGGGTGGGGGTGCGTTGGTCTCTAGTGGCTGCCGCTTCTTCTTCCATTTGTGACAGCAGGGCATCATACTCCAAGTCCTCCGGCATGGGGTGTGCAGCTGTTGGGGGGGTCTCTGCCGTGGGGCCCTCTGAAGACACCTGCCTGGACAGGGCAGCTGGCTCCTGGCTGGAAGAGGACTGGCTATCTGTGGGCTGTCTGAGGGAGAGGGGTGTCAGAGGGGCTGCTCCTCGGTGGTGGATCTCACCCTCCAGGAAACTGCACTTGGCCATGATGTACATCTCCTGGTCAGTGAGCTTGACAGTGGCCTGCCCAGATTTCTTCAGGTGCAGCTTGCCATACCAGGTGTGCATGTGCTTCCACTATCCCAAGAGTACATCTGCAGTGTAGCCCAGGCTCTCTGCCTTGTCTCTCCAAGCTGCCTGCTTCTTTTTGGTGTCCCAATACAGTCTGTGACCCTTTCTCCAGAGGTACTCATTCTCCCTCAGCCATTCCAGCACCTCCTCCTCATAGTCCTCAGAAACAGTGTACTGTTTCCTCTCTTCCTTCTCCTTCCCTTGCCTCTTCCTCCCTCTGGGCCTTCAGGGGCTTGAGCAGCAGGGCCTTCAGGGGCTTGAGCAGCAGGGCTTTGAGGGCCTTGGGGCTGCTTCACCACAGCAGCGCAGTAGCAGTAGCAATAGCAGCACCAGCAGCAGCACCAGCAGGAGAAGCACCAGCAGCAGCAACACCAGCAGCAGCACCAGCAGCAGCACCAGCAGCACCAGCAGCACCACCAGCAGCACCAGTAGCAGCACCACCAGGAAAAGCACCAGCAGCTTCAGAGTCAGTGCCAGGGGGTGGGATGGTGGTTCTGTCCTTCTTGCCAGGGCTGGCACGAGTAGGCACTGGTTTTCTCTTCTTCCCTGACTGACGAACCATGGTGTTCTTTGAAGATTTATGTGACACCACGTCTTTCCTCTGAATGCTGACTGCGTGCAAGCTGCATCCTTTTATATCCACGGAGCTGACGCAATTCATACTCCTCGCATGCACAGTGAATGCTTTGCATCCACTATGCATCCGCTTTGCTTCCTATAGGCGTCCGTGATGCATCCGCATCATCTGCTATGCATCTGCCCCTTCCACTATGCATCCACTTCGCTATTCTCCCCCAGAACCCCTGCGGATGTGTCATCCCCTTCCATCCGCTGTCATCCGCTAGGCTTCCTACGAACATCCGTTTGACATCCCCGCTACATCCTACCCATGTCCGTTCTTTTCCGTTCTTTTCCATTCTATTTATGCAAATTTTCGCCACTTTTTGGAGCTGATGACAACGGATGGAGCCACCCCCACAATTTTGCTCATCCACTGTGTCCTTTATGCATACGTTTTGCGTCCATCGGCCAGTGGGACAGGGCTTTAAAAAAGGTTTGTCCCCCCCTTTTAATAAAACTAACCAGCTTCTCCACTTTAGCCAGTTCCACCTCCTAAAAGTAGTTTTAATCTTCTTGTGTAGTTGATTTCCTGGTCTGGTTTACCTAGTGGTGTTAACGTTCAATTCAGCAGCACTTGAAACTAGCCAGGGGAAAGTCATAGAAAATTGACGTATTAGAGCAAACTACCAGAGTCCAGTACTGTGAGTAGCCTACCATAAGAAAAGTAATAATGTACACAGAACCTTGTGCCACAAGAGACCACAATGGAATGGCAAAAATGGAACCTACAATATCTCCCAAGTCCACCAAGGAATAGTCTGTGGAGAAATGGAGATTTGAACAATTAAGGATGAAAGTATCTGCAGCCCTTGCCAGTGTGGAAACACTCCCTCCCAACATCACAGTTCAGGAAAGGAGAGCAGTGATATCTCTTGGAAGGGATCTGAACATCACCATCTTGCCAGAACAGAAGATGCAGTTATCCTGAACACAGATAAGCAATAACACTTAGACTTACATACTGCTTTATAGTGCTTTACAGCCCTGTCTAAGCAGTTTACAGAGTCAGGATATTGCCCCAACAATTTGGGTCGTCTTTTTACCCACTTCAGAAGGATTGAGTCAACTCTGAGCCTGGTGAGGTTTGAAAAGCCAAATTGCAGGCAGTCTGCAGTCAGCAGAAATAGCCTGCAGTACTGTACTCTAATCACTGTGCCATCATGGTTCATTGTAAATGACTACAAAGCTAAGGTGGGCAGTCTTCTGAAGGACACTGCTACATATGGGACTCTGAAGAGTGATCCTAGTTGCTTGCTTGCAACTACTACGAAAGGACAATGCTATTGAAATACCACCATATACTGCCTTTATCCTGGGGAAGATACTCCATGCATTTATGGACTCCTCAAAATACACAAAAAGGGAACTCCACTCAGACCAATTGTCAGCAGCTTCAACTTCCTCACCTACAACATTGTAAAATGTCTAACCAACTTATTAGCCCCTCTGGTAGACAACACCATTACATCAACAGTTCATAGGACTTTGTTAGCAAGATTTCAAAACTAAAACTGGATCTAAGTGAGACTATTATTTCTTATGATTTGACTTCATCTACATTCCAATAACTAAAGCTGTTACCGTAGTGAAGGAACAACTGCTATAAAATAGCATATTAGGTACAGAACCAACCTCAGCCCAGATTACATACATGCCTTGCTGGACCTCTGCCTGACTACTACCTATTTTAAATGAAATGGAGGTTTCTACAGAAAAAAATATGGCTATGCCCCTATTTTTTTGTGTCCCCTATTGTGGCCAATCTTTACATGGAAGAGGCTGAAACTAAAGTCCATGACTCCTTCACAGGAATTCCACCCACTCATTGGTATAAGAATGTGGATCTTGGATCAAGATTAAAATACAGGAATTAGAAGGCTTCTAATTCAAACCCATCAACTCTCAGGACACTTGGGAAAATAACCATGCAGATCAAATTAAGGAAGACAGAAGCCTTAACACTGAAGTTTACAGAAAACCCATATATAGATATCAGTATTGTTCTATATTAGCATACTTGTAATAACGTTTCCTGATTGTCCACAAATACTACACTGTGATTGGTTCTTCAAGCTACAGTGATTGGTCCACAATTGCCACCCTGTGATTGGTCCACCTGAGCGGTGGGAGATTCGAGGAGCTGTCATTGGCCGAGAGCCGCAAGTAGCTGCTATAAAAGAGGCTGCCACGGCTCTGCAGTCAGACTGATTCCAGGAACCTAATAAAGAGCTGAAAGTCACACTGGTCTCACATCTCTTTTTCCCCGTGACTTAACACTGGCGACGAAGGTGGGATTCTGAGACAAAGGAGACCAGTTGAGCACGTGGCGATGAGAACCGAGTGAAGACGACATGGCCAGCAAAAACACACCACCCGCACCATTCAACCCAGCGACGGAGGACTTGGAATCGTACATTGACAGATTCTTCGTGTTCCTCAAGAGCAATGAGTTACAGAGGTTCTCAGACAACAGGAAGAGAGCTGTATTCCTGACACATTGTGGGCCCACAGTGTTCAAGATGGTCAAGACATTGGCTAAACCTGAAGACATAAAGCAAATGGCCTGGCCAGATTTGGACAGAATATTGAGTGCCCATTATGCGCTGACCGTCTCCAGCCTTATCCAGAGACATGAATTCTATAAACGGGACCAGAAAGAAGGTGAAAGCATTGGGGATTTCATAGCAGCTCTAAGGGACTTTGGAGGGGCGTGTGAGTTCCTCAACATAGATGAAGCCATGAGAGACCATGTGGTCCTAGGACTGAGAGACCTCACCTTGCAAAGCCGACTGCTGACCCGACCAAACATCACAGTCACTGAGGCCATCGCTGAGGCCATGGCAGCTGAAGCCGCGAAAAAATCAGCAGCCACCATGTGGCTAATGAATGCGGCAACCCAGGAAACACCGGCAGAGAAAAGCCAACCCCAGGAAACCAGAGGGCACCCACAAGACCACCACCATGCACCATGAGGACATTGAGTCCTTATCCGAGACCGATGATGAGGAAGAAGAAATACACAGACTCCAATCGGAATGAAACAGATGGGAGAGGAGAGAACGTAAGTCGGCGTTCCAGTGCGTCGGGTGCAAAGGAGACCACCCCGTTCTGAGTGCCGTTTCCTCGATGTGGTTTGCCGGCACTGCAAGAGATGGGAACATATAGCAAGGGTCTGCCGGAACCAAAAGAACTACAGCCCCAGACGAAGAGACAGCACTCCCCCCAGAACGAGAAAAAGACAGGCAGGGAGCCATGGGAGCCGAGAAAACAGAAACAAACAGCTCAACAAAGCCTACCGGAAGGAAGAGACACACCAAATGATAACCATTGGGCATTCGAGAGCAACTGATGCCCGAAAGGTACATGTGCAAGTCAACATCAAAGGCCAACAATGCAAGATGGAGGTAGACTCCAGTTCATACCTGTCTATGGTATCATGGAACACACTTAAGAGACTGATACCTAGCATACAAAGAAAGGAACTAGAGAGCCAAAAACTGACCCTGAAAGACTACCAAGGGAACAGGATCCCCGTAGTCGGATTCTGACATTTCCAAGTTAAATTCAGAAAGCACATGGCAATTCTTCCATTAACAATAGTAGACCGGGACCACCCAAGCCTACTAGGACTCAAATGGTTCGCGCCCCTGGGAATCGGAGTGACTGGAATCAACAGCATCACCGAAACAGACTAGGAGGAGAGCCTAATGAGGGATTTCCAGGACGTGTTCGATGGGAAACTAGGCAAGTACCGAGGGTCCCCTATATCATTTAATTTGAACCTGAACATAGGCCAAATCAGGATAAAGGCAAGGCGAATTCCTTTCGCATTAAAACCGAAGATCGATGAGCAATTGGATAAACTCATCGCACAGGGGGTATTGGAACAAATAGACCATGCAAGGTGGAAACCCCAATTGTGACTCCGATAAAACCAGATGGGTCTGTGCGCATCTGTGGATACTATAAGGCCACCTTCAACCATGCGCTACAACAAAGTGTATACCCTGTCCAGTGGTATAACATCTGTTACACTCATTGGGGGGAGGAAAGATCTTCGCGAAGCTCAACCTTGCACAAGCGTACCAGCAATTGCCGATTGACCCCAAAGAGGGGTCCCCAAAGATGACCCCAAAGAGCAGAGGCACAAAAAATTGTGACTCACAAGGGGGCATTCAGATGCAAAAGATTGCAAATTGGAGTCAGCATGGCCCAAGGAGTGTTCCAAAGCTTGATGGAGCACCTATTACAAGGAATAAAAGGAGTAGTTCACACTTTGATGATGTGCGGGTATCAGCTAGTGACAAGAAACAACTGGAAAGCCGCCTCAGGGCAGTCTTACAAAGATTTCAAGAGGCGGGACTCAAAGTAAAAAAAGAAAAATGCCAGCTAACCACCCCTAAAGTTGAATTCCTGGGGTACCTAATAGATAAAGAAGGAATCCACCCCACGGAACAGAAAATCAAAGCAATAAAAGAAGCTCCCCGACTCAAAGATAAAACAGACCGACAAGCATTTTTGGGACTCATTTACTTCTATAATGTCTTTCTGCCACAGAAGGCAATGACAGTGGAACCATGACACAGACTGCTGGATAAGACAGCTACCTGGACCTGAGGGCGACGAGAAGAAGCCGCGTTCCAGGAAATAAAAGACTTGCTGACATCCGAATCTGTGTTAATTCAATACAGCAAAACCCTGCCACTGCCACTCACCTGCGATGCATCACAGTTCAATATTGGAGCGTACTCAGTCACACACTACCAGATGAGAGAGAAGCACCGATCACATACTATTCCAAAACACTATCTAAAGCAGAAAGAAACTACAGCTAATTGGACAGAGAGACGCAAGCAGCGATAACTGGAGTCAAGCAATTCCATGAATACCTCTATGGCAGGACTTTCTCACTAATTACAGACTACAAGCCACTCTTGAGAATACTCACAGGAAACAAGGCCCCCCAAGCATACTGTCACCACGAAGGACAAGGTGGTCTGAGTTTCTTGCCACATACAATTACAAATTAATCCACCGGCCAGGAAAGGACATATCACACGCTGATGCCCTGAGCCGTTCTCCCCTGCCTGAACTGGGAAGTGACCCAGCACCAATCACATCCATGCTACAAATTGAGACATTACCAAACCTACCCATAACCGCGGCAGATATTGTGAAAGAAACTGCAAGAGACAAAAAGATGGTGTGGATTTTAAACTGGGTAGGAAAAGATTGGCCAGAAAACGAGACGGACGAGACTTTTAAACCATTCCAGAACAGACAGACGGAACACTCAATCTTAAAAGGTTGTATACTATGGGGGGATCGGGTAGTCATACCAGAAATACTCCAAGAACAAGTACTGTATATCTTGCATGAAGGACACCCAGGTATCGTACGAATGAAATTCCTGGCCAGGAGTTATGTATGGTGGCCAGGGATGGATAAGGATATTGGGAGATGGGTGGAAATGTGCACGCAATACCAAAAATCCACACCTACACCCCCTGCTGCACCTGTGCTCGACTGGGAAACACATAGATTTCACAGGGCCAACAAAAGGACACACATTTTTAATAATAGTAGATGCTTACTCAAATTGGTTGGAGGTAAGCGTCATGAACTCCACAACAACAGAAGCTGTCATCAGACAGCTGAGGCAGCTGTTTGCAACACATGGGTTGCCGGACCTATTGGCTTCAGACAATGGGCCGCAGTTCACGGCATTGACATTTGAAAATTTCCTCGCTGAACACAGCATAAGGCATGCCTTGACAGCACCAGGTTGGCCAGCTATGAACGGGCAGGCGGAACACATGGTCCGGTATACAAAAGAGACTATAGAGAAACTAGACACGGGGGACATACAAGAAAAAATCTACAAAATGCTAATTATACAACACATCACACCTAACACCACAACAAATAAAAGCCCAGCAGAACTATTGATGGGCAGGAAATTAAGATCGCACCTGGATAGATTACACCCCACCTACAGCCCTGAAAAACCAGCAGACTCCTCTAGTAAGCACTGCACATTTGGAACAGGGGACCTGGTTTATGCAAAAAATTTCACGGGGCACCCACTTTGGATACCAGCAGCAATAACCCAAGTAACAGGACCCCATCATACAGACTAGAAACAGAGGATGGAAGAAGCTGGAGGAGACATATAGATCAACTGAGATCACGAAGACTAGAAAGAACAAACCCAGGTGCGAAGAAAAAGAACACACGCACACATCAGAACCACAGCAAACATTAAAAAATTGTAATAATAACCAAACCAGAGAGGGGGGAGACCCCTCAAACATGAATAAGAGGGGAAGGGGAGACCCTCCACTAGCACAAGAAATACCGCAACAAATGCTAACAACAACCCAGAAAGAAACCACAATTACTTACCTGGAGATGACTTTGGTAGAGAGGAACAGGCAGTGGAAAACCAACATGAAGCCACTCTGGAAGGGAGCAGCTGAGCTGACTCTACCAGCCCAGATAGACCAGGCAGAAGCGGCATGGCTGACCCCACCTTCCAGGAGGTTCCATGGAGGACGGGAGAAACAGCAATCCTGTCCAAACTGGCCGAAGACAACAATGCAACTGAGCTGCACAGGTCAAGAAGACACCATTAAAGCCCCGCCTACTTATGTGACTATGTAACATAGGTTGGACTAAACCAAGGGGGGAGGGGTGTTTTATATTAGCATATTTGTAATACCGTTTCCTGATTGGTCCACAAATACTACGCTGTGATTGGTTCAAGCTACGGTGATTGGTCCACAATTGCTGCCCTGTGATTGGTCCGCCTGAGCGGCGGGAGATTCGAGGAGCCGTCATTGGCCACGAGCCACGAGCAGTCGCTATAAAAGAGGCTGCCGCGGCTCCGCAGTCAG
The DNA here is from genome assembly GCA_015471245.1 of Laticauda colubrina. Lineage (NCBI taxonomy): Eukaryota > Metazoa > Chordata > Lepidosauria > Squamata > Elapidae > Laticauda > Laticauda colubrina. The sequence continues at coordinate 12,101,704 of BLBF01000044.1, read as the reverse complement.
ACTGATTCCAGGAACCAAATAAAGAGCTGAAAGTCACACTGGTCTCACGACTCTTTTTCCCCGTGACTTAACAAGTATCTACATGGTAGTGATCAGAACCCTACACCACTAGGCTGAAAGTATGCCTGCCAGCAAAGATGGAAATGAAAAAGAACTAATAAAGGAAGCTCTCAGAACTTGTGGGTATCCCAACTGGGCCTTCATTAAAATCCCAAAAAAGACAAAGGAGGAGTTCCTCTATAATAACTAATGAAGGAACATTGCCTGAATATCTGAAAAACTCAGAAGAATTTTCAAACAATGCAATATACATATACATTTCAAATCCGATATCAGAGAAAATAAGTTAGGAGAAGATTAAAATGCTAGAACATTTAACAGTAGGTTTACATTTAAGGTTAACTCATAGAATTAAGAGCATTCAATCTTTTTATTGCCATCACAGGCCAGGATTATAAATAAAAGAATAAAAAGCCAATAATAATAGTAAAAAATAAAAATAAAAGCAGGCAAAATAATATTTTATGATTGGTGGTAGATCATTAGTGAATAGTTAGAGTCTATCTAAATTTGCATAACAGAATTTGGCCACATTACTTCCTACTGACCTGACTACAGTAGCTGCTCATAAAAGAGATCATTATTTCCCAGAAATTTTATTAGATAGGGTGTTACAAATTAAGTTTGTGAATCGTTATAAAAGATGCAGCATAGTGAGATTGCATGAGCTTTAGTTTCAATGGCCCCTTCTACACAGGGGATCATTAAAACATATTCATCCTAATATTTAATTTTTATTTAATTTTTATTAATGCATTTAATAATAATTAATGTAAAAGTATTAATGCCAATATTATGATTGAATAGTATTATTAATATGGGAAAGAAATGGTAAACTTTATTTAATTTAACAGCATATAATTTAAATGTAAATGTCATTTATATAAAATCAGGTTTAGGTTTAGTCCCGGTTTATTCATGTTTTTCTTTAGTTCATAAAGATTGTGTACTCTTGTTAATTCCATTGTAGAAGTGAGAGCAAGCAATATTGCAGGTTTTCAGAACAAAACAAAAAGACATTTGGAGAGATGGACAAAGGCTCAGACCAGCATAAAAGTCAATTTTTAATTTTAATACATGATACTTACCAGTATGATTTCGATGCAACTTTGCAACCTGGCTTCACTTTCTATCTTGCTTGTGTCTGCAAAGATTTCTTGAATCTTCCCTCATTCAGTTTGCTTTAAGAATATACAAGAAATGAGAAAAGTATTTAGTTTTAATGCCCAAACCAGTGAATTTTGGAAGGTTTGCTTGTCATTCATTCTATGTGGTCTGTGGTTCAGCAGAACCGAACATAAATTTTTTTTCTGTTACAAATTTTGGCAGAAACACAAAATTGGGTCTTATGCAGGGGTGGGATTCAAATTTCTTAACAACCAAGTTCTGTGGGTGTGGCCTAATTTGTGGGCATGGTTTGGTAGTCACGTGACTGGGTGGGAGTGGCTTGCATGTAAATATTGTAAATATTTATGTAAATATTATTTTTTTTATTAAAAAAGAGAAACTTTTATCCAAACTCAGGCAAAGCAGGCAGGCAGATTGAATTGCTCACAGAATCACAGCTTCACTGCAGAAATGTACCTTTCTGCAATCTATTTCCTGAGTCTGTCACATAAAATTTGCCTGCAAACTCATAAAATTAACTCACAACACACTATATATGTAAATATTGCATTTTTTATATAAAACAGAGCAAATTTTATCCAAAATCAGGCAAAGCAGACGGGCAGATTGGTTTGCTCACAGAATCATAGATTCACTCAGAGAGCTACCATTTTGCAATCTATTGTCTGAGTCTGCACTGAAAAATAGAAACTTCAATCCTAAGAAAAGTTCAGCTCTACTTTTAGATTAGCTAGAAAGCAAGAAATCCAACAATTTCCTGCTTTCTAGCTAATCTAAATATCCTGTCAGAGGTGATAGTTGGAACAGCTGGTGGTCGGGCGGGGGGGGCAAGGAAAAATAAGAACTTACCAAAAAAAGAGGCACAAGGCATGCAAATTGGATGGCATGCATGCCAGGTAAGGAGTGAGTGGATGGGGAGGGGAGGGAAGGGACAAGCCAGTGGCACAATTTGCTGGTTCTCCAAACTGCACAGAATCATAACAATCAGATCTATAGAACCGGTCCAACCAGGTAGAATCCTGTTCTGTATGGAACTTGGAAGGCTCCAAGTTCCCTATTCTGATCGGCCAAAAAGGCCATTCACGGATTGGCTGTTAGAGAACCAATCCGGTTAACCCGCCAAACAGCGGGAACAGTTAAAGCTGTGTCATTGGCCACAAGCTGTGGGCAAGCCGCTATAAAAAGAGCTGCCGCGGCTTGGGCTGTTGTTCTGTTACTAGTGCCTAGCAAGTTTAATAAAAGAGTTTATTGTTGGAACCCGGTCTCATGCATTTCTTTCCGGACGGAACACTGGCGACGAGGATGGGATCGTCGTAGAAGAGTGAGACCGAAGCACGCGGCGATCTGAACTGACCGATAACAACACGCCGGTAACAACACGCCGGTAACAACACGCCGCACGCACCATGCAATCCTGATGAGAAGGGTTGGGAGTTGTATATTGATCGCTTTCTTATGTTTTGGGAAAGCAACGAACTGCAGGAAATCTCTGACCAGAGATAGAGGGCTGTCTTCCTTACACACTGCGGACCAGCCATCTTTAAAATGGCGAAGGCACTGGCTAAACCCAGAGATGTCAAACAGATGACTTGGCCCGAGCTGAACAGAATGCTCCGAGCACACTATGCACCTGTGGTCTCCAACTTGATAAAAAGACACGAGTTCTACAAGGGGGACCAGAAGGAAGATGAAATTGTCGGAGATTTTGTAGCAGCCCTGAAACACATTGGAGGAGCCTGCGAGTTCCAGAACATGGACGAGGCCATGAGGGACCACTGCCCTTCAAAGGTACCCTTCACTACCCTTCACTACCTTCAGAGCAAGCTCCTGAATAGACCAAATATAACCGTGGCCAAGGCCATTGCAGAGGCAACCACCGCCGAAGCAGCAAAGAAGTCAGCAGCCAACATGCACCAGATGAATGCAATCCCTGATCTGCCAAACCAAGCCAGAGAGAAGAAGGCAGAGGGAGGAAAGAAACAGCTCACAGCGACAGCTCACTACAAAGATCTCGAATCCCAGAGTGATACTGAGGACGAAAATGATGTCCATAGACTTCAATCAGACAAGAAATGGCAAGAAAGGAGGAGCAAGAGTTTAAATGTGCGGGATGTGGGGGCAACCACCCGCAAGCTGACTGCCGGTTCCTTGATGCAATCTGTAGGGCTTGTAACAAACGGGGGCACATCGAAAGGGTCTGCCGCAACAAAAAAAGCCATAGTCCAAAAAGATGCGGCAGCACCGCCCCCCCAGACATGAAGAAAGACAAGCCGGAAGCAGATGGAACCGAAGCAAAAGAACCAGTGACAGAGAGGAAACGCATCAGACAGTCACCATCGGAAATGCCAGAGCAGAAAATGGAAAGAAGGTCCGGATAGAGGTGAGCATCGAAGGGAAGCCCTATGAGATGGAAGTCGACTCAGGGTCTTTCCTTTCTATGGTATCCTGGAATACCATCTAGTGCCTGATACCGGACATTAAACAAAAAGAATTACAGAAACAAAGACTAATTTTAAAAGACTACCAGGGAAATCAAATTCCAGTAGTAGGCATAGGACATTTCCTCGTCGAATTCGAGAACCACGCCAAAATCTTGCCTCTGACCATCATCGACCATGATTGCCCTCGTCTGCTAGGGATTGAATGGATCACGCCCCTGGGAATCGGGATGACCGGGATCAATCGCATTGCCACAGCCAACTGGGAGGAGAGCCTGCTACAAGAATTCCAAGATGTTTTCAACAGGACCCTAGGCAAGTACAAGGGGACCCCAATTTCATTTAGCCTAGACCCGAAAAGGCCAGACGCGTCCCGTTTGCTTTAAAACCTAAAATTGATGAACAACTGAACAAATTAATAGCTCAAGGGGTTTTAGAGCCAATCGACCATGCCAGGTGGGAAACACCCATCGTTACTCCTGTAAAACCAGATGGGTCAGTGTGCATCTGCGGAGACTATAAGGCAACCCTGAACCAAGCGCTCCAACAAAGCACATACCCAGTACTGGTAGTGCAACATTTACTGCACTCATTAGGGGGAGGAAGAAGTTTTGCAAAGCTTGATCTCACACAGGCATATCACAACTACTCGTTGACCCTATTACCGCAGAGGCACAGACTATTGTTACACATAGAGGGGCATTCAAGTGTAACCGTCTCCACTTTGGCGTCAGCATTGCCCCAGGCGTGTTCCAAAGCCTCATGGAACGCCTGTTAAATGGAATCAAGGGAGTAGTCCCTTATTTTGACGACGTTCTTGTCTCAGCAAAAAACACCACCCAACTAGAGAACAGATTAAGAGCAGTTTTAACAAGATTTAGAGACGCAGGCCTCAAGGTAAAACGAGAGAAATGTGATCTAGCCACCAACCAGGTCGAGTTTTTGGGCTATTTAATAGATGAACAAGGCATACACTCCACTGAAAAAAAAATAAAGGCAATCAAAGATGCACCTAGACCTAGGAATAAAACTGACCTTCAAGCATTCCTAGGTCTCATAAATTTTTACAATGTGTTCCTGCCCCATAAGGCAACCATAGCAGAACCCCTACATTGGCTGCAAGATAAAAAAACTACTTGGACATGGGGCCACTGGGAACAGGCAGCATTTCAGGGTATCAAAGACCTATTAACGTCTAATCCAGTGTAGCAATACCCTGCCCTTGACGGTCACCTGCGATGCATCGCCTTTTGGGATCGGCGCCATCCTGAGCCACAAGCTACCAGATGGCAGAGAGGCACCGGTCGCTTTTTATTCAAAGACGCTTTCCAAGTCAGAACGCAATTACAGCCAACTCAACAGAGAAGCTCTCGCAATCATCACCAGAGTCAAAAGATTCCATGAATACCTTTACGGTAGAACTTTTTCGATCATCACTGACCACAAGCCCCTTTTAGGAATCCTAGCAGGCAACAAGCCAACCTCGAACATTCTGTCACCTAGAATGATGAGGTGGTCTGAATTCCTCGCTGCCTACTCCTACACTCTGATTCATCACCCCGGTAAAGCCATCACACATGCCTACGCCCTGAGCCGTTCCCCGCTGCCCATCACAGAAGAGGACCCAGGCTCCAACCATCTCCACACTCCAAGAGACCTGCCCGGACCTGCCACTAACCGCAGCAGACGTCGCGAGAGCCACCACTAAAGACCCTTTGACAGCGCGCATATTGAATTGGGTAGGTAAGGACTGGCCGGAGGAGAACAAAACTGAGACTTTTAAGCCATTTCGCACCCGACAGACCGAACTGTCGATAGAAAAAGATTGCATTTTATGGGGTGACAGGGTGGTTATACCAAACATTCTCCAGGAAGATGTTCTCTGCATATTGCACGAAAGACACCCGGGCATAGTCAAAATGGAAGCCCTGGCCAGTATTTAAGTCTGGTGGCCAGGGCTGGACAAAGACACTGAACGTTGGATGGCAACATGCCATGACTGTCAAAAATCGAGGCCTACCCCCACAGGCACCAGTCAGGGAATGGGAAACTCCCTGGGGGCCATGGTCTAGACTACATATTGACTTTGCTGGGCTGACAAAGGGGAACACCTTCCTAATAGTTGTGGATGCTTACTCGAACTGGTTAGAAGTCATCCTTATGGCCTCCACAACCACTGAGGCAGTAATGAAACAGCTAAAAAAAACTTTTCGCTACACATGGGCTGCCTGATGTACTGGTGTCAGATAATGGGTTTACAGCGTTAGTTGTAGTTTACAGCGTTAGCATTCGAACAGTATCTGGCTGCCCAGGGTATCTGACATGCTTTAACAGCGCTGGCCCATCCGGCTGCAAATGGCAGGGCTGAATGCAAAGTATACAAAGGAGGTTCCACAAAGGAGGGCCTAGATAGAATGGACAAGGGGGACGTGCAAGACAAACTAACCCAACTACTAACTCTACAGCATATTAAGGCTAGGTCACACTGGCCGACGGATGCAAAACATATGCAAAAAAGACACAGCAGACGAGCAAAATTTCGGGGGTGGCTCCATCCATTGTTATCCGTTCTCAAAAGTGCCCCAAATTTGCATAAACAGAATGGAAAACAACTGAAAGAAACGGACATGGGTAGTACGTAGCGAGGATGGTAAGCGGATGTTCGTAGGAAGCCTAGCAGATGGAAGTGGATGGAAGCAGATGACATACGCAGGCCTACCAGGGGAGAATAACGAAGTAGATGCGTAGCGGAAGGAGTGGATGCATAGCGGATGATGCGGATGCATCACGGATGCCTATGGGATGCATAGCGGATGTGTAGCGGATGCGTAGCAGATGCAAGGCGGTCACTGCGCATGCGGGGAGGATGAATTGCATCATCTCTGCGGATATAAAAGGATGCAGCTCGCAAGCAGTCACCATTCAGAGGAAAGACCTGCTGCCAGTGACATCTTGAAAGAACACCATGGTTCATCAGTCAGGGAAGAAGAGGAAGCCTGTGCCTACTCGTGCCAGCCCTGGCAAGAAGGACAGGACCACCATCCCACCCCTTGTTGCTGACTCTGAAGCTGCTGGTGCTTCTGCTGCTGGTGCTGGTGCTCCTGGTGTTGCTGCTGCTGGTGCTTCTCCTGCTGGTGCTGGTGATGCTGGTGGTGCTGCTGGTGCTGGTGGTGCTTCTCCTGCTGCTGCTGCTGCTGCTGTAGTGGACCAGCCCCAAGGCCCTCAAAGCCCTGCTGCTGAAGGCCCTGAAGCCCCTGCCAGAGGGAGGAAGAGGCAAGGCAAGGAGAAGGGAGAGAGGAAACAGTACTCCATTTCCAAGGACTATGAGAAAGAGGTGCTGGAATGGCTGAGGGAGAACGAGTACCTGTGGAGAAAGGGCCACAGGCTCTATCGCGACACCAAGAGAAAGCAGGCAGCGTGGAGAGACAAGGCAGAGAGCCTGGGCTACACTTCAGATGTACTCCTGGGATGGTGGAAGCACATCCCAGGTATGGCAAGCTGCACCTGAAGAAATCTGGGCAGGCCGCTGTCAAGCTCACTGACCGGGAGATATACGTCATGGCCAAGTGCAGCTTCCTGGAGGGTGAGGTCCGCCACCGAGGAGCAGCCCCTCTGTCAACCCTTTCCCTCAGACAGCCCACAGACAGCCACTCCTCTTCCAGCCAGGAGACAGCTACCATGTCCAGGCAGGTGTCTTTGGAGGGCCCCACGGCAGAGACCCCCCGACAGCTGCACTCCCCATGCCAAAGGACGTGGAGGATCCCCTGTCTCAAATGGAGCAAGAAGCAGCAGCCAGAGACCAACCCACACCGACCCCCAGCTCTACCTCCACAGAAAGCAGGCAGAGAGGCAGACTGGAGGGCCAGAGTCACACTGTCCTGCTGGAGATCAGGGACACGATCATGACCAGCACAGATCTTCTCTCTCAGCTGGTCCACAGTGATATACCATCCTTGAACCACAAGCCCTTCATCACGTACGTGAACCAGACCCTTATGGACCTGCCTGAGGCCCAGTACCAGGTGATGAAGGAGAAGATCACAGCACTTCTGCACCACCCTCCAGGCCCAGCTGAACCTGCTCCGACCCAGTCCAGGACTGCTCCTCCATCCCAGGCAATGTCACAGCCCTTCCACGGCTTTCAACAGCCCCTCACCTACCAAGGATACAAGTACCAGGACTTCCCACAGCAGAGGCAGCCCTTCTCAGTCCAGGCCCAGATACATCGCACGCCACAGACACCTCACCTGACCCAGCTGCAGACCAGACAGCCCCACTACACTCCTCCTTCCTCCACCCCACAGCCAAGTCCCTCAACAGAAAATCTGTCATCAGTACTGTGCCTGACATCCCAGGTCCTTGAGGAAGGGCCTCTCAACCTCACGGGACTGAGTCCCGTGGAGAGCTTCATGAACACACCATCCCCTGTTGTACTCTCAGGGCCAGGCATCCCAATGGCGCCTCAGACCAGCACTCCAGCCACAGCCACCTCCACATTCCCTGGCTGCTCGACAGCTGAGACCATGGACATGCCTCAGAGTGACTGAGAATAGTGCCAGAGACTGAGTTGTTACCTGTTGACTTTATCTTTGTTTAAAGACACTTTACTTGGTTCATTCTGCTTTTTTAATAAAGTAATACAGTTTACTTAAGACAGTTGTTAATAAAGGTTAACTTTGTTTCACACACTTGGTTCATTTTATTTACTTAATAAAATGTTGGTGAAAACTTTCAAAAAAGGGTTAAGCCTTTGCATGCTTGTGGGATAGGTAAGGATAGTTGTGGGATGGGTAAGGATAGCTGTGGGATGGGTAAGGATAGTTGTGGGATGGGTAAGGATAGTTGTGGGTTGGGTAAGGATAGTTGTGGGATAGGTAAGGATAGCTATGGGATAGGTAAGGATAGCTGTGGGATTGATAAACCTTCAGTGCAAGCATAGTGGGACTGTATGGTCCACCCTCCCAGCTGCCACACATATGGACCTTTTTTATCAATAACAATTTATTCATTGATCAACACATTTCAAAATAAATAAAGCTCTTTATTAATGCCCTATTCATTGTAGGGCCACTCAACATACATGGCACAATCTTATCAGTGTTATGAGACAGGATCAAGGAAGCATCCATTAAGCATCTACCATCCTATCTTGCCACTCCACTGCTCCAGCTGGGGAGTTGCACCAGTGTTTCAGGAGGTTGTGCTGCTTCTTCCCTTCACGTGAAGCTCTGTTGGATCCTTGTACATCCACAGTATCTATCAGGTTTCGTCCTTGCCTCCATTCACCAGGCTCCATGTCCCCATTGCCTTGTTGACGGTCCACAAGCCTGTTCTGCAATACTGGATAGCGGGTGCGCATGAGATTGTGCAGGATACAGCAAGCTTCCATGATGCTCCTCACAGTCTCTGGGTCATGCTGCATGGTAGTGAGAAGTACCTGGATGGCCAGGTATGCCAAAGGCGTTCTCCACCACTCGTCTTGCCCTGGACAGCCTGTAGTTGAAGATCCTCTCTTCATGGGTGAGATATCTGGAACTGTAGGGCTTCATGAGGTAGGTTCTGAGGGAGAAGGCGTCATCACCCACGATGAAGTAGGGCACATCTTGTGTGTCATTGGGTAGGGGGTCTGGATCTGGAAAACCCATGATGAGGTTGCGTTCAGTGCCACCTTCAGTCCAGGGTCCAGGCTGGGATGGAAGTTGGTGCTCGGCTTGGTCAACCTGGGTCTCAGACGCTCCACAATTTCGTCAAACATAGCTGGTAGCATCCTCATGAAGTGCTGGAATGCACAAGTGTCTTCATTCCTCAGCTCCACCATCAGCTTGTCATACAGTCCAAACTCCGGTCTTCTCCCGATCCATCATCGGACCCAGACAGTTCTTGGATGTCTCCTTCTCCTTGCATAGAAAAGGTGAAACAGTCTAAAGAGGGCTTGGTTCTGGTGTTGAATGATCGCAGCTACCATAAGGAGTGTGTGATGATCAGCTTTTTTGTCCGTTTTGCATCCTCTTTGCATCCGTTGGTGCAGTGGGACATGGGCTTTACCCCTAGCAGCACAACCAACAAAAGCCCAGCAGAACTCCTAATGGGTAGGAAATTATGTTCCTACCTAGACAGACTGCACCCCACTTACACCTGGGACAAACCCTCCGACTCCTCCAGCAGATACCGAACTTTTGTAATTGGCGACTTGGTCTATGCGAGAAATCTCACTGGGGAACCGTTGTGACTTCTAGCCACAATCACCCAAATTATAGATTCCCGGTCTTACCAACTACTCCTAGACGACAGTGGAGAAAGGAAATGGAACATAGACCAGCTTCGTTCTCGCAATCTTGAACGAAAAAACACCACAGAACCAATAAAAATAAATATCAACCAAAAAACAACCAGGAGGGGGGGAATACAAAATAATAAAAAAGGGAGAGATGAACCTCCCATAACAAGACAACAAACACTACAAAAAGACTATTTAACAAATCAAAAAGAGCACTCACGGTTAGATGAACCTCAAATGAGAAGTCCGGAAGCAGGAGAACAAGGAAGGAAGGAAACAGCCAGGCCAGCTCAACCAACCCGGTCAAGCCAGGAGGGAGCAGTGGACTGATCTCAACCGGCCCGAGAGACTCAGGCAGGAGCGGCAAGACTGACTCACCCTTCCAGGAAGTTCCATGAAGAAGGACCAGAGAGACAGCGATCCTGTCCGAACAGCTTGAAGACCACGCCGAGACTGAGCTGCGCAGGTCAACCAGGACTAGAAAAAGCCCCACCTACATGCATGACTACGTGACGCACGTTGGACTAAACCAAGGGGGGAGGGGTGTTTTGTGTGGAACTTAGAAGGCTCCAAGTTCCCTATTCTGATTGGCCAAAAAGGCCATTTGCGGATTGGCTGGTAGAGAATCAATCCGGTTAACCTGCCAAATGGCAGGAACAGTTAAAGCAGTGTCATTGGCCACAAGCTGTGGCACAAGTCGCTATAAAAAGAGCTGCCGTGGCTTGGGTTGTTGTTCCGTTACTAGTGCCTAGCGAGTTTAATAACAGTTTATTGTTGGAACCCGGTCTCACGCGTTTCTTTCCGGATGGAACAAATCCCACCCCCGATCTTATGGGGCAAACATAGCAAGACCTCTTTTCTTGTTTCTTCTTCTACCTCATCTGTATGTGGACCTGCCCGTTGATCTTTCTGAACCTTTTCCCCATTGTTGGAGGAAATGTCCATCCAAGTGGGAAGAAAGACACTGGAAACATGGTGACTGCTTGAAAGATGGTTTAATGGTGGACAGGATCACATTGAAGTCCTGGGCAAAAAGAGCACATGAGTGAAAGAGGGAGAGAGATTTATAAGCTCTGTTGGGCTTTGAACTTGCTTCCTGTTCCTATGGGAAGAACTGGATCCTAATTGGTTGTCAGACTCCCATGGAACCATGCAGGGGGTAACTTTGTAGGTTGTCTTGAGTCCCAAGGCTGAATCTTACTGGGTGATGTAATGAAGGGGCTTTGGGCAATTCCTATTATGGCTTAATGACTTTGTCCTTGTTTGGATCTGAGTGAGGGCTAACCCTATCATGTTATAAGCACATCAACATGCCTACTGTCCCTGTCCTATTATTTTATTTTTCTTATATGTACTCATTTCATGTATTCATAACTATGTATATAGTTATACCTATTATCTTTTAAGCAATTGACAAATCAAAATAAATAAATAAATGTCCTGGGGGCCATGTCTTAATCCCATCACCCTGGAACTAAAAGGGGACAGGGAGCTGCAGGGAGCTGCTTTATCTTTAAAAACATGTTTCTCCTTTTCTCATCCAGGGAAATATAATATTCTGCCTTTTTAATACTGGTATTTCCTAGAATATTTAATTTCATTCAGAGGGGTGGGTGCTAACTTTCTACACTACTTACCCATAGACATGGCACCTATATCTAGGTAGTATATCTGTCTATATCTAGGTAGGGTCCTCTTCCTCTCCACCCAATCTTCCTTTGTGTTTTGCCCTAAAATAATCCCACACATTTTGTCTGGACTGTTCCTCCTGAAGCTGATGTTTGCATGCATGGAGTATATTAAAACATTTCTCCAAGAATCTCCAAAAATCTATGCTGCACTTGTGCTGCTCTTTTTCCTCCTGACTTCCTAATTTTAGGGGGGAAATCAAACATGTGATTCATGGCCTTATATGTGATTGTAGTATTGGATTTAAAACACGTATTACTCTTAGAACAGAAGCACTCCTATCATTTGGGGAGAATATTGGGTGTAGATAAAATAACTGCAGTTAGAACTGCTTTTGGAATATATACTCTATGTTCCCACTCAGAAATAAGGATATATAATTATTGGTGGAGACATACTTTTTTGGAAACTCCCCAAATTTTGCTTGATAGAAGAGCTAGGGTTCAATTAGATTCTTCATGGATAGCACAAGTTACAAATTACATTAAGAATTGTAGGCTTCCTGCCACTTTCTTAGCAGCTTCAGGACAACAAGTTAAGAAAATTGTTGCACTAAGAATCCTTGTTATAAAATATATAGCTATTTTCAACTTCTCTAGTATGCTAAAATGAATAAATTGCTTCACATTTAGCATCTTTATTTATTTAAATACCAAAGTATCCTATAAAGGAGTTTATTTATGAGAGCCAATTTTGTTCCATATTAACATTCTTGTAATACCCTAACCTGATTGGCTGAAACGGACTGCACTGTGATTGGCCGAAACGCACAACGATGTTTGGTCAGTAAGGAATCTCCCGTGATTGGACGAGCCGATCGCGGGAGATTCAGAAAGCTGTCATTGGGTGAGAGCTGCCAGCAAGCTCTTTAAAAAGAGCTGCCGCAGCTCGCAGGTCCAGCACAGATCTATACCTTTAATAAAGAGCTGAAGTTACGCTAGTCTCCACTCTCCTGTTTTCCAGCGCTTTTACACTGGCAGTGAAGGTGGGATCCTGAGACAAAGAGACTAGTGGGGCATGTGGCAATAGAGCTGGACAACTGACGAGATGGCCGGCAGCAATTCACCACCCGCACCATTCGACCAGGCAACCGAGTACTGGGAATCTTACATCGATAGATTCCTCAAGTTCCTTGAGAGCAATAATCTAAAGGATGCAAACGACCACCGAAAGAGAGCTGTGTTCCTGACCCATTGCGGGCCAGCCGTATTCAAGATGGCCAAAGCATTGGCCAAGCCAGAAGATGTGAAGGAGATGGCTTGGTCAGATCTAGATTGGCTACTTCAGAACCACTATGCCCCAGCCGTGCCAAATCTGATTCGGCAACACGAATTCTACCGTCGTGATCAAAAGGACGGAGAGAGCATCGGGGATTTCGTGGCAGCATTGAGGAACATTGGAGGTGTGTGTGGCTTTTCAGACATGGACGAGGCTCTGAGGGACTGCGTGGTCCTCGGTCTCAGAGACCCCATACTCCAGAGCAGGCTAATGGCTCGGGCAGACATTACAGTTACCAAAGCCATTGCTGAAGCCACAGCAGCCGAGGCCATGAAGAAATCAGCAGCCAAGATGCGACAAATGAACGCAAGGGACCGGACAATGACATCAGAGACCAACACATCTACCGAGAAATGAACTGAAACTGGTCACAAAGCAACAATGGCGCACCACAAGGACGTCAAACTATCACCCAACACCGATGATGGGGAAGAGGAGTTCCACAGATTGCAAGCGGAGTGGGACCGGCGGAGAAGTCGTAAGTCGGGCTTCCAGTGCGCCGATTGCGGCGGCGACCACCCCCTTTCTGAGTGCCAGTTCTTAGATGCCATTTGCCAGTACTGTGAGAAATGGGGGCATATTGCCAAGGTTTGCCGCAACAAACAAAACTCCAGCCCAAGACGACGCAACAACACACCTCCCAGAAATCGAGACAGATTCACAGAGAACTGATGGAACCGTGAAACCCGAAGCAAGCGGCTCAGCGAAACCCGACAACAGGAAGAAACCTATCAAGCAGTCACAATCGGCCATTCAGACAACTCCGACGCAAGAAAAGTACACGTGCAGGTCAGCAACGAAGGCAGGCCGTGCAGAACAGAGGTGGACTCTGGATCATATCTCTCCATGGTGTCCTGGGACACAATTAAGAGGTTAGTGCCCAGCTTACAGAAACAAGAGCTGGAGAACCAGAAACTCACCATTAAAGTCTATCAGTGGAACAGAATCCCCGTAATAGGAATTGGACACTTCCATGTGACTTTCAAAAGGCATGGAAAAGTATTTCCACTCACTATTGTCGACAGAGACCACCCAAGCCTGCTGGGTCTGGAATGGTTCGCGCCATTTGGAATCAAGGTGACGGGCATCAACCATGTCAAGGAAACAGACTGGGAAGAGGAGCTGATAAAGGAATTCCAAGAAGTTTTCGATGGACAATTAGGCAAGTACCGGGGGTCCCCAATATCATTTAGCCTGAACCTCAATATTGTCCCAATCCATCTCAAACCAAGACGAGTTCCATTCGCACTCAAGCCAAAAATAGATGAACAATTAGATAAGCTCATCGCGCAAGGGGTCCTGGAACCAATGCATGCTGGGAGACCCCAATAGTCACCCCAATCAAACCAGATGGGTCCGTGAGAATTTGTGGGGACTATAAAGCGACACTTAACAATGCACTGCAACAAAGTGCATACCCAGTCCCGGTGGTACAGCACCTCCTACACTCACTCGGGGAAGGAAAAGTCTTTATGAAGCTCGACTTGGCGCAAGCATATCAACAGCTGCCCGTTGATGCCAAGACTGCGGAAGCGCAAACTATCGTGACCCACAGGGGGGCTTTCTGGTGCAAAAGGCTCCAATTTGGAGTCAGTGTGGCACCAGGGGTGTTCCAGAGTTTAATGGAATGGTTACTCCAAGGAATTAAGGGAGTCATGCCATATTTTGATGATGTGTTGGTAGCGGCCAAAGACAAAAGACAATTGAGAAGCCGACTCAGGGAAGTCCTACAAAAATTTAAAAACGCAGGACCTAAAGTTAAAAAAGAAAAGTGCCAGTTATGCACTGAAAAAGTTTAGTTCCTGGGATATCTGGTGGAAAAAGACGGAATCCACCCTACCCACAAAAAAATAAAAGCAATAAAGGAAGCCCCGAGACCTCAAAATAAGGCAGAATTACAAGCCTTTCTGGGACTAATCAATTTCTACAATGTCTTTTTGCCACAGAAGGCAACAACAGCGGAACCTCTGCATAGGTTACTTGACAAGACTTCTGTTTAGTCCTGGGGCAAGTGGGAAGAGGCCGCCTTCCGGAACATAAAAGATCTCCTCACATAACAATCAGTCCTCATCCAGTACAGCGAAACCCTACCACTAACAGTAACCTGCGACACCTCTCCATTCGGTATTGGAGCTATACTAAGCCATACCCTGCCAGACGGGAGAGAAGCACCGATTGCTTACTTCTCGAAAACACTATCAAAGGCAGAATGAAATTATAGCCAGCTCTACAAGGAGGCACTTGTAGCAGTTACCCGCGTGAAGTGGTTTCATGAGTATTATACGGTAGGGACTTCACCCTCATCACTGACCATAAACCACTACTGGCGATCCTGGCGGGGAACATGGCCACCCCCAATATACTGTCACCCCTGATGACAAGGTGGTCTAAGTTCCTTGCCACCTATAACTACCAACTAATACATCGCCTCGGGAAATGCATCTCACATGCTGATGCACTAAGCCGTTGCCCCTTAACAGATTACGAAGATGACCCTGCACCCACCACATCCACCCTGCAAATAGAGACATTGCTCAACCTACCAACAACCGCGTCAGACATTGCGAGAGAGACAATCAAAGACGGCAAACTGGCGTGAGTTTTGAACTGGGTGGAAAAAGGGTGGCCAGAAACAGAAAGCAGTGACCAGTTTAAACCTTTCAGAAACTGGCAAACTGAATTATCCTCCCAAAAGGGATGTATACTATGGGACGATAGAGTGATAGTTCCAGACAGCTTACAAAAAAAAATATTGCACATGTTGCATGAGGGACACCCGGCCATTGTGAAAATGAAATCCCTAGCCAGAAGCTACGTGTGGTGGCCAGGGATAGACAGAACCATTGAAACCTCGGTGGCAACATGTGACAAATGTCAGCGATCCAGACCAAATCCTCCCGCAGCACCAACCCTCCAGTGGGAAACACCCAGGGGCCCATGGTCAAGGGTCCATATAGACTTTGCGGGACCCACGAAAGGGCACACCTTCTTGATCGCAGTAGATGCTTACTCCAACTGGCTGGAGGTAAGCCTAATGCGATCTACAACAACGGAAGCGGTTACAAAACAACTAAACAGACTTTTCACCACCCACGGCCTACCTGACTTGATAGTATCTGACAACGGGCCACAATTCACGGCATTGGCGTTCGAGCAATTCCTCGCTGAACGGAGAATCCGACACGCATTGGCAGCGCCCGTTCATCTGGCAGTGAACGGACGGGCAGAACGAATGGTCAGATACACCAAAGACACTTTAAAAAAGATGAACACTGGTAACATACATGACAAAATAAATATTAACAATACAGCACATAACACCAAGTGCTAAAACCAATAAAAGCCTGGCAGAACTCCTGATGGGAAGAAAACTCTGATCCCATCTCGACAGACTGCACCCGACATACAATCCAGAAAAACCACCAGACTCATCCAGCTGGTACCGGGCATTTAAACTGGGAGACATGGTCTACGCTAAAAAATTTTCAGAGGACCCACTATGGGTACCCGCTACAATAACCCAAGTGACAGGCCCCCGTCGTACCGGCTGGAAACAGAGGACGGAAGAAACTGGAAATGACATGTCGATCAAATATGATCAAGAATAATTTTAAACAGCACCAAAAACCTACAAAACTCACAAACAGACTCTAATAAAAAAACTAGAGGGGGGGGAGAAACCCCAAACAATCATCAAAAAGAAAGAAAAAATACTACTACAATACAACGACAAACCGAACGGGCCCAACCAACACAAACCAAACCAGAAATACAAACACCGCTAAATAAAAGAAGAAACCAACAATACTCACCGGAGAATGAAGGCAGCCGAAGGGTACCAGAGGAAGACGACCCACTCGAAACTTTGCCTGGAAGGAACAGTCAAGCTAGCTCAACCAGCCCGGGAAGACCGGCCGGGAACAGAAAAGCCGACAACTCAACCGAACCCAGTAGACGGGGTGGGAGTTGTGGCAAAAGGCCTGATTCACCCTTCCAGGCGGTTCCATGGAGAAGAGCAGGAGCAACGAAGATCCCATCCTAACTGGCTGAAGACCACGCAGCAACTGAACTGCGCAGGTCAAGTAGGCAAATAAAAACCCTGCCTACCTACGTGACTACGTCACGTAGGATGGACCATGCCAAGAGAGGAGGGGTGTTTCATATTAACATTCTTGTAATACCCTAACCTGATTGGCTGAAACGGACTGCACTGTGATTGGCCGAAACGCACAACAATGATTGGTCAGTAAGGAATCTCCCATGATTGGACAAGCCGATCGCGGGAGATTCAGAAAGCTGTCATTGGGTGAGAGCTGCCGGCAAGCTCTATAAGAAGAGCTGCCGTAGCTCGCAGGTCCAGCACAGATCTATACCTTTAATAAAGAGCTGAAGTTACACTTGTCTTCAATCTCCTGTTTTCCCACGCTTTTACAAATTTAGTTACAGATTAAGGCGCCAGGCTAGAAAGTGGGAGAGTATGAGTTCTAGTCCTGCTTTAGCCATGGAAGGCAGCTGGGTGACCATGGGCCAATGCCAGTCACTCTCTTGGCCCAACCCAACTCTCAAGGTTGCTGCTTTGGGAAGAATGGAAGGAAGGTGTGTTGAATATGTTTGCCCACTTGAATTATTTGTAAAAATAATAATAAAGGCAGACTATAAACAAACAGATAAATAAAATTTAAGATTTAATGATGTGAGATTTAAAAAGAATGATAAAACAGGGAAGATTTAAATGAGCCCCTCTTGATGAAGGTAAATGTATCTGTGGTGCACTGGGAGACTGAAGATGTAGCGTAAACATTATTTGAATGCAATTACATAAGTGAAATAGCTCATTGGGACCCATATTTCAGAATGAAATATTTTGCTTGGGTTGGCACATAAATATCGCCTTTAAAATGCCCTCCTTGCTTAATAAAACCCTGTAATTGAGAGTTGCATGTTGGGCTAAATGGTAAGGGTCATCCTGATATATAGGCTGAGTTGTAATTTTTAATTATGATACTATGGATGATTGTATTTAATCATTTGTACTTTGATATGACCTTATGGCAAACAAATCAAATATTATTATTGCCATTTTCCTCTGTTGCTTGGATTCCTCTTGGTAAGAATTAAAAATGGGCAGGAGCTCTTTGGGCCTATAGTAAGTGCCAGGCGACTCTAAGAGAGTTCTGCCCAGGAACACAGATTGTTCCTAATATCCTTTGGTACATCTGGGAAAGCTTTAAGGAGTCTCTTACTTTTAATTCTAAGATTCAGAAACAGCTGCTGTACAGACTAATGGAGCCAGAGGCAGCTTGAGCCTCAGTCAGAGGAAAGTATACCCATAGAGCTTTTTGTTCAAATCACAAACAAACATAAAATATAAAAATAATGACCTTTCAGGAATTTTAGATATCCAGCAAGGCTTCAGAAAAAAAGGAGGGAATACTGAAAAGAAATATTTTAAAAGAATATTTCATTCAGCTATCTGCTATTTCTTGTATTTTTAAAATATATACACTTAGGTTATAATTATACAGATATAATGATAAATCCAGCTACACTTATTGAATTTGCTTCTGAGTATTCATATACCAAATTACAGTTAAACATTTTGAGACATTTTAAATATCATTCATATTGTCTTGAGAGAGCTTTGAAGTGAAAGAGCAGCATGCACCTATTTGTATATTTCAAACATAATTAGTTTTGATTATCAACTGCTTTTCAGAAAGAGTAATATGCTTAGCTAGATTTTTTTTAGCTATGAATAAATCATTTTGTTACTCAGAATTATTTTTATGATGGCATTTTAAAAATATTTTTTAAAATAGGGTTGTAGTCAGTGGTGGGATTCAGCCAATTCACACGGGTTCAGGCAAACCAATTGCTAACTTACCCTCCCCCCAATATCAAAGTGGACCCTGGGCACTGCACTGCTATGGAGAAATGGGCAATGGAGTGCAAGAAAAGGAGAAAGCCATTTCCCCTGTTTCTTCTCCCTGCTCCTCCTCCTTCCCTCGTACCCGCTGCTCTATTGCCCATTTCTCTATTGCAGTGCAGCACCCAGGATCCACTTTGATAGCAGGGGTGGGGCAGGGTAATTTAACAACCAGTTCACCCAGGGTCAGGTTAGCCATTGCGGAAAACTCATACCGCATGTCAGGGGTGGGGTTTAAATTTTTTAACAACCAGTTCTGTGGACGTGGCTTAGATGGTGGGCTTGGGTGGACATGGCTTGGTGGTCATATTATGGGTGGGTGTGGCTCACTCAATATCACTCACTTCGAGGCACGCATCTCCTCGCCTGGTCTCTCATGACCAGTCGTGTGAAAAATGGTCATAAGTCACTTTTTTCAGTGCCATTGTAACTTTGAATGGTCACTCCACAGAAGCAAAGTACCAACAAAGGAGGGGAAAAATATTCCAGAGATGTTTCTGAGACAGGAAGTCGAGTCCTGCCAAGAATATAATAAGGGTTAACGGACAGTTCCTGCAAGCAACACCAGAATGTTTCCTTCCTGGCTTCCTTACAAGATCAGGCCAGTAATTTCTTCTAACAACCGGTTCTCCAAACTGCTTAGAATGTTAACAACCAGTTCTAGCGAATAGGTGGGAACTGGTAGAATCCCACCCCTGCTGCATGTGCAGCAGAGCCGGAGGAGAGGATTGGCCTTGCCTCTCACGACAGCCAACCTGACCTTGGGTGAATTGGTTGTTTGGTCATTCTTCACTGCAGTGAAATGCCAGCTAGTCGAACTAATAACCTTGTATCAGCACATTATTGTATGAATTTCTGGAATACCTTTCTTAGTAGTGTAGTTTCTTCTGTTGGAGGTAATATTAGACAGCTAAACTGATGTTGTCTATACCCAATATCTGTATTTTCTGGCATGAGATCTGAAGTAAAGATATTATCTGCAGTAACCAAAGGAGCTGTATTCAGCCAACTGCCAAGCACATGATTATATTTTATGCAAGTTAATTTCACAGTCAAATAACTCACATTTTGGAAAATGACGGAAAATTACAGTGATACTTTTTATTACAGACACCTCTGCTAATGAGTTATATACATGCCTATATCTTTGAGCACTCTTTCTCCCTCCCTCCCTCTCACCCTCCTCTCTCCCTCTCCATGAAAGAATTACATGAAGAATAAAAATGAGGATTTTTTTTTCCAGTGATGCATACTATATTTGAATGGCAGTTGGAAATCTGATTTTAGTTGTGAATCCTAGATATGCTTGGTTCTGAAGAAAAGCAACATTTCAAAAATGGTTTGGGATATGACATAAGCCTACATGCTTTGCAGATATTCAAGGAAAAGAATAAAAAGCTTTGCAAGACTGAGCGTTCCCTCTGAATATGTGGAGATAACCATGAAGCATTCCTAGCAACAGAGCAAAAATGGCTCTTCTTTAAAAGTTTTATTGCAGGAGGGCAGGAGGAAGCAATATTTGCAATCTAGCTTTGGTATTCCTTGCTGGTTTCTTTTTCAGGTTTAGCAATAGCCTGCCCTGTATATATGAAAAGAACAAAGCCAGATTTCCAATCATTTATACACTGGAAATATTAATATTGACTTTATAAGTACCTTTGTCATCCCTAAATTACAAGGCAAAACACAGTGCTGAGATTTTTTTTCTGGTGAAGTACCTTATTATTAATATGGCTAAAAGGTACCGTATATACATGCATATAAGCCGACTCTAAAACTCAATTTTTTTTAATCAAATTAGGGGGTCGGCTTATACGCGCATAAATCTGATCTCACACAAACAAACTGACATGACGCCACTTCTCAGATCACGCAATATCATCGATATTACCATACAGTCATACATACATACAGCACATTTTTTTTACTCTGGGCGCCTCCATTTTTCTTTTTCTATCACCAGATCATAACACGCTGTGATTGGTTAGTCATTCACGTGACTGCTTTCGTGTTTGCGATCGTCACATGCAACATCAAATTCTTTACATACCGGGTAACTTAATATTGTTTCCTACACAAATGCTTTGATAATGAACCTTCATCAGTGCATTGCATATCGATACTCTTTTGTTATTAGCCCAAACAACACACCATAGTATTTGGGGGTTTATATGCGAGTTTTTGCAATATTCCTCATTTTGGGGCAGTTTTTTAAGGTCGGCTTATACACGAGATAGGCTTATATGCGAGTATATATGGTAGATACCAAAGCATCATGTCTAACCAATATTTTTTCCCATGTGGGACAGGGCAGATGGAAACAAGACTGGTCTGATAGACAAACGTGCATTACTAATACTGTCTTTTCAAAGGAATCTATCAAGAATGAAAAACTGAATTTTACACATTTTAACAAAAATAGTGTTTTCCCAGCAGTTCATACAAATTTTATACAACTGATTTCAGTCATATACGTTGCTAAATAATACTAATGAAATAGTGTGCATAATTTTGCTAAAATAATAGGATTTTCAAGACTTTGTTATATTTTAATTTTATTTATAGGTATCTCCTCAAAGCAAAATATTCTATTTTGTTTGGATTCTGGCCAGCATTTTCAATTTAAGTATATTGGAATAAAACTGTTAACTTTATTTTTTTTTAAAGCTAACAAATAATATTTAAGAAATTAAGAAATGAGAAAGATACTGGTAGAAATTCTCTGTCTATAAAGTTCAATTTCTTTATTTGGTTCAGAAATCCCAAATGATTTTCCACATCTTAGGTCATAAAGGAACTATTCTTAAAAATCCACAGAAATGTTCATCAGAAAGCTGAAGATAGTTGGACTTAATCAGCAATTATATAAAGTGGCCAAAATATTTTGAAAAAAGTCATTGTGTACTCACAGCAGTCTGAGGATGTTTATTGAGAGGCTTCTGTTTCTGCCATTGCTTTTCTTGCAACAATAGGTGAACATAGAGCCTCATATAGTCATAGGTCAGCCTTGGAAATATAGAAGAAAGACTCACAACAGAATCCCAGGGTATTGTGAAACACTTTCGCTAATTAAAAGCAAAAAAAAGTTGTATCTTTGAAAAATAAGTCCAATTCCATTAATTTCCTTTTACAGCTGGATTTTCTTCATAACAACATTTTTTCTCCAATGGATTTGTCTGGATAGCACACTGAAAATGATTTTCATAAGTTTCCATGGGTAGAATTCTTAATTCCCATTGGGGCTTGGAAACATCTTGTAAAATAAACAATGTTGGGAGCTTGTAATTTATCTTATACTATGCTCTCTTCTCATTTAATGTTTTGTAAAAAAAAAAATCTAAAATATAAATGGCAAATGTTAGACTCTCGAGTAATTGTCCATGGGTAGACTGCTGTCCATAAACACTTTGTCTCACGTGCAGTAATCCTAAGAAATGTTTCCATTCAAGGAAACTTTGAATTATAACAGTTCCCTGCAGTCATGTGATGCCCTTGTTTCTAAGAATAAAATGGCCTCATATACCCCCATTTGGGCCTGCTTTCATCCTTTCCCCAAAAACATTTCATTTGGGCAATGGGAGATGCCATCTTCCACTGACCAATTATTTGTAAGCTGGAGAGTTTTGGTATGTCCTGAGTTCAATAATGCTATAAGATAGATGGTAGGTAAGTGTGATACAAGAAAGTCAGAAGTACATCATGCACATTTGGTAAATATTATGGTAAATGTTTTTGTCAAATGCTATTTCTGGTGAAGACCACAGATTGAAACAGAACAAGATTCAATGAGAGGCAACTTCTGATGAGAAAATTATGTAGTGTTAAATAATAATAATAATAAAAACCTAAGCCTTTACTAAAGAATTTCAGTCTCTCCTAGCTATTCATGTTTCCCTTCCCTTTAGTTTTTTCTTCCAAAAGAGATAGTAGGTCTTATTTTCAGGGGATGTCTTCCATTGACTCACTTTGTGGCAGTGGCACCAACAGCCACACCCAGCAGGAGCCCTTGTGATGTCAGGGAAGGCCTCTGCAGCCAAGAAAAGAGCTCCAGATTGATGCATGTGGTATTCCCCGGCCTCCATTTCACTATCAGAGACCTTCAGAAAGGTTAGGGTTAGAGCTCATTTCTCAGCTGCAGAGGCCTTTCCTGAAGGCTTGTGACAGTAAAATGGAGGTCAGGGGCATCACACATAAGCAATCAAAAAGAAGTGGACCAGCAAAGCAAGGCAGGTGTCAGGATGTGGCAGGCCTGGCTGCAACTAGCCTAAGTTACAATAACTGGGTGTGTGGCATATGGGGCAACTATACCCCACCATCCCCACTCTAGCATGATTTTTATCTGTGTGCCTGACCCCACTTCATGCAATCAGGTACAAAAGAATGATGGGGTCTCAACTAGGGCTTATTTTTGGGGTTAGGGCTTATATTGGGCACACATATAAAATCAAGCTAGGGTTTATTTTCTGGATGACTCTTATTTTCGGGAAAACACAGTAATAAATTCACATCCTATCTATAGTAAAATCAAGTTGTAACATATTGAACTTTTTTGTCCCATCCCAATTGTGTATTTGACTTGAAGTCATTCTCTTTTTGTTTTTGTTTTTTTTATTTTTTAATGTTTAATATAAATAGAAAGAGCAACATATTCAATATCCATATAAACAGTGTGTTGTCCGGTTACAATTATTTTGAGTAAGACTCATCATTGTAATAATATATTATACTACAAAGTAGGAATAATAATAAATATTAATACTAATCAAAATTAATAAGTTACAGTAATCAACCCGAATAATGAAATTAATTATTTCTCTTGTGATTTTAGAAGTTCTAACTTCTGTTTCTTTTTTTAACCATCAATGGAACAGATCCCATATCTCAAAATATTCAGTATCGTCCTTTTCTTTAATTTGAAGTGTTAGTTTATTCATTTCGGCACATTCTACAATTTTTTTTATTTTCTTCTGTAGGTATCTCCTCGCCCTTCCAATGTTGTGCAAACATAATTATGGCTGCTGTTAACCCACATACTTTTAAATATACATTCCTTTTACTGTATTTTTCTGGTTTAATGACCAACAGAAATAATTCCAGTTTTAAATCTATATGTCCCTTTATCATTTTTTTTATCCAGGTATGTCCAATTTTTTTTGCTTTCAGGCATGTTCATCAAATATGGCAGTACGAGCCTGGGATTTGGTTGCGCTTCCAATACTTTGCAGATATATGCTTAAACATTCTAGCTAATCTTGCTGGAGGGAAGTGCCATCTATAAAACATTTTGTATAGATTTTCTTTATATGCAGTGGACGTTGTCAATTTATAGTTTCTATCTCACAACTTTTGCCATTTGTCCAATTCTACAGACTACCCAAAGTTTTTAGTTTATGTTATCATGGTTTCTTTTACTCTCTCCTCTTCCATTCTAATAGTCAGTAGATGATTATAGAATTTTTAATTAGTTTCTCCTCCAGTTCCATTAAAATTTGATCCAATTCTGTTGGTTCTTTATAAAAAATTTATTTATTTTAGCATCTTTATAATATCTAGATTGTATCTGTACATGCAACCACCATGTTAAGTCTATTCCTTTGCTATTTAATTCCTGTTTTTCAATTCCCCCTTTTCATTCAAAATATTTTTGTGTCGCACAATTTTTCCTATATTCATCACATTTGGATGTATTAGTGCCTCCATTGTGGAGAGCCAGACTGGTATTTTCAAATAGTATTTTTCCTTGATTTTTGCCCATATTGAAAACAGACCATTTCTAATATAGTGTCTTTGAAAGTATTTATGTATTTTGTATTTCCTGTACCATAGGAAGGCATGTCACCCCAGTTGCAAATCATGTACCTCCAGTACAAGTAATCATCTATGACTGAGAGTAATCCTTTGTTTTAGTCAGTTAAGGGCAGCTGTTTGGTAGTATAATTCCCAGTTTGGCAACCCAAATCCTCCTCTATTGTAGTAATTTTGGCCCAATTCTTGCATTTCTACTTTGGCAGATAAATTTGGATAGTATTCTATTTAGTTCCTCAAAATATTTTCTTTCTAGCTTTATTGGAATTGTCTAGAAGAGGTATAACAGTCTCGGAAAGATATTCATTTTGTTGGTGGCTATTCTTCCTTACAGTGATAGTTGCATGTTTTTCCACTTTTCCAAATCTAGCTTAATTTGCTGTGTTAGTTTTAAATAGTTGTCTTCTTTTATAGTTACACATCATGCTGATAGATAGATTCCCAAATATTTTACTTTTTAAAATATCTACCTTTTCCATTAGGTTTTGTTTCTGTTTATCTGTAAGATTCTTAACTAAGATTTTAGTTTTCTCTTTATTTATTTTTAATCCTGCAATATCACCGTAGTCTTCTATTTTCTTTATTAATTTGAATCCCATTTTTTGCAGTTCCTTTATGATGAAAACCAATTCATCTGTGAAAGCTTGTAATTTGTATGTTTCCTTTTATATCTCTATGCCTTTTATTTCTATATCTTGGTGGATATTTCTATTTAACACTTCCAAAGTCAGAATAAATAGTAAGGGGGATAATGGACATCCTTGTCTTATGCCTCTTTTAATATTAATATTCTCTATTATGTCCCCATTTACAAACACCTTTGCAGTCTGCTTCGTGCATATTGAATTGATCATATGAATAAAATGTTCCCCCAAATTCCATATACTGTACTTTACCTGTAGTATCATGAATCGCCAATTTACATTATCAAATGCTTTCTGCGCATCCAGAAACATCAGCTCCATTTTTTTTTCTGGGTGTGCTTCATAATATTCCAATGTGTTCAACATTATTCCCATGTTGTTTTTAATTTGTCTATTCGGCACGAAACCATTCTGGTCTGAATATATAAATTTATTCAGGAATCTCTTCAATCTTTCAACTATTATTGATGTGTAAATTTTGTACTCCACATTTAAAAGTGAGATAGGATTATAATTTTTAATCTGTGATATGTCTGCATCTAACTTGAGCTCTTTTTTTTTTTGTGGCTTTTTCTGTAGTTCCAGTTCTTATCTGTTGTACTCAGTGTTTTTTGATGCTGCTTCTTTTCCTTATTTTTCCTTCCTATATAAGATATAGCTAATCCTCGAAAGTATGCCTTCACTGTGTTCCATATGTTTTGTAGTATAGCCTCCTCCTTTATATTTTCTTAAAGAAGAATGTCATTTCTTTTTCTATTATTTGTATGAATTCTTTATCTTTTAATATAGATTGATTCAAAATCCATCTCATTTTTTTCTTATATCCTTTCCATTTAATCCTAACTGAGTTGTGATTTGCCCATATAATTGGTTCTATTTCTATTTCCTGTACATTAATACTTAGTTCTGATGACATCCATGCCATATCTATTCTTGACCAGGATGGATGGCTATTTGAGTAGTATGTATATTGATTTTTCTCTGGATTTCTTTCTCTTTATGTATCTTGAATTGTCATTTCCTCCACCAGTTTAAAGAAAGTCTTTGGTAGGATTTTCCTTGTCTTTTTGTTTGTTTTACTGCTTCTGTAGTCTAGCTTTACATCTATGATTGCATTAAAGTCTTATTTAAGACAAATGTTTTCATAGTCCAGTTCTGCAATTTTCTCCTGAAGATTCCCACAGAAATCTTCTTGCCTATTGTTTGTAGCATATATTTCTGTCAAGAACACATGTTTGTTGTTTACATGTTTATTTCCACCATCAATATTTTCCCGTCTTCATCTGCATACATTGGTTTGGCTTTTATTGTTTCTTTGACCTTCTCTTTTGTTGTGTCAATTCTGGGGTATTCTAAGAGTTTGCTATATTGCCTTTTTATATCTACTTCTTATAGGCAGATTATGTCTAAGTCCATTTTTTGCAGTTTTATAAAGAGTCTTCTCCTTTTCATGGGAGAATTTAACTCATTTATATTAATAGATAGTAGGTTTATTTCTTTGTTCATTGTTTTACTTATAGATAGATTTTGCCATTCTAGTTTCTCTTATTTCTCTCTGCTCCTTTGCTCTTACACCTTCTCATTCTGTTCATCTCTTTTGTTGAACTTCACTTCCTTCTTGTTGCTTTGTTTTAGCTTTGTCTATTATTAATTCCTCTTGTCCTCTATTTTCTACTTCCTCTCTTCTTGTTTGTTGTTCCTGTGGCTTAAAGTAATAGACATAGAATTCATATGCACTATCTAGAGCGTCCAGTCTTTTGTCATTCCAGGTAACCAAAATTCCCTCTGGCTGATAAGCCATCTGAAGTTTTCCTGGTGTTTCATCAATTGTCCTGTCAGGAATTGGTATTGCTTCCGCAGATCTGTAATTCTTCTGGGCCTTGTTTTAAAACACACTCTCTTCCTTTATATTTTAGGGTTTCATCTCTTTTTTAAAAAAGAATTTCTGCTCTTGTTGATTTTTTCATGAATCTTACATGTATCTCCCCTGGAAATTTCTTCTTTCTAGCATAGCTAGATTCTGAAACATTTCATCTATCTCAGCCCTCATCTTATGTGTCATTATCTGTATGGTTTGAGCCAGTAATTCTACTATCAACTCAGCTACATTTTCCTCTTTTTCTTCCTCAATATTTTGGAACCTCAGGAAGTGTTCAGCCTTTCCCACCTGCAATTTAATTATAGTTTCTTCCAGTTCTTTATTGGCCTGTGTTCTTTTTTATTGGCCTTTCTCTGATTCATTTCCTCCACTATTTTCTCTACTCGTTCTGACTTCTTTTCAATTGTTTTAATATTTTCTTCATTTTTGGCTAACATTTCTGAAAAGTTCCCAGGTTTTCATCCATACTTTGCATTTTTCCGTTAATCTCTCCCAACTCAGTCCTCATCTCACCCATTTTGGTCTTTATTTCATAATGGTTCTTGGTTATGGTCTCTTGTAATGATTGGAACAATACCTGCATATCTTTCTGAATTGTATTCATTTTTTTCTGCTGAATTAAACTTTCTATTGACCTTTAGCTTGAAGGGCTTGACATTGCTGATGATGGGATGGATGCTGATGCTGATGTGGTTTCCCCCCTAATTTGGATAGGTTTGATTTGATATTTTGGACTATCAATATATCGGCAACTTTAAACAAAGTTCCCACCACCCTTCAAGTTTCTCCCAAATCTTCTACTCCCTCTTGTCCCCTTTTTAATATTAACCAGTAATTCTCTTTTCCCCACAATTTTCCCTTTCTCCCTTTCAATACTCAACTAATTTCACTGTCTTTCAACTTTGATTTTAATTTTAAGTTCCACACAAATTGCATCTAAAATGTCCAGATAATCTCTTCAATATCCTTCTTAATTCACTTATTCTTATTATGGTAAATGGTATTTGTAATCCAAAAGGCCCACAAAAATCCCAATAGTTGCAAGTCACCCCTGTTCAGCAGTTCAAAAGATCTCCATTTAACTTCAAGTTAATTCCAAATTTCATGCTGTCCAATGAATTTGTAATCCACAAAGAGTCAAATGGTCTCAATGACAAATTTTTATGTCTTCCCCATCTGTTTCCAAGTATCCAGTGTAAACAATTTGCAGGTGTTAATTCTACAAATCAGCACCCAATTAAGTTTATCAGTTCAGTTCCAAGAAACCAAATATTTTATATTTCATCAGACTTTCAGTGGTTCAAGGTCTTCTCCCTTTGAGTGACAAATTCCACCAGCAGGTGGCATCCTTGCTCTATTTCTCCACTTTCATCTGATTTCCTCTTCAAACTTTTACTTCTGCAAGGTACATTTTCAAGGATTATAATGTATATTGTATATCAAAAAGTATCTTAGGTATGATCCAAAAAGCAGGCAAGATATCCACAAGCAAACTACCTGAAACTTCAACCAGTTAAAAGTCTATCTTTTACAAAGCACTCTCTTCTCTTTCACTCAGATCTGTCAGCAGCTCATGTATTTAGTTGCCACCATTCTAGAGGAGTGATTAAAACACCACCTCCTCTCTTTTAAAGTCTTGTTTCCAGGAAAAAATTGATTTCTTGGGTAAATTTTTCAACAAAAGTTGGAAATTAAGAGTAGCTCACCCAGATCTTGCATGCTGTTTTATGTTTGTCTCCTTTATTGTTCTTTCATCTTTATTGTTCTTTCATCATGTCGCAGCCTCGATCCACCAAACTTAATGGTGTCTTTTTCCTCCATCAGGATGAGGAGTTTTCCAGGATTTAACAGAGAGTTTGCAGACTCCATGTGATCAACATAAGTTCCCCTGTACTTTGCCACCTCTCCAAGGCACCTTGGATCCATTTGAGTCCAATTGGACCTCCTTACAGATAGAATATCGTGACTTAAATGGAGCCCTGTAAAAACCCACCATTCTTCACAACATCATGTCCACCCCCACCCCCCGAAGCCATTCTCTTTTTGAATGGGATAGATAGTTATTGTTCTGTAATAGAATAGTTTGGTTTCAAACTGTTTGATTTTCTCCTTGTTTTCTAGGTCAGACAGGAGCAGGACATGCTGTGTACAGATCAGACCCCTGGTGGAATAATAGTTAAAATGCAGAATTGAAGGCAAATTCTGCCCACAGCCTGGAGTTCAATCCTGGCAGGGCTCAAAGTTGAATCAACTCTTCATACTTCCAAGGTCAATAAAATGAGAACCTAGATTGTTGGGGACAACATGAATATAATGCTTATATGTGTCTGAATGGTCAAACAATTGACAAGTCCAAATCTCGACCAACTAATGTTCTATCCTACACATATGTTTACCCTACACTTTGGTAAAAAAAATCAGTACACCAAATACAAACTAGGCAGATATGACCTCATTGATGATCCTCACTCTGTCAAGGATCTTGGAGTACTCATATCAAATGACCTAGGTGCCAGCGCTTATTGTAACAGCATTGCCAAAAAGGCATTAAGAGTTGTAAATCTAATCTTACGAAGCTTCTCCACCAGAAATATTGAATTGCTAACTAGAGCATACAAATTTTTTGCTAGATCAATACTCAAATACAGCTCATCAGTCTGGAATCTGCACTGTAGAAGAGTACTACACTCCTCTGCTTGCAACAGAAGATCCCATATCACCAGGCTTGAGATTTTGGGCTTGGACAACCTTGAATTACGCTGCCTACAATTGAACTTAAGCGTAGCACACAAAATTATCTGCTGCAATGTCCTACCAGTCAATAACTACTTCAGCTTCAACCACAATAATACAAGAGCACATAACAGATACAAACTCAGTGTAAACTGCTCCAAACTTGATTGCAGAAAGTATGACTTCAGCAACAGAGTGGTCAATGCCTGGAATGCACTACCTGACTCTATTGTTACATCCTCTAACCCCCAGTCCTTTAACCTCAAACTATCCACTATAGACATCACCCCACTCCTAAGAGGTCTGTAAGGGGCGTGCATAAGTGCACCATCATGCTTACCATCCCTGTCCTATTGTCCTCATTTATTCGTACCTATTTCCTGTATTCTTACTCATGTTTATACCTATTATCTTGTAAGCGATTGACAAATCAAATCAATAAATAAAAAATAAATATTGTAAACTGCCCAGAGAGTGCTTGTGAAGCATTATGACATGGTATATAAGCCAAAAATCATACTGCTGTTGCTATGAGCCTCATCCAAGCATATTAAAAATCTTTTTTGGCTGGGTGGCTCCAGTGTGCATTACACAATCCAAAAAGTATCCAACCTGAAACACTTTTCCCAGTGTTGTAGAAAAAAATGAAGATAAGCCTTTTCTTATCACATTGACTCAGACTGATAGCCTTTTCATTTTGATGAAGTGAAGTGTGTTGTTTCCATAATGCATGACATACAACCATTCTGTTTCTATATTATTTACTGTCTTAAATATTCATTTTTTTAAAAAGTTGTCTATTTTAGTGTAGTGATTCAAAGTTAGTATGGGATAGACTACAAGATGGATGAAATCAGCAGACCTTTCAGGTGCTTATGTGTGAATCTTGATCAAAGAAAAAGCATTAAGTGTATCTGATATGACCCGACCAAGAACTTTACATCATGGTACCAAAGTGATTCTCTGGCTTGAGGCAAAACTTCAATCTGACTTATGTAGAGGTCTTGAAAATTCACACAGCCCTTATATGAACAGTTTTCCTCATTTCCTGTCACAAAATATTGCAGCCAACTGGGTTATCTCTTTGGAGTAGAAGAACTTACTTTTCCAAAAGGATTATTATAATCTCTTTTTTCCTCTAGTAACTATCTTCATATGTGACTAGCTCACATGCTGGAAATGAGTGCAGGTGTGGGCCATGCTTTGTTGATCACAATCCCTTTTGCAGAGGAAGCTTTGAATATGTTTGACATAATCAGCGCACATACTTTGCCCACTCTCTTTCATAAACAGGCTATTTTCATGTTCTTTTCATGGGATCCGACAAGCGGAAAAATAATTAATGTTACCTCAGCCTAAGAGTGACCTAGCTGGGATCCAAAAAGGCAGCCTGTTGCATAAATGAATCATTTAACTGAGGGACAGAAGAAGATGACATGTATCATTTCTGCCACTGCGCATTGAAAAAAACTATAGATTTGATGAAGATTAGTTGCTCTCAGAGCCAAAAGGAAATTTTTATGGATGGAAGGCTATGCACGAGTTTCGTGTTTCATTACTGAAGGAGGAGGGAGCACATTTGTGTGAAGAATACATAAAAGGTGAGGAATGTCCACAAGGTATTGTTAGCATAGGTGGTATTCAGCAGGCTCTGACCAGTTCTGGAGAACTGGTACTGGAAATGTTGAGTAGTTCAGAGAACCAGTAGTGAAAATGTTGACGAGTTTGCAATAGCACTTCTGACTAGCCCCACCCCCAACATTTCCCAACAAATGCATGGAAAATACATTTCAATCACTACTATGTAGCTATATGAATTGTATGGAGATGCATTTTCTGAAGCTTTAAAAGTATTATAAGACACTATGATAATTTTGAAGGAAAAGAGATATACAAACTTTAACTCTTTGCTGCCTTCTAGGGATTGTCTCAATTTTTGCAAAGCAATTCTAGTAACCAGAATTGTACAGGTAGTCTTCAACTTACAACAGTTTGTTTAGTGATTGTTCAAAATTACAGTGGCACTGAAAAATGTGGCTTATCATTTTTCACAGTTAAAATCTTTTCAGCATCCTCCTCCAATATTGTGACCAAAATTCAAATGCTTGGCAACTGGTTCATATTTATGATTGTTATTGTGTCCCCTTTTGCAAACTTTTTATAAGCAAAGTCAATGTGGAAATCAGATGTATTTAGCAATTGTGTTGCTAATTTATCAACTGCAGTGATTCATTTAACAACTGTGGCAAGATGGGGCAAAACTCACTTAACAAATGTCTCACTTAATAACAGAAACTTTGGGCTCAGTTACGGTCATAAGTCAAGGACTACTTAACTACAATGGATGCAGAAGAGTAATTGAAGAAAATCTGGCCACACTCTCCTGTTCATTCAATACCTAAACTTGTAGTATGTACTCTACATGGATTGCTGATAGAGAAAAGAGGACATGAACCATTATCTCCCATCAGAGCCAGCTTTTCTACCAAGCCAGATAAGATGGCTTTATCAATGACTTAAAAGTATATTTTACCACTAAAAATGGAAAGAGGTGTTTGATTCTGAAGTCCATGAATCAGTCTTCTATATAATTTAATTAGAATGTTTTAATATAATAAAAATATACAAAACTAAGGAATACAATACATGCAAAGGGAAGAAATAAGAAAAAGCCACCCTTCTACTCTTCTTTCTTTCAAGTAATTATCATTTTAAACTTTTCCCCAAACTCTGTCTTTTTTAATTACCCAATAACAAAATCATCAATTAAATTTTTAATTCTTCAACAAAAAGTTCACACAAAGTTTCCAGCAAAGTCAATGTGGAAGCCAAATTTATATAAAATTGTGCTACTAATTTATCAACTGCAACAATTCACTAACAACTGTGGCAAGAAAGATGCTAAAGTCTCTTATTGCTTTTTCTCTGACCAAATTAGTTAGCCTTGCCATTTCTGCAAGCTCAGTTAACTTAATGATTCAATTTTTTCACTGTAAGTATTGACTACATGGGCTGGGATGAATTAAAACGGGAGATATTTAGGTCTTCCATGTTTACACTGATAGCAGAGAATAGTTTAACTGATTCCTTCATCAGGAAGCTGAAAACTTACTACCATAGGAGTATCCTTGAAATGAAACATACCAGCCTGGAGGATTCCAGAAAAGGAAATTCGGGTTTGCATTTTGCTTGTTAGAAGCAGGCTTCTTTTGTTTCTTTCTCATTATACTTATAAATACTTATACTTATAAATACATTTTTATATTATATAATAATAAACAATATAAAATACTTATACATTCCCCCCCCAAAGCACAAGTTTACAATATTTTCTTTGCATATGCATATTCTGATAATCAATTTAGTTAGTCAGTTAGGAAGGAAGAAATGCAGGTACTGGTAGCTGTTGCAAAAAAAAAAAAAAGTTATTTTTCTCTTGGTTATACTTGAATTTATAGATTCAGTTCATAAATAATTGATGCATTACCAAAAGTAGAAAAGAATTTCAAATGAACACATGTGTAGTATAATATAATGTATAGTATAATACTGTATATATGAAGCTTTTTGAAAATCTGCAAAAAATTAAAACAGTGTTTTTCAGCTTTAAGAAGTGTGAACTTCAATTCTTGTTGAGACTCTTCAATCTCTTTCAATGCCAAGTTTGGAAAACACTGATCTAAAGGAAATTGAAGGTAGCTACAATTTAGGGGAAACATCAATGATGCATTCAGATCTAGTTTTTAGGTCATCAGTGTATATCTGAAATACAAAAAGGATCAGGTAGACCCATGATCCCTTTCTTCAGTTCATTCCACACCTCCCAAAAATTTCAGCGTGGTTACTTTAGAGAATATCTGAGCTGGGAACTGGGAGCAGTGCCATCTGCATGGAGTGCTTTGCCCCTTAATTCTGCTTGAAATATTTTGTCTGAAAAATGTTTCTTTATAAATTCCTGTCAGGGTTTTATGTGTTAGGAAATTTGCTTAGGAAAAAAGTAGCTGAGGTTGCTCATTGGAGATGTTGGAAACTACATTTTGTCACATTCACAGATACTCTTATCATATGTTGGACATAGGCTTAATCATGTTTAGAGAAGACACATTGAAATCGATGGGAGTTAAATAGTCATGGTTAATTTGTATGAGTGATTTCAGAGATTCTGTTTTACAAATAACAACAGACAATTCCCACTTGTATATAGCACAAATATAAACTGGTAATTTGTTTCTTTCTGCTGGGTCCCCAAAATATTTATTTGTTTATTTATTTGATTTTCATCCAGAGTTAAATTACCTTATAGATAACTTAAGCATTCAAAGTAAAGTACATAATACTTTTTCCTCCTTCTGCTTTTCCTACAGAGTAACCATGCAGAGTTGATGTATAAATTAGGACTAGAACTCACAATCTCTTGATTTCTAGGAAAGCGCCTTAATCACTACACCAAACTGGCTCTCATGTTGCCTTCATTTTATCTTCAGTTCATGGGACAAGCAAAAAAAGTCATCCTTAACAGTACTTGTGTTGAAATAATATTCCCCCTCTTATTCCAACCCTAGGACATCCTAGGTCATCCTCAAAGTGAATACAAGATTTATTAACTATGTCAGTTTTGTTATTTTAATGAGAAAACAAGGTAGGATAGAACAACAAAAATAGTGATGGTATGCTTCTTGAGATCATTAGAAGTCAAAATCACAAGACTACATCTAATTTACTTTGGTCATGTCATATGTGCAAATTCATTGAAGAAGTCAGTGATGCTTGGAATGGTTAGTGGATCAAGAAGAGGGGACAAGCAAAGAACTTACTTGGATTGATACCATCATAGTTGATGCAATGTTGAACATCCAACAACTGAAATATTCTGCATTTGATAGGGTATCATGGAGGGCACTTGCCTATAAAGTCACCAAGAGTTGGACACAACTGAACAGTGGAGAATGAAATGATTTTTTCTTGTGGCTCATAGATGAATGGATGGCATTTTATATTAGCAGTTGAGGTCCTAATTCTGACTCCAGCCCTCTATTCCATAGTGGTTCCTTGATTAAATTATATGCTACCAGAAATGTGACATTTGCATTTTAACATGCAAAGTATTTCCTACACATATGCTGAATTTCTCATGTTTGCTTACTTTTACTACTTCCGTAATTTTTTTTCTACAAAACAAAACTATCATTCTGTTTAAAAAGCCTAATCTATTGTGTCTTTGCCTCTTGGGAAAACTCAACCAGTAATAAACACAAGGAAGCAATGTAATAGGTAATATGTATTGTTTACTACAGACATGGAGCTTTATGGACCACCAACCCAGCTCACTCTCCTTTTCCTGGTGGTACAAAGAATCAATGTCTTTTTAAAATAAGATTTTAAACAACAGAAATCTGTTCCTGCCTCAAAGCCAATTTTCCTTAGGGAAGCTTTGTTTCTAGTAAGAATTTAGTCCCCTTTCATTCTCCTAAACAGAGCTGGAAATATAAGAAACAGAACCATGGCCATTCCTGATGGAGAAGACAGTTTGTGTTCCTTTGTTCTTCCACCTCCCTCTGTCATTGCTTTGCCCTTCTTGAAAGGTGAAAAGGGAGCAAGCACAATCTTGGAATCTGCGGCAGACAGAAATTTTCAACACTTCTTTTGAAGAGAAAGAAGACTGACTATCGGATTTTTAAAATGTTGTTTGTGACAATTGGAAAAATACACAAATAAATTGAATGATTGCCTCAAGCATTAAAAAAAATCATCAGAAAAGGAAACTATCACTCAACTCCAATGACCTGCTGAACTACTGCCCAGAATCTCACCTCCACTGCTAAGACAGGCCTGAACACAACTAGAAAATAGACCCCACTGCCATTTTTCAGTGCCATTGTTTGAGATTCATCTCAAGCAAGAGGTCAGAATCAACATCAACAACATCAGCAATGTCCATTATTATGCCCAAAGGCTAGGAATCTTAAAGACAAATAAAACAAAAATTGGATTCCAAGAAAGTCAACAAATAAATCAATGTATAATTATGGGAGAACTTGTATTACTTGGTGGTAGTTATTTTTAGTGACTGCATAGTGTTTTGTCATTATCTGGGTTATAGATGATTTAAAATTTGAGAAAAGTTATACTCATATGCAAGCTATCTGTTTTCCAGGGTGCAAATGAACCAAGTCTAATATTTCATCCATCTCAAACAAGCAACTCCTGTTATTATATAAGGACTAAAAAGACACAAACCCAACTACCACCACCCCGGAAATATGACCCATTCACAGAAACACATTGACAACAGCAAATTCTTCAAACCACCTGGCTCAAATGCCTGAGAAAACAGCTGTGTCTTCAAAGCTTTTTGAAAGACTAATAGAATTGGAATCATCTGAATCCAGGCAGAGTGCTCTTCCATATGGAAGGTGCCACCACAAAGAAGCCACAATTCCAGGACCCAATAAGATTGTTGATAAAAAAAAATATTGCCTTTAGATCAGAGGTAGTCTTCAGCAGGTTCTGACCAGTTCTGGAGAACCGGTAGTGGAAATTTTGAGTTGTTCAGAGAACTGGCAAATACTACCTCTGACTGGAGGTAGTATTATACAGTGTACATTATATATACATTAGTCGTATTATACTAATTAGTCAGTGTCCTTCTCCAGCCACGACCACTAGACCATACCCATAGAACGAGTAGTAAAAAAATTTCAGTCCCATCATTGCTTTAAGCCCATGTCACACTGCCCAACGGATACAAAAAAGGACACAACGGACGAGCAAAATGTTCCTTCCGTTGTTATCCGCTCTCAAAAGGGGCAAAGATTTGCATAACCGGAGCGGATAACACGGACGCAGGGAGGACGCAGGGCGGATGGAAAGCGGATGTGGAACGGAAGCCCAGCAGATGGAAGCAGATGGGAGCGGATGGCACATCCACTAGGCTTCCAGGGGGCCTCAGCAAAGCGGACGCAGAACGGATACAGCGGATGCACAGCGGACACGGAATGGATGAAGCGGATGCACAGCGGATGCACAGCAGAAGCCTAATGGATGCCTGGCATTAATTGCACATGTGGGGAGGATGCATTGCGTCAGCTCCGCGGATATAACGGAAGCAGCTCGGAAGCAGGTCGCCATTCAGAGGAAAGACCTGCTGCCAGACGGATTGGCTGCCTTGCCTACTCTGCCTGCATGTCTGCCTGCAAGCCTTGGTGCCAGCCTTGGTGCCAGCCTTGGTGCCAGCCTGCCTGCAAGCCTTGCTGTCAGCCGGTCTGCCTGCCAACCTTGCTTCCTGCCTTCCTGCCAGCCTTGGTTCATGTCTGCCTGCCAGCCTTGGTGCCTGCCTGCCTGCCAGCCTTCCTGCCAGCCTTGGTGCCTGCCTGCCTGCCAGCCTTCCTGCCAGCCTTGGTGCCTGCCTCCCTGCCAGCCTTAATGCCAGCCTTGGTGCCTGCCTGCCTGCCAGCCTTCCTGCCAGCCTTGGTGCCTGCCTCCCTGCCAGCCTTCCTGCCAGCCTTTGTGCCTGCCTCCCTGCCAGCCTCCCTGCCAGCCAGCAACCCCACAACCATGCATAAGCACAGCAAGCCTCAGCCATCTGCTGCCAGCCCTTGCAAGAGGGACAGGGCTACCATCCCGCCCCCTGGCCCTCACTCTGGTTCTGCTGGGGCTTCTGCAGCACGGGCTCGCTCTTCT
The DNA here is from genome assembly GCA_015471245.1 of Laticauda colubrina. NCBI lineage: Eukaryota > Metazoa > Chordata > Lepidosauria > Squamata > Elapidae > Laticauda > Laticauda colubrina. The sequence continues at coordinate 12,064,167 of BLBF01000044.1, read as the reverse complement.
GGGGCTGGGGCTTCTGCTGCTTCTGCTTCTGGAGGAGCTGATGACAAGCACTCCAGCACCAGCCACCTCCACAGCACCTGCACACTTCATCCCTGAGACTGAGCGACCAAAAGGAGTGCCGGAGACTCATTTTTGTCTTATAGCTTGTTGTTAATAAAGTCTATTTTTGATTCACACACTTGCTTCATTTCTTTTTTTTAACAGTCTTGGTGGAAACTTTTAGAAATGGTTTAAGCCTTTGCATGCTTGTGGGATGGGTTAAGATAGCAGTGGCATGAGCAGGGATACCTTTGGGATGGGTAATAGCTGTGGGATAGATAAACCTCCAGTGCAAGCATAGTGGGATTGTATGGTCCACCCTCCAAGGTGCCACACCTATGGCCCTTTATTATCAATAACGATATAATCAATCATCCACACATGTCAACATAAACACAACTCTTTATTAAACGCCCTGTTCATTGTAGGCCAACCAAACATACATGGCCCAATCTCATCCGTGTGATGAGACAGGCTGAAGGAAGCATCCATTAAGCATTTACCATCCTGTCTTGCCACTCCACTGCTCCAGCTGGGGAGTTGCACCAGTGTTTTAGGAGGTTGCGCTGCTTCTTCACCTCATGTGAGGCTCTGTTGGGGCCTTGCACATCCTCAGTGTCGATCAGGTTTTGCCCTTGCCTCCATTCCCCAGGCTCCATGTCCCCATTGCCTTGTTGAAGGTCCACAAGCCTGTTCTGCAAGACTGGGTAGCGGGTGCGCATGAGATTGTGCAGGATGCAGCAAGCTTCCACGATCCTCCTCATGGTCTCTGGGCTATGCTGCATGTTGGTGAGAAGTACCTGGAACCTGTTGGCCAGGATGCCAAAGGTGTTCTCCACCATCCGCCTTGCCCTGGACAGCCTGTAGTTGAAGATCCTCTCTTCATGGGTGAGGTATTTGGAGGTGTAGAGCTTCATGAGGTAGGTTGTGAGGGAGAAGGCGTCATCCCCCACGATGAAGTAGGGCACATCTTGCTTGTTGTTGGGCAGCAGGTCTGGATCTGGGAAGCCCACCATGCCTTCCAGCCCCTCCTTGAGGTGACTGGCGTTGTATACCTGGGCATCTGAAGCTGACCCGTTGCCTGAAGCATCAATGTACATTAACTTGTAGTCAGCATCGACCATGGCAAAGAGGATGATGCTGAAGAAGCCCTTGTAGTTGAAATAAGTGGACCCTGATTTGGCTGGCGCTTTGCAGGCCACGTGCTTGCCATCGATGGCTCCAACGGTGTGGGGGAAGTTCCACCTCTGATACCACTGCTCTGCAACTTTCTTCCATCCTTCTTCAGTGGAGGGGTACTGGAGGAGCTCCTCCTTGTATTCTTCAATGATGGCCTGCACCACTTCTCTGACCACAATGCTGATGGTGTTGGGTGGCATCCTCCAGCCATACTGCATGCTCCTGTAGGTGGTCCCTGAGGCCAGGTGGCGCAGAGTGAGTGCCATCTTGAGCCCAGGTTCCAGGCTGGGCGGGAAGTTGGTGTTTGTCTTGGTCAACCTGGGTGTCAGCCGCTGCACAAGTTCGTCAAACATGGCTGGAGGCATCCTCATTAAGTTCTGGAATGCCCAAGTGTCTTCGCTCCTGAGCTCCACCATCAGCTTGTTGTACAGTCCGTCCTCTGGTCTTCTGGTGAACTATCTTTGCACCCAGACTTTTTTTGGGTGCCTCCTTTTCTTCCTGTAGTAGAGTTCACAGAGCCTGTAGATGGTTTCGCACTGTTGCAGAAGGATGGTGGCTGCCGAAAGGACTTTGTCACAATCCACGGTGGACATGACTGGATGCTGTGGAAGAGGAAGAGTCAGATGAAGGCTGCAGAGGTCTGCACAGCTTGGCTGCTGTTCTGAAAGTGAGATGCAGGCGAGTTGCTCCCCCTTTTTATAGGCAGTATAGGTGTCCCTTTGCATCCTCTAGGCATCCTCTAGGCATCTTCTAGACATCCTTAATATCCGAGATAAGGTCCCCTCTGCAAACGTTTTTTCCATTTTAAATGCTTTGTTTCCATTCTGCATCCTTTCTGCATCCGTTCTGCATCTGTTCTGCGTCCATTCCGCTTCCTCCCTGCGTCCGGGCGGATGCAAGTTGCGCGGATGCGCAGCGGACGCCAAGCGGATATAGCGGATGCGTAAGGGATGCGTAACGGATGCGTAGTGGATGCAGAACGGACGAACTGGATACATTTTCCGCGCAAAAGTTTTGGGCAGCCCAAAACTTTCTGAGCGGATGAAACGTCAATAATGCTGGACGGATAGAGAGGAAGCAAAACGGAGGCAATGAGTACATCGCATTTTTGAACGGATGGCAAGGTTTTTGTCCGTTTTACATCCTCTTTGCATCCGTTGGTTCAGTGTGACATGGGCTTAAGATTTGATGGAGCGAGCAGAAACATATGAGATCTTAAAATGCCTTGCACTTCAATAGTGCAAAATAAAATTTTATGCTTAGCCCCCACAAAATAAGAATTCTTTAACTTGGGAAATGTGAGGAGTGATAATTGGCTGCTTCCCAGAAGCTTTTTGCCACCAAAATCCTGCTTCCTTGTGCCAAATTGTTGACTTGCATTTAAAATTTAATATTGTTTAATCTTTGGAGAAGTGGGGGGGCATGATCATACCCCAGATATTCTATAAACCCTGCTTTAACTCCAAGAGCATTAATTTTTGTTCTATAATATTGCTCTAGGTTGATGGGAAATGATCCATCAATGTTAATGAAAGTAAACCTGAAGGGAAGTATTGGATATTTAGTCAACAACTGAATAACAGGCCCCATACTCTGTCCTTGATATTAGGAATAGGTCAGAGAATTAGCTACTGTCTGGGTGCAGCAAACATAAATCTCAGAAATTTGATTGACCTGTAGAACATTCTTCCCAACATAAACACTCATCTAGCCTCTGTACAATATAATTTAGATTTAGAGTAGATTATCTTAGAATAATTATGGTATTAGTTTGCCTCTTTTAGTAAAAAGATACCATTTAATGGCTGTTGCAGATTTTGATTAATTTTGATTGAATTTTGGCATATTTTGATACTTTGACCCTCTCATTGAAGGGTCCCAATCGGGACCAGAATCACCTTATGGGGTAGTGAAGAAAGGGGGACCACCTGACAGGTTGAGGAGAGCTGCATCTCCCTTCTCTGGCAAGGAAAAAACCCTCCAAAGACAAGCTGTAGTGGTAGTCCAAAATGACTATCATGAAGACAGTAGGCAGTCTGGGAAACTAAGACTGTGCTGGAGCAGAGTAGCAGTGCATTCACGTTGCTACAACTTTAACAGAACTACAATGACATGGGATAATACCCGAAGGAAGCTAA
>BLBF01000044.1:12032434-12060411 GCA_015471245.1 Laticauda colubrina | reverse complement strand
AAGGAAGCTGAACAGCACACACACACACACACACACACGCATATGCATGCATACATACATATATATGTATATATATGTGTGTGTGTGTGTATATGTGTGTGTGTGTATGTGTGTTTATGTATATGTATACATATATATAGGCCTACAATTCCATTTTCACATTAAAAATGAGACCACAGGCTGAAGGAAGGTAAGCTCGTATAAGGCAATGTAAGGTCAACTTGGATAACATAACAGAGGAGGAAAAATGAGCCGGGGAGTTATTTTTATCAGAATATTTTTAAGGAAATGATATAATTAATTTAAGTTAATATAATTGAGACCTTGACAAAGACATGATTCAAACTTATTGTTTGAATCTTCTAGTAAAACCCCAAGCCTTGATTAATTTTACCAGTAATAAGTGACTCAAGTCACAGTTTTCATGTGGAAAAATTACATCATATTTAATGTTTAACATTAAATTCATGATACATTGTATGTGGTCAAATCAAGCATTCTTTTTTATTATGTAGAATAGTATCTATGCCTTCCTTTTGTAATTAACATACAGAGTGAATTTTACTGAGAACCCAGCACATGGGGAAATTTGATCCTTTCCTTCCCTTTACAATCTTAGCAAAACTATGCCTCCTGTGTGGCAATTAAGCTTAGGAAACTGCAAGGGAGGGGTGTCCTATGGTTAATTGTCACTTGGGCAGAGGGGGATTTTCATCCAGACTGCAGGCAGAAAGGGAGAGGTCAGGCCTCCCCATGCACTTCAAGTCTTACTAAAAATCATTTTTCCCCATGCTTGGTTTTGTTCTCTTTTTTAAACTGATGGTTACTAACTGAAGCATAAAAGTGTTTGGCCCTAGACTTTACTGGGTCAGCCTGTGAGGAATAAAACTCCTGTTCAAATAGATTCCACCATTTTACAGCATAAAATTTACAGATATTTAATGAAAATTTTGAATAGAAGTTACTGTAATTGCAGTTGCTAGGCAAAGATCACCTTGACTACAATAACAACTGATGGATCCTCCTTCATACCAGAAACATTTGTCCTATGATTGTATATTAGATAATCACAAACATTTGCTGTAAGTAGATGGCTTTCTTTGTTCCAGAGTGAAATAACAGAAATGCATTTATAAGGTTACATGAGGTTGTTTTACACTATTTTCATATGGTTTATTCTTTTGCAACAGGTTTTGCTATCTTTGTAAATTTATCTAGAACTAGGGTGTCAAACTCGATTTCATTGAGGGATGCATCAGGGTTGTTTGATTTGCAGGGAGCTGCGGGGGGGGGGGGGCACAGCCAGCTTGACATCTCTTATGTTGGGTGCACCTGTGGGGGCCAAGTGCTAAGGCAGGACATCCCTCAGACCCTCTCTCCCTCTCATTATAATCTCCTTCCTTCCTTCCTTTTTCTCCCCTCTCATTCTGCTTTCTTCTTCCTTCCCCTTTCCTTCTTTTTCCTTCCTTGCTCTCTTCCCATCTTCTCTTCTTTTTGTCTTTCCTCTCCCTTCTTGGATGCCCAAATGCAAAAGGGAAACATTTCTCCTTTTGTTTTGCTTTTAGTTTGTTTTGCTAGCCCTCTGCCAGCGAAAAGTGAAGGACCAACCTGTGGTGCCTCTGCCAGCAAAAACAGACCCCCCAAGAGGGCCATGTGTAGCCCTCTTGAGCTGTTTTGCTGGCAGATGCACCACAGACTGGTCCTTTGCTGTTTCCAGGGCAGTCCTGCTGGCCAGATCTAAGCACCCCAAAGACAAGATTCAGCCCACAGGCACTGAGTTTGACACCCCTGATCTAGAACAAAGGCTAGATTTCACCAGATATTTACATATCACAAACATATCTATTGTAACTGCTTGGGAATGGCCTGCTGGAAGAGGTTGGTTCAGAATACTGGGAGAAAATTAAATTACGTTGCTCAGATTCTTCTAATTTTGCTTTTAAGTACCATAACAACACTGGGTTCATGAGGACAACTTTTCCAACTGTATTTAAATATGGTTATAGACTGGGCCAGTCTTTGTCAATCCGGTTTTCTGGTTGCAGATGGTTTACAGTTGAATAAAAAGTTCAGATTTGGGGACACTTATAACACTAGGATGTCTTACCAGCAACAGCTCTTCTAGCTCAGATGGATAGAGAATAGCATATTTTAAGCAGTAGCTTTTCTGGGCCTGGGCAGCTCCTGTTTCTTCTGTTGTCCTAATCTCTGTATCTCTTCAGTTCACTAGGTGCTAGTGTCAGCCTTCCCAGGTAAACCTGTCACAACTGTATTAACTAATTCTACTTTATTGTAAGATTAACAGAAACTTTAAAGTCTGAAGGGACAAATTTTTAACTGCTTGATCCATTAGAATAGAAACCCTCTAGCATCACTTCCCTTTGTTCTCAAACATTCCATTACATAAAGGAAACCCTTGGGTCCTTTTTTGCTTTTTGGCCTAGCAGACTGCTCCACAAAGTGCATCCCACCATTGTGGGAGGTCTAGGGTGGTTTTAGAGTTCTTGGAAAAAACAAGTCCTGGAAGGGCTGCTTAAGGTTCTGTACCTCTGATCTAATAAAATCAACTCTGTACATGTATTACTGGAGCTTCTTTGACATCTCATATAAACACCCAATTAGAATTACATGGTGCTACTATACATCCAAAGGATCTGTTCTTATGCAACTATCGGCTATAGTAAGGCTGCAATCTTTGGTAAAGGTTTTTTGGGAGTAATTCTGTGTCCAATACATCTGTCCTTAGATCAGGATGAGATAACAAAGACAACTATCAATAGAAGTAACATATAGATTGTATTCACAATGTTTGCCCTTAGCAGGGTTGAGGCAAAATAAAGTTTTAGAAAACCATGACCTTATTGTACTTTCCTGAAAATAGCACCTTTCTGTGTAAAAAGGGTATGTGGTATTTCTTTTAGAAAGCAAGCAAGGAAGAGTATCTTCAAAATAAAAGTGGCAAGATGTTTCTTTAACTTAATTAACCAATAGGTAATTTGACTCTTAATTGTCATATTGAAAAGATAAGTTGCTCCAGTCCAGAATTCATTTTTATTAAAATTCCAATTGATACTAATTTAGATAAATGTAAGCTATTTTTGATATGATGCAGAGATTGGAAACTTCAGATTTTTATCAATTCAAGAAAAAGAAAATCATATAGACGAATTTTTACAAAATGAAAAACCCTGGCAGTGTTATTTTGAGACTTATACTTGGGCAGATCACTAAAATGCAGTAGCTGATTAAAAAATGGGAGCAATGCAATTGTGGTTTCATTTCAATGAAATGTTTATGACAAAAATTTGTATAGTAAATCTGTTCATTATCTTTCTTTCTATCTATCTATCTATCTATCTATCTATCTATCTATCTATCTATCCAAATAATTTTTTTTCAAAACCCTATTTAGAAATAGAAAAACACACAATGGAAAAGTTGAAGAAATGTGTAAAAATGTAACAACTTGAAAAATTTATTAATATACTATCAAAGAAAAATACAAACTTCCCAAAAATATCTTAAATAAGTATTATTTCAAAATATGAAAAGACATGTAAGAATACATATATAATGTAGCCTATTACAAAGTAGTATGTATTTAAAAAATATTCAAGATGTTTGTTCTGCTGAAAATGGGAGGTTAAAAGTGTATGTCTTTGGCAGCAAGCCCTCTCAAACTCATGTTTTCACAAAAAATAGTTCTTAATCCTAGCAACTAGGCAGTCACGTGCAGTATGGAAAGGAAGGTTCCCATTCTACACTCATATAATTGTTGTTATATAATCAACCAGTTCAGAATGTGGTATTTTTCAGAAGCCATACACTGAAAAAATACAGCTTGTCTCACAGGAAAAAAAATCATCCCAACACAAAAGATTTATTGGGACTAAGAAGTTTTCTCTATGCTGGAAGTTTTTGATATGGCAGAGATTCAAATATTTGATTTCCCACAACTTAAATAATATAATCCCAAGCCAACTGAACTGAATGACTTTACTGACAGATGTCCTGGGTGCACCAATTTTCATGGAATTTGTTTTCATGAAAATATGTGTAGTAATAATCGCTTCACCGTAAGAGAAGTAGTTCACACTGCTCTCTTGTATAGTAGTGCACAGTAATTTTGTTATTAATTACCAAACTATGTCAGTAATTCAGTTTTTAATCTAAGACCTATGATTTACCAATGGTAAATGAATTCAGACAATGTTTATAAGCCACTGGGATTCAATATACGCTATCATTTAAATTTGACGGCTGGCTGTGGACTAATGAACAGGACTTTAGTAGATTGTCAAACAACTGGCAGATATATTTTAGCATTTACTACAAGGTTTATATTAGTTATCATTGTCAAAAACAGTCAGGTTTTTTTTACACTGATAAAGGGACTTCATAAAATCTCCCTTTCTGTTTCTTTTACACCACAGTGCCATAAACAATGGCTCAAAAACTAAAGAAAATGTAACCAGCAAGCAATGTACTATTTTTATATATTTAGTTTCAATCACTGAGATCTTTCTAAATCATTCCTTCCAGAGAGCCTCCATTATCAAAATTATTTTGCATGCTCACAATGGGCACAAACAGCAGAAAACTGTACCATGTTTTTCAAACAACAGGTTTCCAAAACCTTTTCTGCTCCTAGGCCTTCCAGATGTTTGGTGCAGATTTTGTTTTAAAATTAGAAAAATTAAGAGGCTCTCTGGATTATCTTGTTAGGCCAGGGCAATCAGCCTTATACTTCAGTGCCTTCCCGGGCATAAATGAGGCTGTTGACTGTGAAGTTGTACAAATGATTGTACTGTCCTGACTGGCCTCCACTGCTAGGATGGAAATGGCTATAGTAGGTGCCAGCCGGACCTGAGACTCGTTGCAACTGCTCTGTCAAAGGAGGATCCTGGTTGAAACTGCTGCCCCTAATTGGGCCAGCAGGGTGGCTTCGATGCTGCAATTCAGGAAGACGAGGCCCACTGCTGAGGGAGTTCATGCCGCTGAAAAAGGTGCTGAGGCAGCTTGAGGTCGGTGGGGCAACCACTGGTGGAGAGCTGCTGCTCTTTGCGGTTTCCCTCAGAGAGGCACTTGGCTCCAGAACTGAGGAAGGACTGTCACTACAGGGCTTTCCAGGATCTAAAGCAATGGGGATCCCTTCCTGAGTCTTCAGAGTCCCCAAGGTTGAAACACCAGGGGCCACTCCAGAGGCATTGGGATCAGAACGTCTCTTGCGCTTGCGACGGAAATTCCCATTGTCGAACATTTTCTCACAGTTTGGGTCTAAGGTCCAGTAATTTCCCTTTCCTGAAGAATAAGAGTAAAAGTTTGAAAAGAAGAATCCATTCCAGACCCCATAAGTGGAATCCCATTCTCCCCAGCTTTAAAGATCAATGCCACTTTTGTATGACTGGTTCAAAGTACTGCCCCCCAAAAGGCGAGAAACTATATAAAAAAGGAAAGTAATCCCAAACTCTAAAACTAGAAAAAGAGACCAATTCAGTCTATTTACTAAGCAGAATCGCTAAAATAATATTAAACCTTAAAAACAGATGCTTTGTATAGCAAGATAGATAGTGGGGAAAATATACAAAATGATCATTACAACTCAAACCCTACTACATTGGATGCAATTTTTAAAAGTGAAAAAGTAAATGTATATCTTTTACAATTGGCTCCAGACTGTATACCTACAATATATAAAGCTACAGCCTCTCCTATATAAACATTGTTTAAAAGCAGAAGGAATAATTTTTAAAACAAATTTCACTGTGGCTACTCTAAAGATTGACAAAGTATAGAATGTCCTTTCTTTGATGAACAATAGCTGGTTCATTTGCTACTCTGCATACTGGTTCCCAAGAGATTAAAGACTACAGAAATCATTACACAGCCTCTATGGCCAGCCCCAAATGATTTCATTATATTACCTCCAGATATGGACTTCTGGCCTCTTTATATGGGAAGATTCATGAGTTGGTGGCAATGCATAACTGTGCATTGTAAAGTTCAGAGCTGTGGGTATTCTTGGTGAATGCAAGGGAATTCAACCTAGAACATGAGTGAAGCTCCCAAGGTATGCACACATCCTTGCAGAGGTGGATCAGTTACCATACAAGTTATTTTGTGCAAGAATCTTCATTGTGCTGTTGCCCACTATGCAGCTAAAAAGGTTAGGGTGGGAAGTGCAGCTGGCTGGTGTATTAGGATCTGTAGCCCAGAACAGATGGAACTAAACTAAGGAAAGAATAATATTGTATGTGTTGAAAAACATGAAATATGAAGAATAGGTTGCTAAAAGTTTCATAAGAGAAAAGTGTCACATAACTTGTGTGTGAAATAATCCTTTGGAAATTTCCATGTATAATCAAAATGTACAATTATTATCATGATGTACATGTACTAATTTAAGCCATAGATTTATTGTGGGTTACACTCTTTGCTGATGGTCTCTGAGTATCAAATGATAAACTTAGGCTAAACAGGGATATATGTCTGACCTGGAAATTGAATGGAATGGAGGCTGATATGAAGGTATCTGTGTGTGTGTGTGTGTTTTATTACCTATATTATACATTCTGTACCTAGTTACAAAAGAGAGTTTCAGGAAGAACAGGTAGAGGGCAGCTAGCATTTAATTTCAGGACACAATGTTACTTAGGATATGTGAAATCCTGTCAGTTAGGGCACACCATTCATTAAAAGTGATCTGAATATTTTATCCATTCACCATCAAATGTATATTTCTCCTAGAATCATATCCAATTCAACAGGGATTTCTTTTATATTAAATAATTACAATGAAGCATTTACCATACAACAAATACTATAATGTGAGTCACAGCAGTTGTTTTCTCAACACTATATTTAATTTTGGAGGAAAGGGCTAAATAATGTTATGCTTATAATACTGATCAATTATAATTACCTTCCTCCTGTTTTCAATACAATGGGCTACAAATAATAAAATCCCAATCTTTAATTACATTATATAAGCATCACTATATTGAAATAATACAATTATCAAGTTTTATAATAGTACAATAAAAAGGCTGGGTTGGGGAGAAAATGCTTCACAATCTAAGCACACCTCAATATTTAGCTATAAATTAATTCAAATTATAGCCAAAATAATTAATCATATCTGTGTTCACATTGTTCAACAATCCTTCACATGTGTACACATCCACATATCCTCACGGTCATTTTTTATTGCACACCATGAATGCAACACTAGTTTTCAGAATGCTTTCAGAGGTGTTTTCTTTTTTTTTGGCCAAAAGTTTGCTGCATAGGGAGAAACTCTTTTAAACCCACCTGAAACATAAAACCTTTTGTGCATAATAGACTTGACATTCTCCCTAATTGATTACTTTAATGCAGATTAAGGAAACCAAATTAATTAGTGCATTTGCCTTGGAATCCTGGAATTCATCTATTGTAACCTCTGGTTACAGCATATAATTTCTGTACTCAAATGCTGCCCCTAAAGTTTCACAAGATCAAGAACAAGTAAGCCATGGTTAGAGGGTTACAAATGACACCAAAACCTGTGTTGCTGCTCTCAAACATCTATGGTGTTCATACCCTGGGTGGGTGGGGGGGAGCCAATAAGGTGTGCTTCTGGTTTCAAGAAAACTAACCTTATATGACTTGCCTCCTGCTATGCATGCCCATAAGAAACGGGGGGGGGGGGGATGAAAAAAGTTCTGCTGTGATGCAATTACATCTTCCTCTCACCCTCCAACCCATCTAAAATAAGAGGGAGAAGTATAGTCTGAAGCAATTAAAAAATCTGCCTGCCCCATGACAACAGCAGCTTTGGGCCCAATATGCAAAGTGTTGAAGAAGAAGTAATTAATTGCTTAACTCTTCCCTCATTTCCCACTTTTCTTCTGGTTAAACCTGAGGTTTACCGATCCTGTAGATAATTATTTGGAGAAGACAAAAATTCAATGCCAGCATTAAACAACAGCATCTTTAACATTCTCACATGTGGAAGTTTGTATGTTTTTGTTGTTTAGTTTGTGGCTTGACAGGAAAAACTACATTGCCAAAACTCCTTTGCATTACAAATGCTTCTCCTCAGCTTTCTCTCATGTTTTAACAAAGGCCTGACATTTACAGAAGGGTCCAAGTAATCTGAGCCTGACATATAAAAGGTTTCATTATTTCTATCAGTAGCCACTGGATTTTGTTGAACTGATTAATTATGAGTTATTCATCTTTATGTGTGGCATTTTATGAGAAGATTAAACAACAGTATCATTAATGTGTTTCTTACTCCTTTCCTTTTCTTGTAGATACAAAATTCAAAAAGCAAAAAAAAAAAAGAAAAGAAAAAGAAGAGTCATATCACTTACAATAGACAACACCCCTAAACATCTATATATTAAGATGAAGCTGGGAGCAAGATATGTCTGCAGTGATTCTGAAAACAAATCCCAATGATAAATTTAGTATTAATTCAGATAATAGCTTTGATTATGCAAGAACCTAAATAAATTCAGTGTAATGCTGTGGAATTAGCAAATTCTCCTTTGTTTCTAACTTCTCTTTCCAATTACCAACCTAATCGAAAGGTCCACTTTGTGACTGGAAACTAAATTTATCAATAAATTTTAAAGCATCTGCTACTTAGGGAGAGAAACATAATATCCCTCAAAGAAACATATGGAAAATATGTTTTGTTTTTTAAAACTAAATGTAATATTTTAACAATTACTGAATCCCTCTGGAAATGCAAGACACTTAATAAGTCTATTTTCTCACAAAACTGCCTCATTTTCACACACACACAAGACACATACACACATCAGAACATATGGGTTATATAATTTATCTGCATAATATTTCAAAGTATAATGCTTATTAAGCTATCTGGATGATTTCTAATAAACACATACATTGTTTCAGAAACAGGAAAAACTTTTTTTAATCATAAAAGACAATATTAAAATTGGGGTTCAACCAATTTGAAAGTTTTGGAGATATCATGAATGGATGGAACAGGGTCTCTGAGTTCTTTAGCTCCCGTTTTCTTGTGAGCTATGGAATGTAGAGGTTGAATTTTGGCTTCGTATACTGCATGAGTCTTCCCACTGAAACAGTCATTTCTTTTTAAAACACTTATGATTATGATGGTTTATTAGTTTACTATTAACAATTAAAAGAATACAACAGAGGGCCTAACTATTAACACTATCTCTCTGACCCATAACAAAACGGATATTTCTCTTTTATATTTGATAAAAAGGATTGTTAACTCTCTTCCCATTTTTTAAGATTCCAATTACCTGTCAGCCTGGTACATTTCTCCTAGCTTTGTTCCAACACACATGCATGTGCATGCACACACACACACACACACACACACAGGCAATTCCTACATTGGATACAGAAATCACTCAGAAGTGCAGTTGTTGTGATCACATATAATTTGGCTGTGAGACTATGAAGTGGAATGTACATAGCAGCTCTTTCCAGACATGTATCACAAGGGAATATTGGTCATGGAAAGCAACATCTTTCAAAGAAACTTACATACCACTGCTGAATTTCTGAAGAAGCTCCAATAAGCTTCAGAAGATCCTCAGAAAAATCCAAGGATTCAGGGCTAAATAAGAAAGCAATTGCACAAGTATTTTTTGTAAATAAGAATAATGGAATATATGGACAAGAACAAAAGATGAAAATCTTCTTCCTATTCTCCATTGTAATTGACTCTACAAATTCCCATCTAAATACAAGAATAGTGTCATATCTAATTTAGTCCAAACTGATTCTCACTAATAATTTAAAAGCAACAAGTTAATGTGTAGAAGCCTGGGGTTGAGGAAATGCAATGAGAGAATGACTATACAACATAAGATAGTTGTGAGAACAAAGTGGGTCTTTGAGACTCATCTTCTATGGATACAGCCTCAGTGAAGGAAGGCTGAATAGCCATTTTTAAAAATCAATAGGCAAAGGTAGGCACCTATGTACCAGAACTAAAGAAGCTTCTTGGATGAGAAGCAAAACATTTTCAAAGAAAAAAACAAGAAATCCAGTTGTCTTTTGGGACAAGCTATGGGATTTTTTTAAGGAACATCAATCGAAAAACTTAAGGGAGGAATCCACTTTGATGCTGTTGTGCATAAATAGTTTGTACGTTAAGAAGCTTCTTATTTTACAGTAAAGGACAATCACCGAATGAATGTGGCATGTTGATTATCCAGGACACAATCTTTACCCCAGTAATCTTCCCTAAAAACTTGTGTCATGGGTAATACTGCATTATATATTAACAGATAGTATAGACTGTTTTTTTTTATCAATCTTAATTAACAATTAATTCCTGCATATCTATGTGCCCATTAATTTTTAAATAGGCATTTTCTTCACTGTGAATCTGAAAAATTAAAACTGAAAACAGGCAAAAAGTATAAGTAACTTCTTACATTCCCATATGGATCTAGATGCAAAAATAGTTCATAGTAGGCATTTCAGTACTTAGAAAGAAAATGTTCAAGTTTGCATTAGATTCTACATTCTTATATTCAAGTCTATACATCTAGTGTTATTTTGCAAAGTGACTTTCAAAACATATCCAGTGCTAGTGTATGTGAATGGGAGAATTAATTCATGTTTTTCAGTAATATGCAGAAGAATGAGTGATTTTAAATATCTGGAATCAGTTCATTTGAACTGAAAAAAGTCCCCTTCCAAGACTGAAGTGACCTCAATTTCAGTAAATTAGAACTTAGCTCTAAGGCAATTATAATAGGAGTGCTGAATACATACCACACACAAATCTTGATCTCCTTTGCTAATCCAGAATGACGCTGAATCACTGCAGCAGGTTGGAAGTCTTACTAAATGGCTCTATGTTGCAATTTGGCAATCTCATACAAAATATGCTAGGGCAATTAGGAATGTTTTAAGAGTGATGCTGCCGCCATTATTTAGCATGGGTCACCTGAGCAGCTGGCTTCTTGTTCGAAAAATCTTGTGCGCATCTATTCAGAAACGATACCCACTGAGTTCAATTGACTTTGTAGCAGAACTTACCTCGGAAGAAAAGTGATTTGATGTTCCTAAACTAATTTAAGTGGGAAAAACACCTGCTTGACCTAAGGGGGCTGGGCTGGTGAAAAACAGATAGCAGCGTAGCTTGAGCTGGAAGCTGATAAGATTGAACGATATTTAATTATCGCTACCTGCATCCAGGTTCGTCTGTCTAGCATTGGGAGCGGCTGCAGCGGCTCAGATGGCATCGCGGCGGCTAAGAAGAACGCGCAATAATTCCGCATCCCCCTTCGGGGATCAGGAATCTGCCTTATGCCGCCGTCTGCACGCACGCACACGACCCCGGCCCAAGAGAAAGGAGACACGCACCAGGATCGTCCTCGTCCCGCGGAACTTTGCGGAAACAGTCGTTGAGGCTGAGATTGTGGCGGATGGAGTTCTGCCAGCCGGCCTTGCTGCGCTTGTAGAAGGGGAAGTTCTCGGCCACGTACTGGTAGATGTGGCTGAGCGTCAGTTTGCGCTCCGGAGCGCTCTGGATGGCCATGGCGATGAGTGCCGAGTAAGAATACGGCGGTCGCACCAGGCGTAGCAGTTCCTCTTGGCTAGCCAGGCTAAGCCAGCCTAGCTCAGTTGTCGAGCCTGAGCCAGAGGCAGGCCCTGGTGAAGCCAAGATCTGCGGGCCCCCGACGGCCCTCGGAGGGCAGCCGTAGGGCAAAAAGGACGCGCCTGAGCTCCCAGTACTGCCGCCACCGCCGCCAGTGCTTTGCACGTAGGGCCCAGCGCTACTGACGCCCCACAGGTACCCGGCAGCTCCCGGCGGTGTCCCATAGTCGCCAAGCGCGTAGGTAGCGGCGGAAGACCTCTGCCCCGAGGGGCCCGCAGTGGCGGTGGCTGTCTGCGGGTAGACGCTAAAGGCTTCGCTGCAGTAGACGGCCATAGCAGTCTCCTCGCGGCCGCTGCGAGACCACGGAGCCAAAGGGCTACCGGCAGCCGTCGGGGACGAACGGGAAGCGGACTGCGCTGGTGGGGGAGGATCGCTAGCGCTCATCGCCCACTCGGCGAGGAATCTGAGGAATAGAAAGGTGCGCTCAGGTGTCCAATCCCCGCCCAGAATTTTGCTTTCCCGGGGAGCCCTTCTCCCGCCCTCTTCCCCCTTCTTAAGCCGAGCAGCACTGCCCAGCTTCCCTGCCTTGGCTCTCGGCTGGCTCAGCCTAGGAGGGGGAAGAGGAGTGGCTTTTCAAATAGCCGATCAGGGGTCGACTGCAAGATTTGGCAACGTCCGACCAAAGTATATCCCCCCCCCCCCACCCAGGCGCCGTCGTCCGCCCCTCCTTTTTGTCTCATTGCCTGGAAGTTGAAGAGACCAAGGCCAAAGAAGCGCACGTAAGGTACAACTCCGCCCTTTCTTTCTGTGGGTTTACTTTCTGAAGTGGGGATTGGGAGAATCCCACCTCAGAGACACCTTTGAAATGTTAGGCTGTACATTTCATCGACAGAGCCTTGATTGAGTTAAAAAGGACTTCCAAGAAATAGCAGGATTGCACCATTAACGACAGTTGTCTGCTGATAAATTGCAAAACTTCTGGAGGAGAGAAAAAAAGCACTTTTTATTTATTCTTATTTATTTAGGAGAAAAAATTCTGGTCTTTCTTGCTTAAACCGATGAAGGAGTGAATCAAAGAGGCACTGGTGAGCTACTCAGTTTGGCCAACATGGTTTAACGAATGTATATATTCAGTTTTGTGCTGGAGTGATTGAAAAGTATATCTTTCAGAAGAATGGGCTCAGAACATAATGTGAAACGAGAATTATTTTGGCAAAAGATAAAGCAAACTCATCTTTCCCTCCCTGTTATTCTTCATCTTGTTTCAAAAGAGCATTCCTATTTCCCCCCTTTAAAAAAAAAACTAAGAAAGTTCAAAATCAACTACAAGTTTTTGAGAGGGATTTTACAGTTTGAAGTTCATGCTGTGATTGAAAATAATTATTTTAAAAACTAGAACTACTATTACATCATTGTACATACTATTTACTTGTCCCTGATTGCCAAGATTCACCCTTCAGTAATGAACCTCCTTCAAAGTCTTGCTGCTAACATGAAATAAATTACATATAATGCTGATATCTGGACACATGTATACAAAAGGAAACAACTCTGATGTCTACAGTAATATTTCTTCTAATGTAATAAAATATTTCACTTTTCACAAAACAGAAAATAATATAATGAAATCTTGTAATGACCAAACATATAAAAATACAATTTATATCATATTTCCTTGACTGAATCATTAGAATTCCCATATGCATCTATATTCAATTGGTTCTCCTTATCTTCAGTTACTCTGGGTAATAAATTGTAATCAAAAGATGTGCTGAATATTTTTTTAAAAACTTGATTGTATCGTGCTGAATCAAACAAAAAATGTTTATGTTAGATTTATTTAGAATGCAAGCAATCTTAATTTAAGAACCATTAAGGACATAGTCATTCTGGAATCTCTGTTAAAGTGTTTACTGTATAAAAATATCTTAGTTTCAGCATTTCAGTTTCATATTGTTGCTTTTGCTGTACAGATTAGCATTGCTACTGTACATTATTAGAAGCCTTTTTATACCTCATTACTTGTCAATAAATTGTAGTGGAACTTATTTACAAGAAGTGATAACAATCAGTTTATGCATTGATTTTGGAAACACATTTTATGGTTAAAGCGAAATTTCTACTTCTATCATTTTTGGCATAGATATAAAACATACAATCCAGTAAAAAAGAAAAACACCATTACACTGATTAAAAATGAAAGTCTTTAAAGTCTTTAGAATAAAACTATTTTAGCCCTGCCACTGTTTTTCCTGATTGTTGGAGAACCAGTCGCTTTGGGGGAAAGTTAGATTGTGAAACTGCCTTTCTTTCATGCCCACCCTCTTTTTCTGTATGTGGGAGTGCTGAAATGCTCGCAAAAATAAAAATGGCAAAATACGTTTTTTTCTAAGCCATCTGGAAAATCTTATGAATATCTAATTGAAACATACTTCTTTACAGACTCAGAAAGAAACCATATCTTTAAGGGAAGTATGCATATTTCATTGCTGTATTAGGAAGGTATTATTGCTCCGACGTAAAAGGACTTTCATTTGAACAGCTGAACGTCTTTTTACTGTATAAATATGGATGCCTACACGAAAAATTATTTCTATTTAAATAATCTACTGATTTCCAGTTAAAGGTGGAAAATTTGTGCGTGTTATAAATGATAAAGGGAATTGTATTTCCCCAGCAGAAGGAAGGAAAGCGTGGACGCTGGCCGGAATCAATGGAGCACAGGCGAGAGGGATCCATGTGCCGTACTCCCTCGCCGCTTTTATTGACAAGGTTTATAACTTCCAAATTGCCACCGTCCTCGTTTGAGTATTTTCCTTTGAATAGGCGATCTTTGGCTAGGCAAATTAAAAAAAAGAATTCTCACGTAGACAAAATACTTGCCCTGAGAAAACCGGGTGGATCCGAAGTTGACAAAGGACATTTTAAAGCGCTGTTCTAAAGTAAGGAGCCGTTTTCTCTGCAGCGGCAGCCTCCGAGAGGGTCTCTGGTGGACATTGCCCAAGGCCGCCCGTTGCTCTGGTGCAGGACCTTTGCTAGCTGAGCAAAATCCTGGCCGCGCTCATTTCCGTCGCTCAATTTCGGCAAACGGGCTCCGCGCCGGTTCCCTTTTCGTCATTCATGCTGAGCCGCCTGGAGGTATTTTTCGGGCATTGCAAGAGGGGCAAGGAGGAGACGAGTAGAAACGAGCGGCGCCTTTCAAAGTTCGAAATCGGTATTGTTGTGCAATCAGTATTGAGCATCTGTAGAGCTAACGAGGATATTATATATGGTGTGTTAAACCACAGTCTGTTCACATGTGACATGCTTGCTACACAAAACCGCTCAGAGTGCCTCCTAGCCTTGTGCTACCTTGCACAAATCTATGTGATCAGCTCAACCTTGAAAGTATAGGTTCTGGTTATGGATCTGTAATGGCCTATTTCTAAACATTTGCAGGAACAAAATTGGATAAGAACAGGAATATGTTAATAGCTCTTACTGATATTCATAACATATTTATAAATTCAAGTTTTCCCTGAAGATTTTAATGTTTTATACTTAGCAATATTGTTTTTAAAACATCTTAATTGTATGTATTTTATAAAATAAAACAGGGATGTTCAAATAAACAACATGTGCAGGCTGGTCCAAATTTATTGAAATTGGTTGCTTCGGTTCTTGGTAAAAATGACAAGGACTAGACAAAGACCTTTCATTAAACCATTTTACTTGTAATTTAATTTTAATCCATATTGTTAATATCAGTTTAATATTAGATATCAAATGAGTTAAATATTTTAAATATATATAATCTTGATATTAGATATAGTGGCCTCAACCGGGTTCTCCTTTCTATATTTGCCAATCATGATATAAGTGATACAGAAGTTTAAGTTTTTTTTAAAAAAAGTTAAGGATCCAACATTAACAATTGTAATATTTACTATTTAAATAGTACATTATTTAATAAATTGTCACAAATGTATTATCTTAGTAATTTTAGAGCATCTGACTAATCATACAGATGAATGCATTTATTATGATCATCATTTATCACTTATATCTTTTATGTACACTGAGAGCTTGTGCACTGAAGACAAATTCCTTGTGTGTTCAATCACACTTGGCCAATAAATAATTCTATTCCATTCCACTCATATTCACATTTGAATGGAGTGGCCATAGTTTTCAAGAAACCATATTTCTAAGTGGCCATAGTTTCTAACAAACTACTGGTGACTTAATGGAGATAACATAGAGCAGAGGAGTTATATTTTAAATGCTAAAGGTTGGGAGCTAATCTTTTAACATTGAAGACTGAAAAGTAATTGCAAATGAAAAGTCTCATTGATGGTTCAAAAAAAACATGTGATAAAACAAATGATATATTTAAAAATGCTCTTCATATGAATTTCCCAGAAGTGAACTCAATGCCCAGTTTTCTAAAGTGATACTAGAACTAAATTATTTGTTAAGAATTTGGAGGGGAGGTTTCTCTCTCTGTATATATGCATGCACATACAAAGTTCTCAACTTATAATAATTCCTTTAGTAGCAATTACAAATTAATGATATTTTAAAAACTGACTTACAAGCAGTCCTCACACTTACAATTGTTGCAAGCATCCTCATGGTCACACAACCCAAATACAGGTATTTGCTAACCATCCTATATGATGATTGCAGTATCTTGGAGTTCCCAGTTGACTACTGATAAACAAAGTCAATGGGAGAAGTCAGATTCACTTAATGCCTACACGATTTTCCTAACAACTACAGTGATTAGCTTTAACAACCATGGCAAAAATAGTGTTAAATCAAATGCTACTCCCTTATAAACCACCTAGCTTAGCCAACAGAAATTCTGTTCCTTGTAAGATGTTGTTTGATGATTGTGAGTGTTATTCATAAAAAGACACAGTTCCTTATCTTTTTGCTATCATTTCAACCATATCAATCTGTCAGCCGGTGTGTCCAGTTCTTCTCCTAAATGATTCAGCAACTGTCCCACCAAAACTCTAAAGAAACCAATGAGATTAGGTTTCTTTTAACCTTTCAGCTGTAATAACTTGTATCTAATACCTGATGCATAACTCCTTACTTGGCCTGTTCTTTTCCTCACCTGTTGACAGGTGGGTTTTTTTTTTTTTTGCATGTTACCTTTGATTTAACTGTAACAACATCCCAGTACTTAAAAAGGTTCTTGGCCTATAATCCTTTCAGAAACCCCTATCACTGTGTAGGGTAACTAGAGAAGGGTTTCTTACTTCCTCCATGATATCTTTTCTTGCTCACACAACAAATAAAACTCAGCGAATCACAGCACTTCTCTCTGAAAACATGGTAATTTCTTCGAACTTTTTTTTTTGCTAGGCTAGCATGGCATACCATTTTTTAATCTGACCTTATTTGAAAAGGGGATGCAAAATTTGCTATTCTGACATTAATTTGTTTGTTTTACACACTATACTAATTTAAAAAGTGACAGATTTTTAGAAATTAAACTCTAGAATTGACAAACTGAGAAATGCCAGCACTTGAAATGCCATTTGCCTAAGAAAGCCTAGCAAATTTGTTCAAACATTTCAAGCTAACCTGTGTTGTTTTTACCTCAACATCAAAGCCACTAGTCTTGCCATTCAGTCAATTTAATAAAAAGATCTTCTGGTTTTATTTGAGAAGATGAAGCTCCTTTACTGAAGCCCAGAGAATATTGTCTAATATGTATAAATATATAAGTAATGAATAATAATTATTATTATTATTGATCAGAGGTTCACAAATCCCAACTGCATAATTCAATTAACTAAGTAACATTAGATCAATTACAGGTAGTGCTTGACTTACAACCAAAATTGAGCCCAAAATTTCTGTTGCTAAGTGAAACAATTGTTAAGTGACTTTTCTACCATTTTACAACCTTTCTTGCTACAATTGTTAAGTAAATCTTTACAGTTATTAAGTTAGTAACATGGTTAAATTAATCTGGCTTCCCCATTGATTTTGCTTATCAGAAGATTGTAAAAAATGATTACATGACTGCACATGTCATAAATATGCACATGTCATAAATATGAGTCAGTTGCCAAATGTCTGAATTTTAATCAAATGACTGTGGAGTGTGAAAAATGGTCATAAGTCACTTTTCTCAGTGCCATTGTAGCTTCAAATGGTCACTAAACGAACGTTTGTAGGTTACAAACTATCTGTATTATTTTTGTGTCTTATATATGTGATGACAACAGGGGAGGCAAATATAATATAGATTGTTAAGCCTGGGTTCCCCAACCAGGGTTAGGTAGACAAGCTAAACAGAATGTGCAGCGTTAGTCAGATAGGCACACAGATAAATGAGTGAGCTAAGCTTGTATGTTTATTAACATACAGTAAAAATAACAGATACGCTTGTGCTATCAAGAATATATTTTATTCCAGTATAAGTTTATAGCATAGTCAAAAACAGTCCTATATTCATTTACCATGTAGTCAGTCCATTCAGGGATATTCAGTTAGCAAAGTCCATGTAGAATATCCTATTGTCAGTTCCCATAAATCAGTCCATTGTTGTCTCTCCCGTTCGAGCAATGCAGTCTTGCTTCCAAGCAGTAATCAGGGATCATCAAAGCCAGAGAGAGAGAGAGCAAGCTGTAGCCTTGCTACTTTTATATGGTTTTCATAACCACACCCACAGTTGCTATTTTACAGTTAAAGCTGCATACACTAACTATGATTTATAGTTAGTATTTCACCTAAAACAGTTAGGGTGAACAATGTTATCCCTAACATAGATCACTGAATTTCTACAGAAAACATAGAATATAAATGCAGTAAATAAAATAAACTCTGTGATTTGGTGCTTTTGATACTACCTGGAAGCTGACATTGAAGAAGTTCTGTTTAAGAGCTATCATTTTGCTATGTACAATGCATTCAGAAAATACTCAGACCTCTTTCTCTTTCGACAATTTTGTTGTTCTACTGCCTGATTCTACAGTTGTTGAAATTTATTTTTTCTCAGTAATCTTCACTCAATACTTCATAATGACAAAGTAAAATCAGAATTTTAGGAATATCTCTAAATTATTAAAAAGAAAAAACTGAAATATCACATTTGCATAACTATTCAGACCCTTTGCAACAACACTTGAAATTTAGCTCAGATGCCTCCTATTTCTCTTTATGATTGCTGACATGTTTTTACACCTTGATTAGAATCAACCTGTGGTAAATTAAGTTGATTGGACATGATTTGGAAAGGCCCCCATAATTCTCAAATGGAAGAACGGCACAACCAGGACTCTTCAAAAAGCTGGTCATCCAGTCAAACTAAGCAATCAAGGGAGAAGGGCCTTACTAAGAGAGGTGACCAAAAACCTGATATTCACTCTGGCTGAGCTCTAGAGAGCTTGTGTGGAGATGGGACAGAGTTCCAGAAGGACAACCATCACTGAAGTCCTCTACCAATCTGGGCTTTATGACAGAGTGGCTGGACAAAAACCTCTCCTCACTCCAAAACACATGAAAGCCTGCTTGGATTGTGCAAAAAAGAACCTGAAGGATTCTCAGATTGTGAGGAACAAGATTATCTGGTCCAATTAAATAAAAATTGAACTATTTGGCCTCAATTCTAAATGTTATATCTCAGAGAAAATAGGCACTGCTCATCACCTGCCCAATATCATCCCAACAGTGAAGCATGGTGGTGGCAGCCTCATTCTGTGAGGGCATTTTTCAGCAGCAGGGACTGGGAGACTGCTCAGGGTTGAGTAAAAGTTGAATGGAGCAAAGTACAGGGATATCCTTCATGAAAACATGTTCCACAGCACTCAGGATCTCAGACTGGGCCAAAGGTTCACTTTCCAATATTACAATGATCCTAAGCACATGGTCAAGACAACATAGGACTGACTTAGGGACAATTCTGTGAGTGTCCTAAAGTGGCCTAGACAGCCCTGACTTGAATCCTATTGAACATCTTTGGAGGAACCTGAAAATGGCTATCCACCAACGGTTGCTATCCAACCTGACTGAGCTGGAAAGGATTTGCAAGGAAGAATGGCAGAAGATTCCACAATCCAGGTGTGCAAAGCTTGTTGTGTTGTACCCCAGAAGACTCAAGGCTATAATTGCTGCCCAAGGTACTTCAACAAAGTACTGAGTGAAGGGTCTGAATACTTTTCCCAATGTGATATTTCAGTTTTGTTTTTGTTTTTTGCTAACTTTACAGACATTTCTAAAATTCTGTTTTCACCTTATCATTATGGAGTACTGGGTGTAGATTAATGAGAAAAAAATGAATTTCAACAAATTGACAACAGTGAAGGAGATCTGAATACTTTCTGAATGCACTGTAGTTCCATTGGCCCAACGATTTAAATTTATACAGTAAGGTAATCCAGGGGTTTTACACCTGTTTGCTTGTTTATAATTTTAGAAAGATTCCAAAATTGCTGGCATGGCTAGTTGAGAAATTCTGGGAATTGAAATCCACACATTATAAATGTGCCAAGGCTGGGAAACCCTGGTCTAGATCAACTTATCACAGTTCTTTTTCCAGTTTCTAGTGGAAGGTCTTTGTTCTGCTTTGGCAAAGTTTTCAATGTGGTAATTCTCTTGTGGACATGAAAAATATATTCTCAAATGGTGCAGAACTGTAGAATCAGGATCTAAGAAGCTATTTTTCTTAAGTAAAGCATTGGCTCTTAAGTATCAAGATCTTGCAGGCATGTATCTAGTTCTTGCTTCTCCTCTACTACTTAAATGAAGACCTGTTTAGGGAGCCATGAAACCCCTAGACCCTTTACCAAAACCTTAAAGCCTATATTGTGATGTAATATTTTCTAATGCATATAAAATTAGCAGATTCCAGAAGTACCATGAAGAATTATGTTTATTAGATTCACTGTTAAATTTATTCTTGAAGGTACATATATACAAATTCCATGATTTGAGCCTTGGTTAAAATCCTCTTGATAGTCTAGACCCATTAATGAATAGGGATATTTGGCATGAGTAACAGACTGTACAAAATTGTCTTGCAATTATATTTGATCACATATTATTTTTGAGACATCAGTGTAATATGACTATTAATAAGCAAATGCAATTTTAGCTGCATAAATACAGCTACTATTTCCAAGTCATAGCAAATCTTACTTTGATTTATGTTAGTAATATTATGTCAAATTCTGTATCATGCCTTAAGAAGGAGTTAGAGAAGCTGGAATATGATCAGTGAATGAATGACTATGAGAATAAAAATAGCCTTCAATTAGAAAACAGATTAGAATATGTTCAATCTTGAAAAGCAAAAGATGAACAAAGGGATATTTGATAATGCTCTTTATCTAACTGAAGAGATATCATACAAAAGAAGATGATAACTTGTTTGTCTCATCCCAAAGGGCATTATTATATCCCAGAGGACAAGGTATTATAAGAAAATTACTTTCCATTATAGGAAGAGAAGAGTTCAGCTGAGTGTTAGTAAAAAGGTTTCTAAATACCATTTCTGAGGAGATACTGTATTCCCATCCTCATTCATCACTTGTTCATTGATGGTGTACAAGCAGAGGCTGGGAAGCCATCAGTTGAAAATGCTTCACAGGTCTCAAAAATTGGAGTTAGTCAAGTTAGGACATTACTTTTTGAAAACTTGTCTTTTTTTCTGTCCAACTTGGGAAAGCAAAATTATATGGTTAGATTAGCTGAGCAACAGAGAAACAAAAGCCACAAGAACTCAGAATAATTGACCTTTGTGTGGTGTTTTTTTTAAAGCCCATGTCACACTGAACCAACGGATGCAAAGAGGATATAAAACGGAGAAAAAAGCTTGCCATCTGTTGGAAAACGCGATGTACTCACTGCCTCCGTTTTGCTTCCTCTATCCGTCCAGCATCCGTTTATTGAGGTTTCACCCGCTCCAAAAGTTTTGGGCAGCCCAAAACTTTTGCGCGGAAAATGTATCCAGTTCGTCCGTTCTGCATCTGCTACGCATCCACTACGCATCCGCTACGCATCCGTTACACATCCGCTATATCCGCTAGGCATCCGCTGCGCATCCGCGCAACTCGCATCCACTCGGACGCAGGGAGGAAGCGGAAAACCTATATTTCCTATAAAAAGGGGGAGCAACTCATCTGCATCTCACTTTCAGAACAGCAGCCCAACGGTGCAGACCTCTGCAGCCTTCATCTGGCTCTTCCTCTTCCACAGCATCCAGTCATGTCCACCGTGGATTGTAACAAAGTCCTTTCGGCAGCCACCATCGTTCTGCAACAGTGCGAAGCCATCTGCAGGCTCTGTGAACTCTACTGCGAGAAGAAAAAGAGGCAGCCAAAAAGAGTCTGGGTCCGAAGATGGTTCGCCAGAAGAGCAGAGGACGGACTGTACAACAAGCTGATGGTGGAGCTCAGGAACGAAGACACTCGGGCGTTCCAGAACTTCATGAGGATGCCTCCAGCCATGTTTGACGAACTTGTGCAGCGGCTGACACCCAGGTTGACCAAGCAGAGCACCAGCTTCTGCCCCAGCCTGGAACTTGGGCTCAAGGTGGCACTCACTCTGCGCCACCTGGCCTCAGGGACCACCTACAGGAGCATGCAGTATGGCTGGAGGGTGCCATCCAACACCATCAGCATTGTGGTCAGAGAAGTGGTGCAGGCCATCATTGAAGAATACAAGGAGGAGCTCCTCCAGTACCCCTCCACTGAAGAAGGATGGAAGAAAGTTGCAGAGCAGTGGTATCAGAGGTGGAACTTCCCCCACACCGTTGGAGCCATCGATGGCAAGCACGTGGCCTGCAAAGCGCCAGCCAACTCAGGGTCCACTTATTTCAACTCCAAGGGCTTCTTCAGCATCATCCTCTTCGCCATGGTCGATGCTGACTACAAGTTCATGTACATCGATGCTTCAGGCAATGGCTCA
The DNA here is from genome assembly GCA_015471245.1 of Laticauda colubrina. NCBI lineage: Eukaryota > Metazoa > Chordata > Lepidosauria > Squamata > Elapidae > Laticauda > Laticauda colubrina. The sequence continues at coordinate 12,037,895 of BLBF01000044.1, read as the reverse complement.
TCTTCAGATGCCCAGGTATACAATGCCAGTCACCTCAAGGAGGAGCTGGAACGCAACCTCATCGTGGGCTTCCCAGATCCAGAACCCCTGCCCAATGACACACAAGATGTGCCCTACGTCATCGTGGGGGATGACGCCTTCTCCCTCACAACCTACCTCATGAAGCCCTACACCTCCAAACTCCTCACCCATGAAGAGAGGATCTTCAACTACAGGCTGTCCAGGGCAAGGCGGGTGGTGGAGAACGCCTTTGGCATCCTGGCCAACTGGTTCCAGGTACTTCTCACCACCATGCAGCATCGCCCAGAAACCGTGAGGAGGATCATGGAAGCTTGCTGCATCCTGCACAATCTCATGTGCACCCGCTACCCAGTCTTGCAGAACAGGCTTGTGGACCTCCAATAAGGCAATGGGGATATGGAGCCTGGGGAATGGAGGCAAGGGCAAAACCTGATCAACACTGAGGATGTGCAAGACCCCAACAGAGCCTCACATGAAGCGAAGAAGCAGCACAACCTCCTGAGACACTGGTGCAACTCCCTAGCTGGAGCAGTGGAGTGGCAAGACAGGATGGTAGATGCTTAATGGATGCTTCCTTCAGCCTGTCTCATCACACGGATGAGATTGGGCCATGTATGTTTGGTTGGCCTACAATGAACAGGGCGTTTAATAAAGAGTTGTGTTTATGTTGACATGTGTGGATAATTATTACATTATTATTGATAATAAAGGGCCATAGGTGTGGCACCTGGGAGGGTGGACCATAGAGTCCCACTATGCTTGCACTGGAGGTTTATCTATCCCACAGCTATTACCCATCCCAAAGGTATCCCTGCCCATCCCACAGCTATCTTAACCCATCCCACAAGCATGCAAAGGCTTAAACCATGTCTAAAAGTTTCCACCAAGACTTTATTAAAAAAAAGAAATGAAGCAAGTGTGTGAATCATAAATAGACTTTATTAACAACAAGCTATAAAACAAAAAAGAGTCTCTGGCACTCCTCTTGGTCGCTCAGTCTCAGGGGTGAAGGGTCCAGGTGCTGTGGAGGTGGCTGGTGCTGGAGTGCTTTTCATCAGCTCCTCCAGAAGCAGAAGCAGCAGAAGCGCCAGCCCCAGAAGAGCGAGTCCGTGCTGCAGAAGCCCCAGCAGAACCAGAGTGAGGGCCAGGGGGCGGGATGGTAGCCCTGTCCCTCTTTCAAGGGCTGGCAGCAGATGGCTGTGGCTTGCTGTGCTTCCGCATGGTTGTGGGGTTGCTGGCTGGCAGGGAGGCAGGCACCAAGGCTGGCAGGAAGGCTGGCAGGCAGGCAGGCACCAAGGCTGGCAGGCAGACATGAACCAAGGCTGGCAGGAAGGCTGGCAGGGAGGCAGGCACCAAGGCTGGCAGGCAGGCACCAAGGCTGGCAGGCAGACATGAACCAAGGCTGGCAGGAAGGCATGCAGCAAGGCTGGCAGGCAGACTGGCTGGCAGCAAGGCTTGCAGGCAGGCTGGCAGGGAGGCTGGCAGCAAGACTGGCAGCAAGGCTTGCAGGCAGACATGCAGGCAGGGCAGGCAAGGCAGCCAATCCGTCTGGCAGCAGGTGTTTCCTCTGAATGGCGACCTGCTTCCGAGCTGCTTCCGTTATATCCGCGGGGCTGACGCAATGCATCCTCCCCGCATGGTCATTCAAAGCCTGGCACCGTTTTTGAGGGTCATTTATGTCTTCCTATGTCTGAATGTTCAGAAACCCATGTGGCTTTCCATTGGGAATCAATGTTAAAATTGCTAGGCAGTACAAGTGCCAGTGGGGTTTCCCTGATTTGAGTCTATAAAGTCTCTGCAATCTCATTCTTTTGGTCTTTCATTTGAGAAGCTGCAATGCTTCTGTTTTGTTTTCTTCCTACTAGTTGACAAAAGCACTTAAGCTTCCAGCCACATAACATTAACATCCATTTCTTCTCTCCATCTATCCTTTTGGTTCCTCTGTGTTTTTATATTAAGCTTTTCTAGAAATGATGGTGCAATATAAGTTTTTTCCTTAGAAATTTGGAATTTTCAGATTTTAAAACAATGATCTCTCTTAATGTTTTTGCTCACTTTTGTTAGCCAAAGTAGCTAACAAAATTAAAAACAAACATTTCAAGATGCTCTGGGGATAAAAGAAGGGGAGAAAAACAAAGGGAATTAAAGGCCACAATTTAAAAAACAGTCTGACTTTTGTGTTTTAGTTGAAAATCTTTTTAGGGTTGACAGGAAATCACATCTCTAAACTTTTCTCAACCCAAAAGTTAACCATGCTAGAATGGATGTATCAAGTCTTCCGAAAATTAAAGCCATGGACACTTGATACAAAGAAGCATTACTTCACAGAGGTATGTTTACTTTAGGCTGAGTGACAGGAAATCTTTTAAAAAGACTATCTCCTGTGACAGAATGATGAGAAAAGACATTCTAATAATGGCAGTTGTGCACATTATACTTTATAAGGCATTTATATTTGATTTAAATATAAACCTATATTAGATCTGCAAGCAATCATAAGTGGTACATTTAATGAAAGCCACAAATGAAAGCATGATATACATGCTTATGCCTCTGATTAATATATTAGCCACCTAGTGGTTTGACATTTGTGATTTGACATTTATTGACATTTGATGAAAGAATTTGTTCTGTTTTGTACTCATGTTTGTTATTCAGCATGTTCATGGTGAAATGTGGATAAATAAATCTATAATCACCACATAATAGTATGAAATGAAAAGCTGCAGACATAATTCACCTTAATTCATTAAAAAAGTAATACATTTGCCAACATTGTTCTTTCCATGGCATCATTGTTTGCATGCCTTGTTGATCAACAATTCCTTTCCATTCCCAATTTATACATGGGGAATGTGATTTTGCTTGAGCCAGTGGCCATTGCCATCAGTGTCTCATTACAAAGTACAGCTTAGCAATTGATACCATAAATAAAATACCAAGTTACAGAATGGCTTGGAGCCAAATGTGGTCTCTTATAGCTTGGAATACTATATATCTATATAACCTAGGAGAGAGGGAAGGAGGGGGATGGATGGACAGACAGATGGACAATTCTTCCTGAATTTCCTTAAGATCAGAGTATAGGAGGAAGGAAGGAATAAATATAATTAAGGAACCTAATTTGCATTCAGTTGGCCCCAAATCAGTATAAGGGGCATTCTATCTCTGAAATCCTGTTTCCTGTGATAAGTAATTTAAGAGTGAAGACGTTAACTTGACTGTCCTCACCAGATGCCAAATCTGTTCAAGCATTGTTACAGCAAAGTACAGTAAGTGCTCAGTACAGTATACAGTAAAATACATGATATATAAATTTTACAAATAAATCAATAAAATTTCTTTCCTATTATGACAATTAGCATTAGGAAAACACAATAATTCCTCACGTTACATTGATTTTTATCAAGGATGTGACTAAGAAAAGGTACAATTCCTGTGGATAGAAATTGGAATAATAATTCAGGAACTGCACACAGACTTTCTAAAAATGGAGATATAATGGCTAATGTCAGGCTCAAGCTCAGAGACAAGACATTATCTTTCCAATGATGCACTATCAGTTTTTTGTCCAAAGTAAGGGCATGGAAAATCCATTTATATTGTTCAGGTCAAATTCCAAATACTAGATATGTAGTTCAAAAGAACATTGTTATCTGAAAAAACTTTAGCTTTTGTTACATACTGTAATCACAATTATATAATCCACTAGTTTCTCCCAAAACTATAGACAAAACATATAAAACATGTGTTTTTATAATGCCATATATTTAAAAGGAAGCATTGTCCTTTTTAATCTCCAACCAAATGCTGCAGTAGACAATCCTTTTCTGTGTAAATGTAATGGAGTCTAACAAATCATAGTTTAGTTTAAATTAAATTAATTAATTTAAGGTCCATTGACTCGGTTGATATTGAAGTTAAAATACTCTTCATTGCTTAGGCAATTAGGAATATCTAATTCTTTATTCCACTCATTTCTTATTATCGGTATATCAATCTGATTTTTTGATAATAAATATCTATAGAAACTAATAATAGGTTTTTTTTAGTTTTAAAGGATATAAAAGTTTCAATATCTCAGAAGCTCAAATGCTACTGATCCAGACAAGGTTGTTTGTACATGTTGCCATCTGGTAGATTTCTCTCATAACACAGAATACGGTAAACACTCACTTAATTTAAAGTCAATATCCCTGCTCCCATCCAATATTTCCATAACATCATCTTTTTCCCAATTTTTAAAGTTGGGCTATAAAGTCAATTTAGCATGGGAAAGGATCACATCTTTTGTTATTGGACATTACATCCCTTGATTTTCTAACTGATATAATTATTTCTAGAGATTTTAAAGTTATAGTATAGTTCGATTCTGTACTATACCTACATTACAGAACCATGGTGCTTGCTTGCTTGATTTAATTAATTAATTAATGTTCAAATTGGAAAATTATCACCAGTTGTTGAGTACCAGTATTTAATACTTGACAATATGTAAGCATGCTATTATAGCCCCTGATTTAGTAAAGCAAATCCTTCCTCATTAGTTGGTAATGCATTTTCTATGAAGATATTCTCAGGATAAAAGAACCCCATATAAATTTTATAAATAAACAATTCATTTTCTGAAATTATTTGTCAGTTATATAAGCTGGAATTCCCCTCAGAATTTATATTTGAATAATATTCATTTTGAGATCATTCCTCTTTTCCCAAAGGGTAAAGTTGATAGTGAGAAACCTCACTATATATTGAATTTATATTATATTTTGCTAAGTTATGAGCTGAGTTATGCCCTATGGTGTAAAGATACCTAGGTGTTGGAATGGAGTCAATAAAAATATGGAATTGATATTTTTAAATGGATAGGTAACCACATTTTCATCTCTAGCATAAGTTCCAATTTGGATCAATTTGGTTAATAGACTAACCAGCTATTTTGCTAAAAGTATCTATCATTTGCATCAACACTAGAATAGGTCCTCTCCATGATATTGATAAAATAAACAATATGGAAAGGCAAGACAAAGATACATCACAAAAAACAGTCCATAGAACAAGAGACAAAGATTTAAATGAGAATGTGTGAATGTTTTGAAACAAATCTACAGGATTTTTTTAATGTTGTATTTTCTTGGGGGACGTAAAACACCCCCCCCCCAGTATTTCTCAACTTTAGCAACTTTAAAATCCATGCTTTTCAGTTCCCAGCATGAAGTCCATACATTTGGGTGTTGACGTACGTACAGCTTAAAGTTGTTTAAGTTGAGATTCTGCTATAGAGTAGCAAGATGATACATGTTTATTCCAGCAGTTTGATTATAATATGGACAATCAATTATAATGCATATTTATCATGCAAGGCATTCATATTATAAACATATTTGAAATATATGAATGCTACAGAGAATATATTCAGTGTAAGTTTCCACTTAGTCTA
>BLBF01000044.1:11945112-12027434 GCA_015471245.1 Laticauda colubrina | reverse complement strand
ATCCTCAGGCTTCTGTATAGAGTTTCAATCTCTATGGCTTCTCTGATGATTCTGTGGCTGCGGTTTTCTATACTGGCTAGGGTTTTGGTGCCATTGAAGCTGATGTTGTGACCTGTGGTTTTCATGCGTTGGACTAATGAGGAGGTGTGTTCCAGCTTTTTTACTGCATTTTTGTGTTCATCCAGGCGGCTACTATAGCCACTATAGAAAACCCCAACCACAGAATTATCAGAGAAGCCATAGAGATTGAAAAAAACCCTGAAAGCATGAATAGAAGAGATGATTCCACCAGACTGTCAATCATTTGGAAGCCTGCACTCTCAAATGGAAAGATCTCCACACCACAAGCCAGGCAAACACCTGGGCACAAACAGATTCCCTCTGATACCTCCAGCTCAAACACCCCCCCCACCAGGCACCCAGATGAAACCTAGCTTCCTAATAGATAACAGCTGTACTTTCACACGAAGCCAAGCTGCACTGAAAGCCTCCAATACAGGAACACAGTGTTGCCAGCCAATCAAAGCCACAAAACAGACAGAAGAAACCAGAAACACCAATCAAATAAACTCCAAGTCCAATGAACACAGGTCCAGGCTCCCAACCAATCAGAATGGACCAGCCTCAAATTTAAAACCAGGAGCTGTAAGACCCATATCCATACAGAAGCCGGTTTCTCCCGATCCAGATCTTCCCAGCCTTCAGGGCCCTCTTTTTCCCCAAAGGATGAGAAAGGCACCTCCTTTCCCTTTGCTCTGTCCCACAATTATGATTAAGCTTACGATTTTGTTATTTATATAGCTGAAGGGTCCCTCCCTATGTGGAGGCCAAAGGGGGGGGAGCCCAGAAAAGCTCTCACCTGCACAAACAGGCTGGTTATTAGGAGCCTGTCTTCCTTAATATTCTTTTGGTCTGGGCATTTGGTCTCCCCACACTCCACCCCTTCCTTCCTACCCTTTCCTCTGCTCCCTTCCCCACATTCAATCCCACTTCAGGACAGAGGTGAGAGTGCTGGAAATGTATTTCCAATGTACATTTCTCTGGAGCTCGCCCACAATTCTTCACGTTCCTTCAGGCCTGGCTTACTGGCCAGGAGAGGAGGGAGAGCAGCCCTGATATCTCTGCTGCCCCCTCCCCCCCCCCATGGCCCCATCCATTGCTGCCTGAGGAAGGCACAGGAAAAGAAAGGGAGCAGAAACATAGCGCAGAGAGGACGAGAAAACTGATGCCGCTGACACTGACCCATTCTGGACCTCTGAACTGAGTGCAGACTTGCCCCCTCCATCCCCTCCCATCACCACCAGCCAATACTTTTCTTGTCTAAATCCCTGCTCAAGCAGGAGTCTCTTCTTAAAGACCTTCCTAATAACAGAGGGAAAAGATAGAGGCAGAGAATAGGAAAATTGATCTTAAATAAATGTTTGTGTCTGAACAGAACACATTTTGCTCACTGTTACTACCACATACTTACTTCTGACAGCTTCTCTTTTGAAAACTGATATTTCAATACCCAGATCCAGTCATGGTCTTAATTTAACATGAGTTCAATTCATGGTTTTGTCTTCAGAATGATCTGGTGCTAAGCAAGGGATTTTTTAGAAAAGGAAATCTGTTTTGTTAGCATAGGAAATTAGGCAGAACTCTTGAAGACAGGAAGAGGAGAAAAAGGAAATCAGCTTCCTTATTGGGTGTTTTTGGTTCAAGACTGGGGTTTGTTCTTAATTAATTGCATGAACACTTAAATCCCAAGCCTGAGGGTTTCCCCCATGAGTATTAGCTGGATTAAGGAGGAAGTAGATTGTAATCGCTTTAGTGTCCGTAGAGTTTTATATTTAGGGGAGAAAAAAAAAATCAACTGTTGATTTGGCTTTCCTATATTATGCGAGAAAGGATTTCATTTAATTTCTATTAGCATCAGTGTGAGAGTTTGACTTTTGTATTTTGGTGATATATGAAATTTAATATATCTATATGTAAATCTATATAATCAATATGTATCTGTATATCTGTATATTTTATTTGTAGGTATGTTGGGGAAGAGTTATGTTGAGATTTTTATCCTTTAATAGTACAGTAAATTGTGAAGTCCCTGGAATTCTAAGAGGAATTAATAAATACATTTTGAAATGAAATCTAGAATGAGAAAATCATATGTTATTCCTTAACATAATGTTATTTTTTACTACTCAAGTTATTGGATTGCATTTTATAAGAATGTTAAAAGTGATTATTTGAATAATATAATGATTTAACTGCATTTATTTTTTCATTTATCCAGGAGCAGCTCAATTTCAACATTTTAAAACATACTGAGCAACCTGTGTCCCATTAAATCATCTTTTTCAGACATATTTCCTTTCAGCTTCTTCATTGAATTTCCTTGTGGGAAGCTGGCAGGGAACAGCTTTCCCACAACCTCCCATTGCCTCCCTGGCACCTCTGCTGCTCACTATCCCAAAGAACGGTTATCCCCTGAAGAAGGAGTTCATAAAGAAAATGTCCACATCATTGCTTCTGCTGGGTGAAATTCATGCTTGCCCGAGAAGAAGCTCTTCTTATCAGTATGCTGATAAAAGGTTCTGTCCTACAATTTTAAGAAAATAATAGGCACTGTGCAGTTTTCCCTCAAGAAGAGGGATACAGACTTCAGAATGTGTGGAGGTTCCAATGTGTCATAAAGGTGAAAAATTCTACTTCCCTGGAAACAGTCCTGCTTCACTCTTGGGGCCGAATAGAATCCATTCAAGCAGCATTGCAACGATGCCTGAACAGCCAGTGTCACAACCTCTGCTCAAAGGTATCCTAGTAGCTCTTTATTTAGGGTGGCATAACTACATAGCCATGCAATACATTACAATTCTGCTGATTTCAGTTCCAAATGATGTTGTGAGAGATCCATTTGCATGAGGAATTCACAGGTTGCTTTCTCTAACAATTTTACATTCCTTACATTTGCTATTTTAAGGGTAGCGCATCTGGTCAGAGATCATATCCATCATATCATCCTTGCAAATTGTTTCGAAGGTTGGTAAGAAAACGGGCTGAACTCTAATTTACAATGCAAAAAGGAAAGGATGCTATGAAAAGAATGAGAGAAAAATTACTTTACTTACTGTTATGAGAAGACACAGAAGCTAAGATTATATAATCAGTATATGTTCAGGGCAGCCTTCCCCATCTTAGTACTCTTCAAATATGTTCAACTCCTTTCACCCCATTCATTGACATCAGTGACGATCCAACTTCAGATTCACACTTATCACAGAAAATTCACATTTAAGTGGAAATGTTCAGTGTCTGGCAGCTTGAAGTCTGCACTGATCTTGTACTGAGGGTGGTATTCCACACATTGATGGCACCAATGCTATCCTACCTCTGGAGGTAAGAGTTTCATGATTCTTGACAGGTGAAATGTATTTTAGAAAATCTATTCAGAAGCACCTATTTTGCTTCTTTAAACTTTTCAAATTTAAAAAGTGCCAGTTTGGGGTTCTGCCAATTCTTGGGATGAGAAAAATGGTGCTATAGCATGCACACTTTGCATCCTTTATTTAAACGGAGTTTAGCACTCCCATCCTCATAAATGAGACAAGAATTGCACAGTACTTTGATCATGTAATTCTTTCGCTATATGTACAGTTGGATACATTTTGACCTGAAAAATAGTAAATTTACAGAAGTAGATTTGGAGATAACAAGAGCAAATTTATAAGAAGGCCAAACAATGGATGCTGGCTTTATTGAAAGAGAAATACCCATTTTTAATTTGGAACAAAAATATAACATGAAACAAGGAAACTGGTATTAAAGAATAAATTAAACAAATTGAATTGGATGTTTTAGGTTTCACTGGATGTGGGTGGTTCTGAATTGGCTATATTAAAAGATATATTGGCTATATTAAAAGATATATTATATGATGTGATTATTCAGGATATGAAACCATACAAAGGAATAAATGGCTAAAATTACACAGCAAGATATATGTTCAACTAAAACCCAATAAATGAATTACATATGTACATAATACACACACACACACACACACACACACATTTGTGTGTGTATAAAACAACTGAAACATATTCTATAGCTGTATATTACCCAATGACAACATTAGACATTTAAATCATAGTGTACATTTTCATTTCATGAACCACATCTGCTTTGAATTAAGTTAATATTCTGCTTCTATTTCTCTATTTTGTTTTTAAGTGATGCAAAGTAATGTTTTCATCGTTGCCTTGTTTCTTTTTATAGAGATTTACCTATCTCTGTGTCTATCTGCAATTTCCAATATGCATGACATGACTCTTGGAAAGCTTTTTCCTTAATACTTCTTTCAATATGTAAGGTGTTATTTTTATAACCATGTCGCTGATACTTAAAAATGTATAAAAATCAAAATAACTTCCTCCAAGGAGGATTCTATCTATAGTACGAAGAGGAATATCTCCCCATATTATATAGTTGAAAAAATGCCCCAAACTTCTTATGATCAAAGAAAACTTATCTTTAAGTATATCTCTTGTGCAAAGTTTGTAAGATACTCTGGAATTATCTTGGAGACAATCTGTTAAATTTGTTTTTTTTTTTTTTTTTGGCCAGATAATCGATGCAACATGACAGATATCACGCAGCGAATTTCCCTTTCCAGGGTGAAGCATGAATTTGTGTGAAATTTTCCCCCATAAATCCAATCCTTTCCTTTCCTCCCCTCTCTTCTTCTCTCCTCTCCTCCTCTCCTTTCCCCTCCCCTCTCTCTTTTTCTTTTCCAATCTCCTACCCTGCTCAAAGCATATTAAAGATAAACTCTATTTAAGATAAAGTTGCCCAGGTGAATTGAATAGCTAGATTTTCTATTCAGCAGAAAGCTAGGAAGTTAGTTTAATTTAAAAAAAACCCTCCCATCTCAAATTCAGTTCTACTAGATTTCATCATGACAATACACTTATTTGTATTGTATCCCATTACTAGTTTGACAATGTCTCAGTTTTATGTTATCCAATGGAACTTACTAAGAAGCTGTTATTTGATTTTGGTAATTTCATAGCTAAAACAAGGATTTTATTTATTCTCTCCCCTCCCCCCATTGCTCTCAGATATGGTTGACAACAGGCTGATCAAAATAGAAGTAATTAATGGAATGCATTAAAAGAAGAATAACTTGTTTCTAAATAGTATTTGGGCAGAACCAATTATAACTTCCTTTGTTTTAATAATTAAGAAAACTAAGGTTTTTTGGAATATTTTCTTATATTCTACCTCTACTATAAATCATCACTGACCTTAATTCCATTAATCTGGATTCTACATTGATCTTACCCTTAAATATTATAATGCAGATGACTTGTTTAGGTTTAGATTGCGTTTTTCTTTTTGTATACATACATAATTGTAAACAGTATATCAACTCCTACCATTTACCTAGTTCGAAAAACACTAGTGTGTTAACAGTATTTCTCCATTCTGCTGTTTTACTAGGCAATCTAATTACATAAGCCTTAATACATTAATTATGTTATATTTTTCCATCTCTTTCCCACTTTAGCCACCAATGAAACAGAGCATGTACAATACTTTGTATATGATGGATTATAAACCACATGAAGAGTTCCAGAGCCAGCTACCTATGATGGATCTCTCAAAAGTATGCAATATTTTTATTAATTAATTATTCCTTGATGTTTTGTCCTTAATTATTTTTTGGAGCTAACATTAGTTATATAATTAACAGTGATGCTTGATTTTGGCTTTCAGACATCAAATATAAATTTCTTATTTCAAAGCTGTCCAATTTTCTTCATTTCTCTTGTTTACCCTCAAAACAGAGATTCTGTCAATTTTTGAAAACTTCCATATATTTGGGAAAAGATAAAACACATCTCCCAAGGTACCTGAATATCTGCTTGCAAATGTTCAGCTGATTGAGATGAACTTGCAAATCAAGTGATGAGGGTGAGAGGCAAAAGGAGAATATATGAAAGATGCATTGTGACATTTTGGTGCAAACTCTCCTCCTCTCTGTATTTGTGTCATAATATCATGTGAATCATTTCAGAGATGGTTATACTCTACTTACTATACGTACATTATAGTATAATACACTTTCCAACATTTTGACAAAGCTCTGTTTGTTCCAGGTATGCCTGGTTCATTTGTTTTTTTGGCCAAGACTAGTTCTTTTGGGGTTTTTTTCAGGTCCATAGTACTGTTAGTAACCAAAACCCTTATTTGAAGGCAATTTCTTTCTTTCATTCTTTGTCAATATCCAGATTTTACAGATATTCATTTTCTCCAGAAAAAACATTGTGTTAAAAATAATAAAAAGACATTTTTCAGTGTGTTTGCCTATACTCCAGCTGACTATTGTTCTGCAAATTTTAATTGCCACTACACAAAATTTAGCTCAATTATATGTGTAGAAGAACAGATAGAGCTGGAAGGTTAAATGCATCATCAGTTTAGAATCCATGCATTGCCACAAGAGGTCCAAATCCAAACCCCCTTGAATTCCATTGGTCCTTCTAGCACCAATTTAACTGTTAGTTGACCAGATTCTTTTATGTAGGCTTGAACAATAAATCTTTCTGAACTGAACTCATACTATGATCCTGATCCTTGGCAATTGGCAATATGTGATGAATGATTTCATGTTGGATGTGAAAAAATTCACGAACAAGCTTTCATTTTGACTATAGAATATGGCAGCAGGGAGGAAATGTGCTTATAACAGCGATAAAAGAGCAGCATGTCTGTGGTAGTTTCAATGGCTCCTGCGCATCAGGAACAAGTTATTTGATACATGGGGATTTTAGAAATCTCCCATTAAGGGGAGAACATTAAGCATAGCTATGAAAAAGGGCAGGAGAATGTGTGTTGGGCAGGAGAATTTAGGGATGCTAGATATCTTCCGGATTTCCATGCATTGTGTGATTTCTGTTGTGCACTGAAATGTGGCTGAGCTCTTCTGGTTTTCAGTATCTATACTCCATTAAAGAAATAATGGTTGTTTTAGCTTAGGCATGATCCATAATTCTATGTATTCAACACTTTGAACAAAAATACCATGCACACATCTGTTTTAGTGCTCTATTCCGGCCCATCCAAGTTTACTTATTTTTGATACATAAAACTCAATATCCTTCTTTAATCTTTTCCATTTCTTAAACTGATCCACAATTCTTTCCTATTTTACATGTCCTTGTAAAATAAGGAATTCCTCTTTCAGTATAGCACCAGCAGTGACCTGGTTTTCTCGCAGTTAGCTCTTTAATATTAATTTAGGATAGTTTGGTGTCTTTTATATAACTAGAGCATATTATCTCATTGGAAAGTTCTCATAATTTTACTGTTGCCTTCTTCTAAATTTGATATCAGAAAAACCTGCTAACTAGGTTTGTTTTCCTCCTGCCTATAGAACCTCACCGGGACTTGCTGTAGATATCCTTAGGTTTACTTGGCAAGAGCAACCAGCCTATTAGGAGCTCACATTCTGACAAGCATTACTTTTAGAGTTATTGGATCTCCTGAGCTTCCTGCCATTTCAAGATCATGATGTGGCAGGAAGGGAAATGAGGTAGAGGAAAGAAAAATGGAAATATATCATTATATAATTAAGTTTCCAGAAGGTAGACGTTACAGCTGTTTTATACGATTTTGTGAGATTTTTATTATGCTGTGAATATTGGATTTTTTTTCTACATCTGCATAATTATAATTTTCTCAATTATTAATGATACACTTTTAGATGTGTTTTAAAATAAATGTTTTTAAACATTTTTAAAACAAATGTTTTAAAGTAACATAGAACTATAAATCATGTAGTCTATAATCTTAGAGGAATTACATCACTTATTTGAAATATATCCAGTGACTTTTAAATTATGTAATGAAAAAATTATCTTTTTAAAATAATCACCAAGGCTTTCTTCTCTGTTGCAATCTTTTTAGTATAAATGTTTTTAATACAACTCTGATGAATTTAATTGATTTTGTTTCCATCTCTATAGCTGTGGAATATTTATGTTCTGTAATGGTTTTCTCCAACTCAGTATCCTTCATATATTAACAATAGACAACCCTCTCTGAGTGATTTGCAGAGTCAGCATATTGCCCCTAACAATCTGGGTCCTCATTTTACTGACCTCAGAAGAAGGGAAGGCTGAGTCAACCTTGAGCCAGTATATGTTGGTTTGTTTATTGCTTTCATTAAATTTGTTATGACCATCCACTTTGTTAGACATCTGGCAGATTACAAAATCCAATCTATGCATAATCAGTTAAAAATATAAACAAAACAAGAAAGCTAAGAATAAAAACAACTACAATAATAAAAACACAACAGCCCCTTAGACCAATATACATTAACCTCAAACCTGGTGATGAAGCAAGATTTTAAGGGTCTTCCAAGGAAAAGGGATACTATCCATATTTCTGAGGGGATGCTTTTTCAATCATTGGGGGCTGCAATAGAGAAGGCACATTTCCTTGGTCCTCCAAAATTGCAATATTTAATAGAAGGGATTTGGAACACACTCTGTCCCAATGTATCAGGTAGGCAGAAATCATTGGAGATAGGAACTCTCATGCAACATAAAACGGATACTTTAGTTAAGTTCAAAGTTTATTTCCATCAAAGGCCAAAAAAAACCATGTTAAAAAAGATAAATCAGAATATTATTATCACTATTGTTGCCAGCATAAACTAATTTTTTACCTTAAATGCTTTACATCAGTAACATAAAAGTCAGATTCATAGACAAAAGAAGGCAAAAATAAAATAAAATATATACACAGATTATATTCAGTCTTATTAAAGGGTTAGTTATGGTTTTGTCATGTTGAGGGAAATGGGGGTAAGTCAGTTTGGTTTTTGTTGTTTTTTGCTGTTAGCACAATAGAATTTCAATGTCCAGGAAAGTAGAATCCATTTTGATTTGGGAAAAGAATTTGTATGTAAAAGGTTTCATGATTACCTTCAGAAATTGAGCAGATAAAGGGGAGAGAGGAAATGTACCCTAGCGTGTCTATAAAAAGATCAGTTCAACATTGGAACATCTGATAATATCATTTGAAAGATGTCAAATTAGGGAAAGCTGCCCTATCGTATTGTTACAAGAGCCACACTTCCATTTTTAAAGGTTCCTTATTCCATAGGTTAAAAACAAAAATCTTCATCTGGTACATTGCCTTTGTAATTTGATTTTGCAGAAACTGCAACTGGAAACTCAGCTAAAAAAGAAAGAGTTTGAAAGGCTTGTTGAGAAGGAACCTATGAAATACGCTGAGGAACCCATCTGTCAAGAGGTGGAACCACCTTATCCTGTAAAAATAGATGAGAGTTTATCAAGCAACCAAGAAGCTCCTCTAGCTTTCCAGCAAGTAGAGAGAGATCAAGAAAAGTACCAGCTTCCTTCAGAGCCAACTGCATTCCAGAAAAGGGAGGCAGAGAGCATAACTTCTCAGAGAGACACATTTGCTGTGCCAGGTAAAAAGGGCCCATCCTTCACCACAAGAGTTCCCCACTGAATTTTGTTTAAAGAAAAACAAAGGGATTCATATGTGGTTAGATTCAATATTATGTGGAATTATAAATACCAAATTAAATGATGTGGTTTTGATCCATTTACATTCAAGTAAAATTGAGAAGTTAAGTACTTCATTGATTGCTCCTGTTTAGTCTGCAGGCATTACTAATAATCTTTGACTTACAAACCATTCACTTCGTAATCCTTCAAAGTTGTTATGGCACTGAAAAAGTGACTTATAACTGTTTTTCACACATATGACCATTACAGTAGCCCCACAGGCATGTGATCAAAATTCAGACACTTGGCAACTGGCATGTATTTAAGATAGTTGTGGTATGCTGGAGCCATGTGATTAGCTGTTGTGACATGGCAATCAAAGCCAGGTGAAGAGAGGCCAGATTCAACAAGATGCAACCTTATTTAAAAACGGTGGTAAGAAAAATCGTGAAATGGAGCAAAACTCACTAAATAACTGTCTTGCTTAATAACAGAAATGTTGGCTATAAGATGAGGACTACCTGTGTGCATGTGAATATGTTAAGCATTCATACAGAGTTTTTGTATAAACTGTTAGAACGATAACTTTCCATATAATTGTTCATGTGGAACGCTATTTTTCAGTGAATTGAAAAGCATTTTGTGAGAGCATTGTTATTTCTGGTGGCTGAGGCAACCTCTATTCCATACAATGTGAGAATTAGGATTTTGTTAAATGTTACTGATTCCTTTAAATATGGGTAACTTTGTGCCTCTCGACTTGCACTTTTTAAAGGCTGGGTAACTTTTCTGTTTTCTGCCTTCAAGAAAAGGGTTTTTGGGGCATTCTCTGTTTTTCTCAAATTTTATTTTTCTTCAGAATGTTTCTCTGACTGCTTTATCCATTAAATGAAGTTATCTTTGGGAATGCTGCCAGAGTCTAATATATTGGCCAGATTGATTAGCTTCAGGATATTAATGTTTCTTATTAGTTTTCAGCCTGAGAATTTTAAAAAAGGTAACCCTGCTATTCAATCTCTTGAATTCCATTAAACCTGAGCAATGTTTTTTCTAAGCTTATTGTGCAAGTTACTGGTTTAACTTAGCTACCTGTGTTCTAGCTTCAGAAAATCCTCAAATTTTCATATTTCATCTTCTATGAAATATGTTAAAATACAAATCAACATTATTATAGAAAAAGCAAAACACTGTGCAAATAAAACCAAAACAATTATCACTAAGGATTTTCATGGGAAAAAAAATTAAAAAATGGAAGTCTTCACAAATATTTAGGCTGCAAAAATGTATTTCTCCAAGTTATATTCATATTTTTAACTGTTACAACTATTTTGTACTGTTGAAATACAGTATACAAATGTAATACAATTACTGCTTCTATTTTCACTAAAATTTATTTTATTGGATTTGTTATTTTTCTTAGTTAACTCTGATACCTGAATTTTCTCTCCACATATGAATGTCATTCAGTACAATGAATTGCCTGAATCAAAGGTATTTCCAAGAATTAAGTACTATTCTGCTGAAGGCAGCTGGGAACTAAAGAAGTTCATGGACTCCAGGACTGGCTAAGTTGGGCTGGTTTTTTTGTTCCTTATTCTCAAATGGCAGAATGTAGGTTATTCCAAAATCCTACTCCAAAAAGCACGGAAAAAGTGATGAATTAAATACAAGATATTAACAAGCAAGCAAGGAGGGGAACTCTTTAAAGTTATGGGGGAAAGGGTGGAAAAGGCCATCTGCACTGAACCAATGGAAAAAGGAATCATCCTAAACATGATTAACATTTTAATAAGCTATTATACATACCGTTCAAATATTATTATGAAAAATATTAGTAAGGCATTCTCCAAATGTATTTGGTTCCACAGTGATCTTTCGGATGAAAAAAAAAATTACAATGTGGGATTTTCTTTTTCCCTGGAAACTTAGGTACTCCTTGTATTAAGCAAGAATTGGGGCAGAACTGGAACAACTATCAACAATTTATGTTAGAAATGCGTCGAGCTAATCAAACACAACTTAAGGAAATTAAGAAATCACATTTGGGATCTTCTGTTTTTCAGGCAGGTTAGTTAAATTTTGTCAAATACATGTAGTTACTAAGATATCAATAATTATGAAAATATTCCAATAATTATGGAAATATCCACTTTTCCCAAAGAAGCTAAAGGCCCTGTCACACTGGCCAACGGATGCAAAACGTTTGTAAAAAGGACACAGCGGATGAGCAAAATGTTCCATCCGTTGTTATCCGCTCTCAAAAGTGCCCCGAATTTGCATAACCAGAGCAGACAACACGGAAAGGAACGGATGGAGGGAGGACGTAGGGCGGATGGAAAGCGGATGCTCCACGGAAGCCTAGCGGATGGAAGCAGATGGAAGCGGATGGCACATCCACAAGGCTTCCGGGGGAGCACAGCAAAGCAGACGCGGAACGGAAAGAGCGGATGCAGAGCGGAAGCCTAGCGGATGCCTAGCGGATGCCTAGCGTTCACTGCGCATGCTGGGAGGATGCATTGCGTCAGCCCCGTGGATATAAAGGGAAGCAGCTCGCAAGCAGGTCACCATTCAGAGGAAAGACCTGCTTCCAGACACAGCTTGCCAGCCAGCCAGCAACCCAACAACCATGGGAAAGAAACGGAAGCCTCTGCCATCTGCTGCCAGCCCTGGCAAGAGGGACAGGGCCACCCTCCCATCCCCTGGCCCTGACTCTGCTTCTGCTGGGGCTTCTGCTGCCCGGGCTCGCTCTTCTGGTGCTGGGGCTTCTGCTGATGCTGCTTCTGGTGGTGGTGCTTCTGCTGATGTTGCTTCTGGTGGTGATGCTTCTGCTGGTGCTTACTCTGCTAGCACTGCTCCTGGTGCTGGTGCTTCTGCTGGTGCTTACTCTGCTGGCACTGCTTCTGGTGCTGATGCTTACTCTGCTGGCACTGCTCCTGGTCCTGCTGGTCCTGCTGGTGCTCCTGATCCTGCTGGTGCTCCTGGTCCTGCTGGTGCTCCTGGTCCTGCTCCTTGTCCTACTGGTGCTGCTGGTGCTCCTGGTGCTGCTGGTCCTGCTCCTGGTCCTACTGGTGCTGCTGGTGCTCCTGGTGCTGCTGGTGCTGCTTTTGCTGCTGGTCCTGCTTTTGCTGCTACTGTTGTTGCTGCTGGTGGTGGTGGTGGTGGTGTGGAGGAGCAGCCCCTACAACCTCGAAGCCCTTCTGATGAGGGCCCATATAGCCCCGCCAAAGGGAGGAAGAGGCAGACGCGTGAACAGGAGAGGAGGCAATACACAATCGAAGAGGAACATGAGGAGGAGGTGCTGGAGTGGCTGAGGGAGAATGAATATCTTTGGCGGAAGGGACACAGGCTCTATCAAGACACCAAGAGGAAGCAGGCTGCTTGGAGAGAGAAGGCGGAGAGCCTGGGCTACACTTCGGAGGTGCTTCTCGGCTGGTGGAAGCACATGCACACCTGGTATGGAAAGCTGCACCTCAAGAAATCTGGCCAGGTAGCGGTCAAGCTGACAGACCGGGAGACTTACGTGATGGCCAAGTGCAGTTTCTTGGAAGGTGAGATCCGCCACCAAGGAGCAGCCCCTCTCACAAACCTCTCTCTCAGGCAGCCTGCTGAGAGCCAGTCCTCTTCTGGCAAAGAGTCAGCTCCTGTGTCCAGGCAGGAATCTGTGGAGCGTGCCACGACGGAGACCCCCCCGACAGCTGTACTACCCCTGGCGGAGTGTGTGGAGGACTTCCTGATGCAGTGGGAGAAAGGAGATGGCACTTCCACCACAGCCCAACCCGCATCCACCCCCAGCTCCACCTCCACAGAAAGGCAGAGAGTCAGACCGGAGAGGCAGAGCCACACTGTCCTGCTGGAGATAAGAGACACCATCAGGAGCAGTGAAGATCTCCTCTCTCAGCTGGTACACACCGACGCCCCATCCTCCAACTGCAAGCTCTTCCTCACCTACGTCAACCACACCCTCATGAACATGTAGGAAACCCAGTACCAGGTGGTGAAGGACAGGATCACCGATCTTCTTCACAATCCTCCAGACCAAGATGAACTTGCTCCCACCCAGTCCAGGCCTGCTCCTCCACCCCAGGTGATGTCACTGCCCTTCCAAGGCTTTCCACAGGCCCTCCCCTACCAAGGCTATGGCTACCAGGAGGTCCAGCAGCACAGGCAGTCCTTCCCAGTCCAGGCCACAGGTACATTGGATGCCACCGGTGCCACTGATGCCACCGATGCCACCCACGTCACCGGTGCCAGCCACGCCACAGATGCCACCAACGCCACCGATGCCATCGACGCCAATCCTCACCCAGCTGCAGACCAGACAGCCCCACTACACTGCTCCTTCCTCCACCCACAGCCAACCTGGCCTCAGTACATCTGTTATCGGTATTGGGGCTGACACCCCATGTCATGGAGGAAGGGGCTCTCAACATCACGGGGCTGAGCCAGCTGTCTGAGAGCTTCCTCAACAAACTGTCCCCTGTTGTCCTCTTGGGGCCAGGCACCCCAGTGGCGCCTCAGACCAGCACTCCAGCAGCAGCCACCTCCACAGCACCTGGACCCTTCACCCCTGAGACTGGGCACGCCTCAGAGTGACCAAGAAGACTGCCAGAGACTGAGTGGCTACCCGTTGACTGTATTTTTGCTTTTAACACTTGACTTGGGTCATTTTTCTTTTACAGCTTGTTGTTAATAAAGATTATCTTTGCTTCACACACTTGCTTCATTTATTTTTGTCAATAAAGTCTTGGTGGAAACTTTTAGAAATGGTTTAAGCCTTTGCTTGCTTGTGGGATGGGTAAGGATAGCAGTGGAATGGGCAGGGATACCTGTGGGATGAGTAATAGCTGTGGGATGGGCAGGGATACCTTTGGGATGGGTAATAGCATAGTGGGACTGTATGGTCCACCCTCCCAGGTGTCACACCTATGGCCCTTTATTATCAATAATAATGTAATCAATCATCCACACATGTCAACATAAACACAACTCTTTATTAATGCCCTCTTCATTGTAGGGCCACTCAACATACATGGCACAACCTCATCAGTGTTATGCCACAGGCTCAAGGAAGCATCCATTAACCATCTATCATCCTGTCTGGCCACTCCACTGCTCCAGCTGGGAAGTTGCACCAGTGTCTCAGGAGGTTGCACTGCTTCTTCCCTTCACGTGAGGCTCTGTTGGGGCCTTGCACATCCTCAGTGTCTATCAGGTTTTGCCCTTGCCTCCGTTCCCCAGGCTCCATGTTCCCATTGCCTTGTTGGAGGTCCACGAGCCTGTTCTGCAACACTGGGTAGCGGGTGTGCATGAGATTGTGCAGAATGCAGCAAGCTTCCATGATCCTCCTCACGGTCTCTGGGCAATGCTGCATGGTGGTGAGAAGTACCTGGAATCTGTTGGCCAGGATGCCAAAGGCGTTCTCCACCACCCGCCTTGCCCTGGACAGCCTGTAGTTGAAGATCCTCTCTTCACGGGTGAGGAGTCTGGAAGTGTAGGGCTTCATGAGGTAGGTTCTGAGGGAGAAGGCGTCATCCACCACGATGAAGTAGGGCACATCTTGCGTGTTGTTGGGCAGGGGGTCTGGATCTGGGAAGCCCATGATGAGGTTGCGTCCCAGCCTCTCCTTGAGGTCACTGGCGTTGTATATCTGGGCATCTGAAGCTGACCCATTGCCTGAAGCATCGATGTACATGAACTTGTAGTCAGCATCGACCATGGAAAAGAGGATGATGCTGAAGAAGCCCTTGTAGTTGAAATAAGTGGACCCCGACTTGGCTGGAGCTTTGAAGGCCACATGCTTCCCATGTATGGCTCCAACGATGTGGGGGAAGTTCCACTTCTGATACCACTGCTCGGCAACTTTCTTCCAGCCTTCTTCAGTGGAGGGGCACTGGAGGAGCTCCTCTAGGTATTCTTCGATGATGGCCTGCACCACCTCTCTGACCACAATGCTGATGGTGTTGTGTGGCACCCTACAGCTGTACTGCATGTTCCTGTAGGTGGTCCCTGAGGCCAGGTGGCACAGAGTCAGTGCCATCTTGAGCCCAGGGTCCAGGCTGGGCGGGAAGTTGGTGTTTGCCTTGGTCAACCTGGGTCTCAGCCGCTCCACAACTTCGTCAAACATGACTGGAGGCATCCTCATAAAGTTCTGGAATGCACGAGGGTCTTCGTTCCTCAGCTCCACCATCAGCTTATTGTACAGTCCATACTCTCCTCTTCTCCCGATCCATCTTCGGACCCAGACACTTCTTGGCCGCCTCCTTTTCTTCCCGTAGAAAAGTTGAAAGAGCCTGTAGATGGCTTCGCACTGTTGCAGAACCATGGTGGCTACCAAAAGGACTGTGTTACGATCCATGGTGGACATGACTGGATGCTGTGGAAGAGCAAGAGCCAGATGAAGGCTGCAGAGGTCTGCACGGCAGGGCTGCTGGACTGAAAGTAAGATCCAGGTGAGTTCCTCCCCCTTTTTATAGGCAATATAGGTTTTCCATTAGGTATCCTTTTGTATCCGTTAGGCATCCTACAGACATCCTAAATATCCGAGATAGGTCCCCTCTGCGAACGTTTTTTCCATTTTAAATGCTTTGTATGTGAGCTGCATCCGCTTTCATCCTTTGTCCGTCTGTGCTACTAACGCTGCGCGTCCTTTCCGCGTCCATTTCGCTTCCTCCCTGTGTCCGTTTTCCACTGGAGCGGATGTGAGTTGCGCGGATGCGCAGCAGATGCCTAGTGGATATAGCGGACGCGTAACAGATGACGACGGATGTAGAATGGATGTTCCCCGTATGCCTTGCGGATGCAGAACGGATACGTTGGATACATTTTCCGCTCAAAAAGTTTTGAGCAGCTCAAAACTTTTTGAGCGGATGGAACCTCAGTCGACGGATGCTGGATGGATAGAGAGGATGAAAAACGGAGGCAATGAGTACAGAACGGATGAATCGCGTTAACCAACAGATGGCCAGTGTTTCTCTCTGTTTTACATCCTCTTTCCATCCGTTGGTGCAGTATGACATGGGCTTAAAAAACACAATGACTGAAAATGTTTGTTTCATATCTGCTCTTTTAACAGATTTTGCCATCAGTACTGATGCTAGTACTTACCAAAGAGATTATAAACATTGGTCCAGTGTCCGTAGTGGCTTTTATCAAGCAAATCGGAATTTCTCCAACTTTTTTTTCAATGATGGCTACTATAATGAGTAAGCATTTTTGTCTGGATTTTGATAGTAAAAAGAGGCTGAAGAAAAAAGGGCAGTGCTTTGAATTAGTAACGTTTACATTCCTGGCCACAGCATCTGTCTAATTCAAAGAATTCTCAACCCACATTTTTGAGGTAAACCTGTTAAACAGTAATCAAAATTATCACTATATATAGAGGTCACACCAGAGGTATTCAGCAGGTTCTGACCAGTTCTGGAGAACTATGAGCGGAAATTTTGAGTAGTTCAGAGAATCGCCAAATACTATCTCTGACTGGAGATTTTATAGCATCCTTCCCCTGCCACTAAGCCTTGCCCACAGAACAGGTAGTAAAAATTTTTGAATCCCACCACTGGGTCACACCACACCCTATGTTCCTTCTGAATGTATGATACCAAAAAGCCTTTGTTTCTTTTTATTTATTGGATTCATTTCTATTTTGTAATAGTATCTGAGAGAAAGAAGAATAATATCTTAAAATAGATGAAATAATAGATGAAGAAGTATTGTGTATGTTCATGTCTTAAATTACCAATAAAGTTTTAAAAGTGACATTGCATATTTATATTTAATCAATAAATAAATGATATGGTCCTGAACCATTATTAAAACTGCTCCTACTCACCAAAAGGTAGCACAAATTGTGTACATCAGTTGTAGCAGTAAATTGCATCTTTGGCAGGTCTTTAGAGAAGGGAATTTCACCAAAAACCACCAGCTGAAAAGAAGTATTAACAGTTCTTTGATGTGCCTATATCACTAGAAAAATGATTATATCCAAAAAAAATGTTTTTAATAATTCAATTTGTCAACATTCAATTTGTCTTCCTTTCAGGAACCCGTGGACATCAGAATATATGGATAACTACAACATCTTCTTGAAGAAATTAAACCGGAAAACTCAAAATCCGGTGTCAACTTTCTGCTCTACAGTCAGGCCTATACCCTCTCTTTCCCCTGAAATATCCACACAGACTCCAATAGCAGTGAATACAGCACTTTAAAAAGGTGCACAGAGTTCTATTTGACAGCTGCAGTCATTATGGTACAAATTAAGTTTAAACATATGTAAAATATTTCATTAATTCCTTATTCAAAGTAGTTATAAGTCATAGTGAAAGGACCAGTTTTTCAGCCAACCGTTACACCCTCAACTATGAGGTCCATAAGTAATTATAAAATGCAGGAAAAACTTTTATTTCCTATATAGAACTTTTATTCTTTTCAAACAATTATTTCAGAATCTGAGCATGCTAAAATATCTTGTATATTTTTGATTGCAGCTCCACAAGCAATGTAGAACACTTGCTACTGAAAGTTTGACATGGTTCAGGACAACTTGAAGAATGTTTGTAAACCAAAGGCAACTGTTTATATTTCAATTATTTATATATTTATGTTGTTATAACTTGTTTTTGATAATATATTTATTTTTAAAAAACCCTAGGGGCACTGATTCGAACTGTATATGTAAATTGACAGTGCTACTGTGCTGTAAACTTATTTTAGGATCAGTAATCCACAGATTTTTCAGGTTATGCCTTTTAAATAAACAGTAGACAAATCATAATATTAGTCATAATGTGTTTATTTATAAGAGAGCTGATCCCTAGGGGCTAGTTTTGTTTTAAATTGTAATCAAGGTGTCTGTCATAAGTATAAGTGGCTACACCTTTGGAGATCTGTACTTTCCTAACATTACACCTAAGTTGCAGGATGAGTGTTCCAGTTTGTTTAGGTTATCCCAAAGATTTTTTTCAAAAGGTAACTGGACTTTCTTTTTTTCCTTGAAGATATTTCACTTCTCATCCAAGCTTCTTCAGTTCTGACTGAATGGTGTGTGTGTGTGTGTGTGTGTGCGTGCGTGTGTGTGTGTCAGAACTGATGAAGCTTCTTGGATGAGAAGCAAAACATCTTTGAAGAAAATCCAGTTGTCTTTTGAAACCACCTTTGGAATAATCATGACCTGGATGAGTGAGAATCTTCCTAGATAGTTGGTTCAGGAATCTAAGCTGCCACTTCCTATCCTTCAAAAGAGACATTAATTTCAGAATCTGAATAGTGAAGAATACAAGCTTCCCCCTTTCTCTGGATTAAACAAACAGCTCAGTTTTCTCTTTTATCCATAGTTACCAGACTCAAATAGCTTTTGACTGGGTGGTGTCAGAAATTCTATGCTAGTATAACAAAGGATACTCTTAATTTAAAAAAAAATCAGAAAAAAAGGACTTTGATAATAAAGCAGCTGCAGCAAGGCATTGGAGACTTAGATCTATGTGTAAAAATTAACATTCATTGTAATACTAGCAGACAGAAACTACATTACCAAGCAAAGCAATCTTGCAAGTAACACAGACAATGCATGTGCCTTAATTTTCATTGTCAATCTTATCTCACCCATTGCATTTGGAAAAGTGTTACCTTTAACTAGGATTAAAATACATCTCTGTGTGTCTATCCATCGATCTAGTTTATTTATCTAAAATATGTAAGATGTTTTTCTTAGCATTTTGCTATTATCAATGCTAATTTATCAATATATATTTTATAGATACACACACACACACACACACAGAAAAATACTATTTTTTTCTTAGCATGTTGCTATGATCAACAAACCCTGTTGAATTGAAAGAGTAAATACCCAAGGCCTTATGAGTTATGATGGGAAAAATAGAAATGTTCAGTGCTTATCAAAAAGTTTTCAAACATTCATGAGGTCTACAAGAATAGATTAGGAGTGCACAATATTTCATAGAACCTTTTTCCTTTTTAATTTCAGAAGGTAGGGAGACCAATAGCAATGGAATGATATGATAGGAGTGAACTAAATACAGGTTGTACTATATGTGTTTTATTTGTACCCTATGACCATGAAAACTGAAAATGCTTTCGCAGAACTGAGTAAAATTATACTTCGTTTGGATTTGTAAAAATGGTAGAATTATACCATGCTGGCTTTCAACTGTTCTGGAAATACGTTGCTGCAGAATGTTGAAGATGATTAGGCAGTTTTTTTCTGGGATAGATGGCAATAATATTCTACTATCAGAAACAAAATTTCATTTTGAGATAACCAAAAGTTGAAAAAAACCTCCTTACCTTGTAGCATGCCATGTAATAGAGTTGATAGTGCAATCTACATTATGATTGTTCAATTTCACATTAATTCAATGTCAAAACAAAAAACCAGCAGTTAGGATAACTGTACAAAATATGTTTATGTGCTAGAATTTTTGGACCTCCAGCAGCATCTAGTGGTCATAGGTGCTGTGGAACTTCAACTGGCACTTTCAAGCAACTTCTATGATAGATTAATGGACAGCATATTGCAATCATTTACAGGTAAATGCATAAATACAATCTAATTTTTAAAATATTTTCCTTAGACAGTATTCGGACTAAAAGCCTCATGCACATTTTCTTGTTTTTAAAAAAAAATACACTATCACATATTCTGTTATTAGTTCCAGAAATAAAAATATGCAGGTAGCTATGCATTTTATTCTCTGTATTATTATTTGTTAAATTTATTTCCAGCATATCTCAGTGTGGTCAGTGTAGAGCTACTCTAGGCAGCTTACAATAATAAAAAGAAAAATGAAAAATGTATAATTAGAATAGAAATAAAATAATAAATTAATGATAGCAAAGAGATATAATGAGAACAATATATCAATATGATAGGCAAAAGATGGATGGATGGAAAGCGGGGAACAGGTGGGGAGAGGTGGAGTTTCCCATTAATCTAGTAGTCCCCATGTGGTCTCCAAGTTAATCGATAGGGGCACATCTATAGGCTCCCACGGAAGCAGAAAAGGCTAGACAGTATGATGCTCGAAGGGCAGGTGCTCAGCAGAAAAAGCTCTTCTTCTGGATCCTAAGAGTCACTCAGTTCTTTCGCTGAGAGAATCTGAAGTAGCCTCTCTCTGTTGGCACAAATAAGATGGGACAGGAAGAGATACTTCATCAGGTATTAAGGTCTTTAAAAGGTCATAACCAAAACCTTGAACAGCACTTGGAAGCAAACCAGTAGCCAGTGAAGTTTGCAGAGCTTATTTCAGAGGTGAAATAAGTGCCATCTTATCCCAAAAGTGTTTTTTCAGGAGGCAACTGGACTTTGTTTTTCTTTGAAGACATTTCACTTTTCATCCAAGAAGGGAAATGTCTTTGAAAAAAGCCCAGTTGCACCCATAGACAGGTGCCACCTTAGGGGTCCCAAAGACTGCTTTTTCTGCCACACTTTGCATAAACTGAAGTTTTCAAATTGATTTCAAGGATAGCCCCATATAGAGCACATTGCAGTAATCTAGATGAGAAATGAGCAGGAATTGAGTAATTATGTGCAGAGAATCATGATCCAGGAAAGTTCACAAACTGGATTTGTGTCAAAGCTCTCCTGGTCCTGCTTGCCACCTGATATCTGGCTCAATAGTAGTAAATATGAGAGGATCTTGGAGTCCTAGTGGACAATCACTTAAATGAGAGCCAGAAGTGTGTGGCAGCAGCCAAAAAAGCCAATGCAGTCCTAGGCTGCATTAATACAGGGATAGAAACAAGATTACACAATGTGGTAATAATACCATTTTAAAAAGCCTTGGTATGACCATACTTGGAACATTGCATCCTGCATTGGTTGCCATGATATAAAAAAAGATGTTGAGACTACAGAAGAAGTGCAGAGAAGACAATTAGGGGACTGGAGGTTAAACATACAAAGAATGGTTGAAGGAATTGGGTATGTCTAGTTTAATGAAAAGGACGACTGGGGCTGATATGATAAGAGTCTTCCAATATCTAAGGGGCTGCCACAAAGAACAGGGAGTCAAGCTACTGTCCAAAGGACCTGAAGGCAGGACAAGCAGCAATGGATGGAAACTAATCAAGGAGAGAAGCAGCCTAGAACTAAGGAGGCATTTCCTCACAGAAGTGGAATGTCTTCCCTCCAGAAGTTGTACTCCAACTGGAGGTTTTAAAGAAGATATTAGACAACCATTTGTCTGAAATAGTAGTTTCCTGTTGAGTAGGGGGTTGGAAGGAACTCCAAATTACCTTCCAACTCTGTTATTATTAATCCTATTAGATCAAAAGAACCTATAGGTAGTGAACTGGATCTGAACAAGGTAGTGCAACTCTGTCCAGAACTAAGGACCTCGATTCTTGAGGCTCCATGCACCGAAAGCCACTAAATTTTGCCAGGATGTAGTTGAAGTCTGTTGTCCCTCATCCAGATCCCTACAGCTTCCAAGCATCATGGAAGGGCAGAGACACCATCACTCGGGTTGCCATGTACGGAGATGTAGAGCTGATTATAGCAATAGCTTATATACATGCTTTACAGCCCTCTCTAAGTGATTTATAGAGTCAGTGCATTGCCCTCAACAATCTGGGCCTTCACCTTGGAAAGACGAAAGGCTGAATCAACCTTGAGCTGGTGAGAATCAAACTGCCAAACTGCTGGCAATTGGCAATCAGCAGAATTAGCCTGCAATATCACATTCTGACCACTGCACCACCTTTTCATCCGCATATTGATATCTCAACCCATGGAGACAGAAGAGCTCACCCAGCAGCTTCATGTAGATATTAAACAAGAGTGGAGAGAGTATTGGGTGCCAAGCCCTGTGGAATACTGCAAACAAGTGGTGTTATATAACAGGACAGAATTAAATTAAGGAAGTTATCCCAAGGAAAGCAATTCAAATCCAAATACAATCCAAAACAATTTCTGCAGTCTGGAAGGATGTGGTCCAGTGTAAACAAAAGAGAAAATGATGCATCTTGGGACAGGGAAAAAAATCACATGTATGTAAGTGAAGTCTTGGCTAACAGAGACTAACCAGGAACTTTCTTGGATTGGGTAAAAGGCTCCAGGAAAACAACCCATTGAAGAATTACTCTAAAAAACGTAACCAGAATTTTATGAAATAAACCATAACAAAATTGTGTTTTTTATTCAAATCTTTCTCTCAAATACATTTCCAAAATTGATGTTTTATAATTCTGATATTTGTACCTCAAAAAAAGAATGTTATAAAGTTGGGAAGATGGCAAATGTCAAAAATTTGGAACTTCTTGCTTGGGAGGGGGAAAAAGGCATGCAAAAATCATGTAAAGTGTGGGGAAGGAAGATTTGTCCTAATATTCAGACCACAGGTCATCCAATAAAACAGAATAAAAACTGATTTAAGAGATTAAAGGAAAAACTTCTCAACCCAACATAAAGCAACACTTATATAAATATATAGCAGTTTTGCCCTACCATTTGAATGAATTTCAGAAGGTTAATCTCAGCAATGGCTTTAAGGCATAATGGCTGTATTTTATCTAACTCGGGGATAATATGCTTTGAAATATTAAATACCTAGAAACAATGTATGTGTACAGATGAATGCTGATGACAGGTAGTAGTGTATCTTAGCACATTGGCAGGCCATCATTTGTGATGAATCTCTCTGATCAAGATCAAATCACTGTCTTGTACTCTTAAAATTCATGCTCCCATATCATACTAAATTACTCAGCAGTAGACTGCACAAACTCTCAGTCAGTGACAGAGACCACAATCTTGTCATTTTGATTTTTCAAAGCACAGGGAAGCATCCTTCAAAACAGATCAAAAACAAGCTTGGTTTTGGGGAAAAGAACTACTAATGGTATAAAGCATTGTTACTCAAACTTGGCAATTCACATGCCCTAAAATGGCTAAGGTTGAAATATCAGTATAAAGGCTGCAATAGCTATCTCAGGATGCTGAAGTTGGATATGTATTCTAGTTTGCTTGTTTTATGGCAGGGGCCTAACTTCCACACAACATCCACATAAACAGTTAACAACTCTTCCTTCTTATATTGAGATAGGTTTAACTGGAATTTATTA
The DNA here is from genome assembly GCA_015471245.1 of Laticauda colubrina. Lineage (NCBI taxonomy): Eukaryota > Metazoa > Chordata > Lepidosauria > Squamata > Elapidae > Laticauda > Laticauda colubrina. The sequence continues at coordinate 12,003,822 of BLBF01000044.1, read as the reverse complement.
TTAATGGAACAACTTCAGTTGGTTCTCTCTAGATATCATTTTTTTCAAAGTTATGACTTTCAATACATGCACAACTGAGCTTTATTTTAATACCTTAATTTTGCACTACTGTTAACTTTGAGAATATAGGAACTTATAAAGTGAAGACTAAGTTATATAGGGACAGGTATAATTTTCCATGCTCACTTAGGTAAATATTTAAAAGGAATCTCTGGCTTGACCCCTTTATCTTAAGTTGCCCATGAGAAATACTTCCTGGTTTAAATTAATAACCATTAAGAACTAAAATGGTTTTGACATTTACAATTTCTTCTATTTCAGTCATCTTGTGTTTTATTTACAATGTGCCTAATTTCTCTCCATTTCTGATTGCATTTCTATGGGAAAATTCCCTTCAAATATTCAAACACATTGTTCTACAGACAAGGCATATTGTGCTTCTGAAAAAAAAAAATCGGCAGCAAAAACCTACAGAAAATTCTTTGCTACCATTTTGTCATTCTCTGAATTTTTGCAGCCCAAATATGTCTCTTTCAGACATCCTAGCTCTTTTACACCCTTGTTCAGAATGTTACTTTTTAAGCCCATGTCCCACTGCACCAACTGATGTAAAAAGGATGTAAAATGTTAAAAAAAGCTTGCCATCCGTTGGAAAACGCAATGCATCTGTTGTGTACTCACTGCATATGTGTTTCATACGCTCTATCCCTCCAGCATCTGTCCACTGAGATTTCATCCGCCCAAGAAGTTTTGAGCTGCACAAAACTTTTTGAACGGATGAACTTTCTGCCGCATACAATGTACATCCACGACATACGGGCAACAAATGTTCTATGTCCGTTATCATCCGTTAAACGTCCGCTGTATGCTCTCGGCATCCTCTGGACATCCTCGCAACTCACATCCGCTGTAGCTGAAATGGAAAGAGGGAGGAAACGAAAGGTACACAGAACGTCCACACAGCGTTAGTAGCACGGAAATAGAAAGGATGTAAGCGGATGCATCTCGTATATAAAGGATTAAAACAGACAAAACATTTGTATATGGGACGTATCTCGGATATTTAGGATATCTAGAGTATGCCTAGAGTATGTGGAAGGACACCTAGTGGAAAACCGATATTTCCTATAAAAAGGGAGGAAATCACCTGGATCTCACTATCAGTCCAGCAGCCGTGGTGTGCAGACCTCTTCAGCCTTGGTCTTGCTCTTCCACATCATCCATTGATCTCCACCATGGATCATCCCACACTCCTTTTGGTAGCCGCGATCATTCAATACCAGAACCAAGCCCTGTTCAGACTGTTTCACCTTTTCTACGCAAGGAGGAGGAGACGTCAAAGAGCTGTGTGGGTCTGATGATGGATCAGGAGAAGAGCAGAGTCTGGACTGTATGACAAGCTGATAGTGGAGCTGAGCAATGAAGACACTCGTGCATTCCAACACTTCATGAGGATGCCATCAGCCATGTTTGACGATGTTGTGGGGCATCTGAGACCCAGGTTGACCAAGGCAAACACCAACTTCCATCCCAGCCTGGACCCTGGACTGAAGGTGGCACTGACTCTGCGGCACCTGGCCTCTGGGACCACATACAGAAACATGCAGTATGCCTGGAGGGTGCCACACAACACCATCAGCATTGTGGTCAGAGAAGTGGTGCAGGCCATCATCGAAGAATATGTGGAGGAGCTCCTCAAGTGCCCCACCACTGAAGAAGGCTGGAGGAAAGTTGCAGAGCAGTGGTATCAGAAGTGGAACTTTCCCCACACCATTGGAGCCATAGATGGGAAGCAAGTAGCCTGCAAAGCTCCAGCCAACTCAGGGTCCTCTTATCACTACAAGGGCTTCTTCAGCATCATCCTCTTTGCCATGGTTAATGCTGACTACAAGTTCATGTACATCGATGCTTCAGGCAACAGGTCAGCTTCAGATGCCCAGATATACAACGCCAGTGACCTCAAGGATGGGCTGGAACGCAACCTCATCATGAGTTTTCCAGATCCAGACCCCCTACCCAACGACACACAAGATGTGCCCTACTTCATCGTGGGGGATGACGCCTTCTCCCTCAGAACCTACCTCATGAAGCCGTACAGTTCAAGATACCTCACCTGTGAAGAGAGGATCTTCAACTACAGGCTGTCCAGGGAAAGACAGGTGGTGAACGCCTTTGGCATCCTGGCCAACAGGTTCCAGGTACTTCTCACCACCATGCAGCATCGCCCACAGACTGTGAGGAGGATCGTGGAAGCTTGCTGCATCCTGCACAATCTCATGCGCACCCGCTACCCAGTGTTGCAGAACAGGCTTGTGGACCATCAACAAGGCAATGGGGACATGGAGCCTGGTGAATGGAGGCAAGGACTAAACCTGATAGACACTGTGGATGTGCAAGGCCCCAACAGAGCTTCACGTGGAGGGAAGAAGCAGCGCAACCTCCTGAAACACTGGTGCAACTCCCCAGCTGAAGCAGTGGAGTGGCAAGACAGGATGATAGATGGTTAATGGATGCTTCCTTCAGCCTGTCTCATCACACTGATGAGATTGTGCCATGTATGTTGAGTGGCCCTACAACGAACAGGGCATTAATAAAGAGCTTTGTTTATGTTGAAATGTGTTGATGAATGATTAAATTGTTATTGATAAAAAAGGGCCATATGTGTGGCAGCTGGGAGGGTGGACCATACAGTCCCACTATGCTTGCGTTGGAGGTTTATCTATCCCACAGCTATCCTTACCTGTCCCACAACTATCCTTACCCATCCCACAGCTATCCTTACCCATCCCACAGCTATCCTTACCTATCCCACAAGCATGCAAAGGCTTAACCATTTTTTCAAAGTTTTCACCAACACTTTATAAAGTAAAAAAAAATGAACCAAGTATGTTAAGCAAAGATAACCTTTATTAATAACTCTCTTAAATAAACTGTATGACTTTATTAAAAAAAGCAAAATGAACCAAGTAAAGTGTCTTCAGCAAAGATAAACTTAACAAGTAACAACTCAGTCTCTGGCACTATTCTCAGTCACTCTGAGTCATGTCCATGGTCTCAGCTGTTAAGCAGCCAAGGACTGTGGTGGCTTGAATGCTGGTCTGAGGCGCCATTGGGGTGCTTGGCCCCGAGAGTACAACAGGGGATGGTGTGTTCAGGAAGCTCTCAGAGAACTGACTCAGTCCCATGAGGTTGAGAGGCCCTTCATCAAGTACCTGGGATGTCAGGCACAAGACTGATGACAGATTGTCCGTTGACGGCTTGGCTGTGGGGTGGAGGAATGAGGAATATAGTGGGGCTGTCTGGTCTGCAACTGGGTGAGAACTGGCATCTGTGGCGTGCGATGAACCTGGGCCTGGACTGGGAAGGTCTGTTTGTGCTGTGGGAAGTCCTGGTACTCGTAGCCTTGGTAGGTGAGGAGCTGTTGAAAGCCGTGAAAGGGCTGTGACAACGCCCGGGGTGGAGGAGCAGACCTGGACTGGGTTGGAGCAGGTTCAGCTGGGCCTTGAGGGTTGTGCAGAAGTGCTGTGATCTTTTCCTTCATCACCTGGTACTAGGCCTCGGGCATATCCCTCAAGGTGTGGCTTACGTAGGTGATGAAAGTGTGGCGGCTGGAGGATCCTCTGTCCAAGTGGACCAGCTGAGAGAAAAGTTCTGTGCTGATCTTCATTGTGTCCCTGATCTCCCAACAGGACAGTGTGGCTCTGGCCCTCCAGTCTGCCTCTCTGCCTGCATCCTGTGGAGCTGGGGGTGGGGGTGCGTTTGTCTCTGGTGGCTGCTGCTTTTTCCTCCATTTGTGACAGAAGGGCATCATCCTCCAAGTCCTCCGGCATGGGGAGTGCAGCTGTCAGGGGGGGTGTCTCTGCCGTGGGGCCCTCTGAAGACACCTGCCTGGACAGTGTAGCTGGCTCCTGGCTGGAAGAGGACTGGCTGTCTGTGGGCTATCTGAGGGAGAGGGGTGTCAGAGGGGCTGCTCCTTGGTGGCGGACCTCACCCTCCAGGAAGCTGCACTTGGCCATGACGTACATCTCCCGGTCAGTGAGCTTGACAGCGGCCTGGCCAGATTTTTTGAGGTTTAGCTTGCCATACCAGGTGTGCATGTGCTTCCACCATCCAAGGAGTACTTCTGCAGTGTATTCTCTGCCTTGTCTCTCCAAGCTGCCTGTTTCTTCTTGGTGTCGCGATAGAGTCTTTGGCCCTTTCTCCAGAGGTATTCATTCTCCCTCAACCATTCCAGCACCTCCTCCTCATGCTCCTTGGAAATGGTGTACTGTTTCCTCTCTCCCTTCTCCTTCCCTTGCCTCTTCCTCCCTCTGGCAGGGGCTTCAGCAGGACCTTCAGGGGCTTGAGTAGCAGGGCTTTCAGCAGCAGGGCTTTGAGGGCCTTGGGGCTGGTCTACCACAGCAGCAGCAGCAGTAGCAGTAGCAGCAGCAACAACAGCAGCAGCAGAAGCACCAGCAGCAGCAACACCAGCAGCACCAGAAGCAGGAGAAGCACCAGCAGCTTCAGAGTCAGTGCCAGGGGGTGGGATGGTGGTTCTGTCCTTGCCAGGGCTGGCACAAGTAGGCACCAGCTTTCTCTTCTTCCCTGACTGACGAACCATGGTGCTCTTTGAAGATGTGGCAGCACTTCTTTCCTCTGAATGCTGACTGCGTGCAAGCTGCATCCTTTTATATCCGCGGAGCTGACGCAATTCATACTCCCTGCATGTGCAGTGAACGCTTTGCATCCGATATACATCTGCTATGCATCCGCTTTGCTTCCTATAGGCGTCCGTGATGCATCCACGTCATCCGCTATGCATCTGCTCCTTCCCCTATGCGTCCGCTTTGCAATTCTCCCCCAGAATCCCTACGGATGTGTCATCCGCTTCCATCCACTGTCATCCGCTAGGCTTCCTACGAACATCTGTTTAACATCCCCGCTACATCCTACCCATGTCCGTTCTTTTCCGTTCTGATTATGCAAATTTTTGACACTTTTTGGAGCGGATGACAACCGGTGGAGCCACCCCCGAAATTTTGCTGATCCGCTGTGTCCTTTATGCATACATTTTGCATCCATCGGCCAGTGGGACAGGGCCTTTAAAGTTTGAACTCAGTAGGTGTTGGCATTTTGAGGTGAAGGGGAAAAAATTGGAAGAACTTAAGAGTTATATCCCAAGCCTTTGAGTGTCCCCACGTTTATTTGCAGAGGTTAATCTTGAAAAAGAGAAAGTAAATACAACTTTCTTTTTAACACAAAAATATGCAAATGGGGAACAAACATACAAAGGCAAACAATATATATCGATATATACATATAAAGCTTTTTGATTTTTTCTTGATCTATTTTTTTTTTCAAATCACATTTATGATTTGGTGGGAATCATCTGATTTTGAGGAATCAGGCACTGAAAAACACTAACTTGTTTTTATATAAACTACTGGTTTGCATTTTAAGCAAATTCATAAAGAAATAAGTATTTGATAACTTTTCTTCCAATTTGGTAGAAATATTTCCTTCAAATTTAAAGATATGCAAAACATGACTGAATTTGAAGAAGAAACAAGTATCCATCCATTTCTTATATGACTTGTTAAAAATTAACTAGCTGGAAAATATAATTTATAATGGCAAAAATACAATTACTTATTTCCTGGGTATGACATCTGGAAAAGAGAGTTGCAAATATATTTGTACATATATTATTTATTTATTTATTGTGTGTTTTTAAAATTTATTTTAAATAAGCACTTTTTTGGCTTGGGTTTTCTCATCTGCTATGAATGGCTTGAAGAAGAGTCCAAGTAGGGAGGCAGGTAAAGGTGATGAATGCAGTGGGGAGTTGAGAGATTCCTACATGTCTGGGAAGACAGGGTACAAGAAGCAAGTATGCAGCAGGGGAGAGGGGTAGGAAATTTAGCAGGATGCTGGAAAGCTACCATATACAAACAGGGATGAAATGGTAAAATTAACCTATTTTCATTCAAACTTGAAAGACAACACAGTTACAACCAAATGAAAATGATTTTATTAAATCAGACTTGAAAAAAGTCACAGTAGTTTAATGCACTTAATAATTATCTTAAGTGCATGCTGTACACTACCAACCCAAATGGATTGTTCTTCCAATTGTATAAATAAAAATCAACATATTTACATTGAAAAAGGCATTATTCGCATTATTAAACAATAACATTTTAGCTGATAAATATGTAAGACTTGATTACTACAGCATTTTTATATCAACATTATATTCGGCATATATTCCTGGAATTACAAAAAGAAAAATAATTGCCTCATTTGGTTCTGGCACAATTCAAAACTGTATCCAAAGTAGTGTTTTCTTTTTTTAATCAACATATTTTTCATTCAATCTAAACATTTTCTTCAATTTATTTCTCTGAAAAGAAGCCTATCACACTATTGCTCTCAATCTGGCAACTGACAGTAAAACAATTTTCACTTTGTATGTTATCAGGGACAAAACTGAATTTACTCTTCTAGCATCCTTTCAGATCATCTTCATTTTTTTATTATAAAAAAATCAAGGCTTATTTATTGGTACTAGAAGGCATTGTTTCTATAAAAATACAGAATTTAGTTTTATTTACATAATAAGCATCATTTGTACAAAATTCAATTGCAAAATAATGTACTGTTATTAGATCAGGCCAGGTTTTGAGGTGAAAAACATTTACTTGAAAAAGACTGAAAGTATTCAGTTCTTAGTTTCACTTGGTAATAGCGTTGTACATGATTCAGATAACAAAAAATGAAACTTAGAATATGAATATTGCAGGAATGCATTAAATGGTCATTTAAATTCTTTCTGAGGGTTCCTGTAATTGTGCCAAATTATTTACTCAGCTATCTTGAATACTTGACTCCAGATGAACTCATTGTCCGGGATCGTTGCCTGAGCACTGGTTTTGCAAGGAATTCCAAATCTTCAAAGAGAGGATTTTCGATAATGTCTGCAGCCTCTGGTCTTTCTGTGGGACTTGGGGAGAGCATGTGCTTTACCATCTTATGCTAAAACATAAAAAACAATATTATTTCAGATAGTGAAACATCTTCAGTTGATAGCATTATCTAACTGCTGTCCTCTTATTAAAAGTAAATGCAAACACCCTTTTCAGGCATTGACAAAAAAAATTGTGCACAACAGCTATGAGTAGATGTCTCATTCTGACCTCAGTTTTATCTCATACCTTAAACACTCTCTGGCATTAATATATATATTAGAATTCTAATATGCTAGCATTAGACAGCATTAGATATCTGCAGAGCATTATTTATATCAGTTTAGATGGCAAGAAAGCCATAGGAGGACCTCCAAATGCAATATTTCATGTATTTGTGTCTTAACAAATGATCAGTACAAAGACATAAGGAAGGGAAAGGAAGTGTGGCTTTATTCGAGAATGAATATAGCTGAATAATCAGCTTTAGATAGGAAAGTGTACATAAAGATCATTTGTTGTTAGAAATGTAAGTCACCTAACAGTTGGGTTGGAAAATATATAAACTAGGATAGACATTTTAATACTATCTCTTTAAGGGAATGCTAAAATTGTAATTGGGTGTGGTTCCTCAAGCGGCCACAATATGGAGCCACAAACCTGGCTTGTTCCTGTTCTGTTGTTTCTGGAGAGTGTTGCTGTTCCTCCATTTTTTCCTATTGACTGTTATTCTTGGATTTGATCTAAAGGCCCTGTCACATCGGCCGACGGATGCAAAAAGTATGTAAAAAGGACACAGTGGACGAGAAAATGTTCCATCCGTTGTTATCTGCTCTCAAAAGTGCCCCAAATTTGCATAAAGAGAGAGGACAACAACGGAAAGGAACGGACGGGGAGAGGACGTAGCCAGGATGTAAAGCGGATGCTCCACGGAAGCCTAGCAGATGGATGCGGATGGAAGTGCATGGCACATCCGGCAGGGCTTCTGGGGGAGCACAGCGAAGCGGACGCGCAGCGGAAGAAGCGGATGCAGAGAGGATGCCGAGCGGATACAGCGGATGCATCACGGACGCCTAGCGGATGCAAAGCGTTCACTGCACATGCGGGGAGGATGCATTGTGTCAGCCCCGCGGATATAAAAGGATGCAGCTCACAAGCAGATCACCATTCAGAGGAAAGACCTGCTGCCAGACACAGCTCCAGCCAACAACCATGGGGAAGAGGAAGCCTGTGCCTACTCCTGCCAGCCCTGGCAAGAAGGACAGGGCCACCATCCCAACCCCTGGCGCTGCTTCTGCTTCTGCTGGAGCTTCTGCTGCTGGGGCTGACTCTGCTGGTGCTGGGGCTTCTGCTGGTGCTGCTCCTGGTGCAGGTGCTTCTGCTGGTGCTTACTCTGCTGGTGCTGCTCCTGGTGCTGGTGCTTCTGCTGGTGCTTACTCTGCTGGTGCTGCTCCTGGTCCTGCTGGTGCTCCTGGCGCTGCTTTTGCTGTTGCTGCTGCTGCTGCTGGTGGTGTGGTGGACTAGCCCCTAGAACCTCAAAGCCCTTCTGATGAGGGCCCAGAAGGCCCTCCCAGAGGGAGGAAGAGGCAATCGCGTGATAGGGAGAGGAGACAGTACTCTATTGAAGAGGAACATGAGGATGAGGTGCTCGAATGGCTGAGGGAGAACGAGTACCTCTGGCGGAAGGGACACAGGCTCTATCGAGACACCAAGCGGAAGCAGGCGGCTTGGAGAGAGAAGGCGGAGAGCCTGGGCTACACTTTGGAGGTCCTCCTCAGGTGGTGGAAGCACATGCACACCTGGTATGGGAAGCTGCACCTCAAGAACTCTGGCCAGGCCGCGGTCAAGCTCACCGACTGGGAGACCTACGTGATGGCCAAATACAGCTTCTTGGAGGGTGAGGTCCGCCACCAAGGAGCAGCCCCTCTGTCTGCCCTCTCTCTCAGGCAGCCCACAGAGAGCAGTCCTCTTCTGGCCAAGAGTCAGCTCCTGTGTCCAGGCAGGTATCTGTGGAGCGCCCCATGACGGAGACCCCCCCGACAGCTGCACTCCCCGTGGCAGAGCGCGTGGAGGACCCTCTGATGCAGTTGGAGCAAGGAGAGGGCGCTGACACCAGAGACCAACCCACACCCACTCCCAGCTCCACAGAAAGCAGGCAGAGAGGCAGACCAGAGGGACAGAGCCACACTGTCCTGCTGGAGATCAGGGACACCATCAAAAGCAGCGTAGATCTCCTCTCTCAGCTGCTACACACCGACATACCATCCTAAAACCGCAAGCCCTTCCTCACCTACGTCAGCCAGACCCTCATGGACTTGTCCGAATCCCAGTAGCAGGTGATCAAGGAGAGGATCACAGATCTTCTGCACAACCCTCCAGGCCCAGCTGAACCTGCTCCGACCCAGTCCAGGTCTGCTCCTCCACCCCAGGTGATGTCACAGCCCTTCCAAGGCTTTCCACAGGTCCTTACCTACCAAGGCTACGGCTACCAGGAGTTCCAGAAGCACAGGCAGCCCTTCCCAGTCCAGGCCCAGGTTCAACGTACGCCACCGATGCCACCGACGCTTCACCTCGCTCACCTGCAGACCAGACAGCCCCACTACACTCCTCCTTCCTCCACCCCATGTCATGGAGGAAGGGGCTCTCAACATCACGGGACTGAGCCAGCTCTCTGAGAGCTTCCTCCACACACCATCCCCTGTTGTCCTCTCGGGGCCAGGCACCCCAATGGCACCTCAGACCAGCACTCCAGCAGCGGCCACCTCCACAGCACCTGGACCCTTCATCCGAGACGATGGGCACACCTCAGAGTGACTGAAAAGAGTGCCAGAGACTGGGTTGCTACCTGTTGACTTTATTTTTGCTTGGGACGCTTTACTTGGGTCATTTTGCTTTTACAGTTTGTTATTAATAAAGATTATCTTTGCTTCACACACTTGCTTCATTTCTTTTTTTTAATAAAGTCTTGGTGGAAACTTTTAGAAATGGTTTAAGCCTTTGCATGCTTGTGGGATGGGTAAGGATAGCAGTGGGATGGGCAGGGATACCTGTGGGATGAGTAATAGCTGTGGGATGGGCAGGGATACCTTTGGGATGGGCAGGGATACCTTTGGGATGGGTAATAGCTGTGGGATAGATAAACCTCCAGTGCAAGCATAGTGGGACTGTATGGTCCACCCTCCCAGGTGCCACACCTATGGCCTTTTATTATCAATAATAATGTAATCAATCATCCACACAAAGTGGAAACTTTGAGAAATGGTTTAAGCCTTTGCATGCTTGTGGGATGGATAAGGATAGCAGTGGGATGGGCAGGAATACCTGTGGGATGGGTAATAGCTGTGGGATGGGTAAAGATAGCAGTGGGATAGATAAACCTCCAGTGCAAGCATAGTGGGACTGTATGGTCCACCCTTCCAGGTGCTAAACCTATGGCCCTTTATGATCAATAACAATTTAATTATTCATCAACACATTTCAAATAAACACAACTCTTTATTAAATGCCCTGTTCATTGTAGGGCCACTCAACATACATGGTACAATCTCATCAGTGTGATGGGACAGGCTGAAGGAAGCATCCATTAACCATCTATCATCCTGTCTTGCCACTCCACTGCTCCAGCTGGGGAGTTGCACCAGTGTTTCAGGAGGTTGCGTTGCTTCTTCCCTTCACGTGAAGCTCTGTTGGGGCCTTGCACATCCACAGTATCCATCAGGTTTTGCCCTTGCCTCCATTCCCCAGGTTCCATGTCCCCATTGCCTTGTTGGTGGTCGACGAGCCTGTTCTGCAACACTGGGTAGAGGGTGCGCATGAGATTGTGCAGGATGCAGCAAGCTTCCACGATCCTCCTCACAGTCTGTGGGCGATGCTGCATGGTGGTGAGAAGTACCTGGAACCTGTTGGCCAGTATGCCAAAGGCGTTCTCCACCACCCATCTTGCCCTGGACAGCCTGCAGTTGAAGATCCTCTCTTCACGGGTGTAGGGCTTCATGAGGTAGGTTCTGAGGGAGAAGGCGTCATTCCCCACGATGAAGTAGGGCACATCTTGCGTGTCATTGGGCAGGGGGTCTGGATCTGGGAAGCCCATGATGAGGTTGCGTTCCAGCCCTTCCTTGAGGTCACTGGCGTTGTATACCTGGGCATCTGAAGCTGACCCGTTGCCTGAAGCATCGATGTACATGAACATCGATGTACATGAGCATCGACCATGGCGAAGAGGATGATGCTGAAGAAGCCCTTGTAGTTGTGATAAGTGGACCCTGAGTTGGCTGGAGCTTTGCAGGCCATGTGCTTCCCATCTATGGCTCCAATGGTGTGTGGTAAGTTCCACTTCTGATACCACTGCTCTGCAACTTTCTTCCAGCCTTCTTCAGTGGAGGGGCACTGGAGGAGCTCCTCTAGATATTCTTTGATGATGGCCTGCACCACTTCTCTGACCACAATGCTGATGGTGTTGTGTGGCACCCTCCAGCCGTACTGCATGCTCCTGTCCATGGTCCTGGAGGCCAGGTGGCGCAGAGTCAGTGCCATCTTGAGCCCAGGTTCCAGGCTGGGCTGGAAGTTGATGTTTGCCTTGGTCAACCTGGGTTTCAGCTGCTCCACAACATCGTCAAACATGGCTGGTGGCATCCTCATGAAGTTCTGGAATGCACGAGGGTCTTTGTTCCTCAGCTCACCAGCTTGTTTATAGCTTGTTATAAAAGTCCGTACTCGGCTCTTCTCCCGATCCATCTGCGGACCTAGACACTTCTTGGACGCCTCCTTTTCTTCCCGTAGAACAGGTGAAAGAGCCTGTAGAGGGCTTCGCACTGTTGCAGAATGATGGCGGCTACCAAAAGGAGTGTGCGATGATCCATGGTGGAGATGACTGGATGTTGTGGAAGAGCAAGAGCAAGATGAAGGCTGAAGAGGTCTGCACAGCAGGGCTGCTGGACTGAAAGTGAGATCCAGGTGATTTTTCCCCCTTTTTATAGGAAATATAGGTTTTCCGCTAGGTGTCCTTCTGCATCCTCTAGACATCCTGCAGACATCCTAAATATCCGAGATACGTCCCCTATACGAACGTTTTTTCCGTTTTAATGCTTTATATGTGAGCTGCATCCGCTTTCATCCTTTCTACGTCCGTGCTACTAACGCTGCGTGTCCGTTCTGCGTCTGTTTCGCTTCCTTCCTGCGTCCATTTACCGCTGGAGCGGATTTGAGTTGCGCGGATGCGCAGTGGATGCCTAGCGGATATAGCGGACGCATAACGGATGATGGACGTATAACGGATGTTCCCCGTATGCATAGCGGATGTAGAACGGACGCGTTGGATACTTTATCCACTCAAAACATTTTGTGCAGCTCAAAACTTTTTGAGCGGATGAAATCTCAGTCGACGGATGCTGGACGGATAGAGAGGATGAAAAACCTTCGCAGTGAGTACAGAACGGATGCATCGCATTAACCAACGGATGGCAAGTGCTTCTCTCCGTTTTACATCCTCTTTCCATCCGTTGGTGCTGTGTGACATGGGCTTAAGTCTGTTACTGAACTGTTTATGATACTGTACTTTTTATTTGGATTATTCATGGGCTGAAAACTGATTGCTTTAACTGTGAATGACTTGGACTGTTGTTGAACTTTGCTTAACCGTTTTACTGGAAGTAAAAACCTACATTTTACTATACAGTGTAGCTGTGTGTGTTATTCTTCACCACTTTCACTACATCACCCTGTGTGCGCTCATTCTCCTAACGGGGAATTACCTCAACATTTGTGTTGTTTAAAACTAAGCTTAGAAACAAGTTCAAATTTTTTTTTTTTTTTTTTTGGGGGGGGGGGGTCGGGAATAGACTGAATTTTCTCTTCTCCAGAATGATAAAAGTGACAACTGTGCCTAGAAAAGCAATATTTGGGGGTGGGGATTTCAAACGAAGTCTCCCAATGACAGCAAGGATGCATTCATTATCTCTTGAATGCAATAACCCAAATGTAATTTTCTCAGTTAATGATTTTAAGCCCATTTCACACTGCACCAACGGATGGAAAGAGGATGTAAAACGGAGAGAAACACTTGCCATCCGTTGGTTAACGCGATGCATCCGTTCTGTAGTCACTGCCTCCATTTTTCATCCTCTCTATCCGTCCAGCATCCGTCTATTGACATTTCATCCGCTCAAAAAGTTTTGAGCTGCTCAAAACTTTTGAGCAGAGAATGTATCCAACGCGTCCGTTCTGCATCCGCTAGGCATACGGGGGACATCCGTTCTGCATCCGTTGTCATCCGTTACGCATCCACTATATCCGCTAGGCATCCTCTGCGCATCCGCGCAACTCAAATCCGCTCCAGCGGTAAATGGACGCAGGGAGGAAGTGGAACGGACACAGAACGGACCTGCAGCATTAGTAGCATGGACGGAGAAAGGATGAAAGCGGATGCAGCTCGCAAACAAAGCATAAAAATGGAAAAAACGTTCGCAGAGGGGACCTATCCGCTCTCATCCACTTCCATACGCGAGGCTTCCGTTCCGCATCCGCTTTCCATCCGCCCTGCGTCCTCCCCCCGTCCGTTCCTTTCCGTGTTATCCGCTCTGGTTATGCAAATGTTTGCCCCTTTTGAGTGCGGATAACAACAGATGGAACATTTTTCTCGTCCGCTGTGTCCTTTTTACAAACATTTTGCATCCGTCGGCCAGTGTGACAGGGCCTTAAGTCATGAAGGAAAAATCAAGCATAGCAGATTTATAGTACAATTTATGAAGCAGGGTTATAATTTTTAATAAAATAAATGCAGTTTGTCCTGATAAAACCCCAAAGCACATGTTTTAGCTAGAAATTTAAATTTCAATATACCTCCAGTGCATATTCCTTAATGAACAATGGTGGGAAAGTTAAGTTTCTTACTTCACTTAAAATCTGTAAAAACATTTTAAAAGAAAATGTTACTTGCATTGAAATATGTTTCAGCTCCAAGTTCTAAGGATGACAATATTTTCTTTTTATGAAAGCAAATATACTGCAGTTTCATAATCGGTGTGTTTTAATTTTTCAGTTGTAAAACCATACAATTATGTTAATGACCCTTTCTTTGTAATTTAGACTACCATATCTGCTTTTTTAGATTACAGAAATACTTTATTACAAGTTTTTATTCTCGTACAAGTGCCTATCCTGATACTACTGAGTCCAATACATTACTTCTATTCACTCAGTAATTATATTTATATAAGCTTTCAGAAAACTTAATCTTGACATAAAAAAACAAAAATCATATTTAAAAAAATAATATAAAAACCACCCCCAATTTCTGATCATATATATTTGACAAGGCATTATTTTATATTCCTAAACTTTTAAAACAAATTAACTTCAATTATACTTCTCCATAGGAATTATAGAATCATAGTTAAAATCATAATAATAATTCTTTCTTTGTGCTAGTTTTGTACCTAATGGTAAATTTACAATTTTCAGTTTATTGCTAAAGTATAATTCATTTTCCTCCCAAGAATATTTTCAGAAGGGCATGCCTACCCTGACTCTCTCCATCTGAGTGCTGAAAGGATAAAGCAGCTCAAACAAGATCAGTCCTAAGGAAAATATATCGACTTTGTGTGAATAAGCATTTCCATAAATCTGTAAAATTTAAAATAAGAAGTAACCATCAAAAACTGAACCATCAGGCTATATTTTTATTTCCCACTAATATTTCTGCCCAAAATCTTAATATTTAACCAAAGTAAGACAAGAGAGTACTTTGTATCAAATAACATCAAATAAATTCATTTTAATAAATATTCTTAACAGTTAAATCAGAAGATATTTTGAACATTAATATCAAAATTAAATGACATCTCATGAACAACAATATCTCATATAATCACGACTAGACACCATGTGCATTTGTAAAATGATACATTTAACCCATAATAGCAAACATGTATGTTTCATTCAAATGTTCCAGAGAATTGTCAGATATTCATTTCACTCATTTATGTTTTTTAAAACCCTTATTAATAAAATAATAATTTTTTTTTAGAATTTCAAAAATATTAGCTAACAGAAGTGTAAACAACATTAGGTTGCACAAAAATAATAGCAACCCATTAACATATCTGGACCTCAGGCTTGCCAGTTTTGAAAAAAAAAATCTTAGAGGGAAAAAAAAAAAAACCACACGAAGGACAAAAATTAAAAGAGCTTCATGCTTAACCGATTATAAAACAGGGTAGAAATTTGGGAGGTGAAAATGAAATTGAGTATCTAGAAAGGTCTAGCTGCCTGGCACACTGAACAAGAACTCCCATCCTGGTGCGCTGATTTTTGTATGTTGCATGTTATACATTCAATGCCATCTAAAACACTCTTCAGTCTAAATATCAAAATATTGATGTTATTTCTACAATGTATTGGAGTAAAAAGAAAACCACCAAAACTATAATAAATGCTGTCTAAATCCTAAATGGGAAAATAACATAATGCAAACACAAAGTAATTAAAACAAATAATTTCTCTGAATAAGGTATTTATTCCTTATTACTACTTTCTAATAAGTCAGAAAATATCATTCAGTCAAAAAATATTATTTGTTGGCAAAATTTAAAATAGGGAACTTTCTGACTTACTTCATATATACTCAATAATTGTGCCAACATTAATTCTTTGATTTATGAAACAGCATTACCAGAACCCTGTAAATCAGATAAAAAGTATACCTGTTCTGGACTCATATACAGTTTGGTCCCAACTTGCCCTGTGTGTCTGTCATAAGCTGGCATTGGTGTTAAAACAGATTCTTCCTCCTCATCATGATCCATTGCAGTTACTAGGCCAAAATCTCCAACTTTTACTATGTTATCCATTGTAAAAAAAATGTTGGAAGGCTGTATACAAACAAATGAACATGAAGAAAATTACAATAAAGGCATTAACAATATACTCTGCGTCATATAAAATCATATCATTACATCTTCCAACTATCCCTAATCTTCCTATATGGTCTTTGTCTGAAATTTTAAAAAGTTTTATTTCATCAATGAAATACAGGTAGGTTTCAATTAGTGTGGTTAACGAATCCCATGAAGTGGATAAATTATATATGACTTTGCACTATTCAAAGTCATACTTTTATGGAAATATGTCATTGTCAATATGTCATTGTCAAAAGAATAGACAATGAAACTCTTTAAACATAAATTTTATATGCACATTCATCAAATATTAAGTAAAGGATGAAGAGAATATATTTATAAATTAAATTTACGGTTAATGAAATGATGCTATGTAAAGTAAAAACAGCAATAGATTCAGACATTTCAATATCACACTGAATGATTAGCTATGCCTAAACCTCAAAATTGCAAGTGTGCCTGTGTTAACCTCAATTGTGCATGTGTTAAACTTACAATAACTATATTTTAGGTTGCATTAAATGTGACTGTTTTCAATTTAGAATTCATAATATCACATTATTAGAACTCATATTAATTGTGATGTACAGAATACAAATAAATCACCAACAAAAATATTTAAAGTAATCATGTAATTTAAAAAATACACATATTGTATATTATAGTAACTTTCCACTTATGTAAAGTTATCCTCTGTTGAACTCCAGGCTTGACAGAGTATTACAAATTCCGTATTTCAAGAAAATAATTTAACATATTTACATATTCATAATTATTTCCATTAACATATGACTTCAAACCAAATAAACTATTGACTATTGACCAAATATATGAATAAAACAGCTATGAAATTTCTTACAAACAGAGGAAAAAAAATAATGGCCAAGTTTTTAAAATATATTCTGTTTTTTATACTAACTCTGTTCTTGAGTTCCAAGAAATTTTTCCCCTACTAAAGATCTGGATCACCAGATTTTCAAGACTAGATATTACAATTATTTTGTTCCACATTTCAGGCATGAATGTAACATTAATTTTCAGTTTTGAATTTTATATATAACTGAATTGTTTCACTTCAAATATTGTATCTTTTAAACATTCTGATATTCCTGACATCTGGGACCATAATTGGTTGTGGTCCAGGTTTCAACTGTGTATCTTATGAAGTAGAATCATACTTAGAATTCAAAGTCTATAAAAAATCAACTCATATATATATATTTTGGTCCACATGTTCCCATAGAACAGGGATGTCAAACTCAATTTCATTGAGGGCTGCATCAGGATTGTGTTTGACCTAAGGGGGGCAGGGTGGTTGTGTCCAGGGAAGGCACGGCCAGCTCGATGTCACTGCTGCAACTCTCTGCCAAATGGAACTGTCTTTTAACTGGCAGAGGGTTGCAGGAAGCAGTGGTAGCCAAAAACAGAGCTCGAGAACCCATTTTCAACGGCAGAAGCACCACAAGTCGGTACTTCACTGTTTCCAGAGTGGCCCCGTGGGCCAGATCTAAGTACCCCATGGGCTGGATCCAGCCGCTGGTCCTTGAGTTTGACATTCCTGCCATAGAACATCTACACTACTATCTACAAATTTGCGTTATTCCACAATGTAAATTTCTCATGTGATTCTGGATCAAAATGATTCACTTACCTGTTATTAACAACAAGATACGTGTAGCAGCTTTCAGTTTGTGATCAGGTTTCAAAACTGGAAACTAGGATCCTAAGATTTATTTCTTGCTAAATGGGCCAAGAAGGCAATAAGGGCAATATTCATAAAAGTTCCCATTCAACAAAAATTTAGCAGTTAAAATAAAATCCCAATATTAAAGTTTTAATTTTTGTTCTTTTCCCTAGATTCATCAGCCAAATTGTATTTCCTCTGAAGCTCATGAAAGGAGAATCAGGTCTTTCATAATCTATTTCCACATTTTGAAAAATATATCACTTTCCAATCTGGATTTCCAATGCAGTTCTTAGTAATAAGAACCTGCTATTACAAATGGAATAGGGAAAAGAGAAAATCTGTGACCTAATTTCCAGGAATGCAAGTCACTCCTGATTGCTTTGAAACTGCCTGAAATATCATCTTCTGGTAAAAGTTTTGTCCTCTGAACTGAAAAACTTTACAACTTAGGAAGGAGATGAAAAAACACTAAAAGAAATTTCAAAACACTAAAGGAAAACTTGACACTAAATAGATTAGGGTGGATTTGATCACGATTTAAATCACTACTAAAAAGGTTTTATTTAAATCAACTCAATTTAAATAATAATTTTTAAACAATAACTGTCATCTCTATCCCGTGATGGCTCTTCTTGATCCGTTGTTGACTCACCGAAGGTCCCAATATTGCAGAATATACAGCCCCATGCTACATAACTAAGCTCCATTTCACGCTGAATAAACTAAATTATTAATGTATCTTAAATAGAAAACTACCTTTAGACTTTTACTCCAAAAGCATTTTATTAAAAAAAAATGATAAAAAAAATCCAATTTAAATTTTAAAAAATCTAGAAAAAAAATCAATTTTATCCACCTTGAAAGAAACTAAACTGATTTTAAATATGTCTCAAATATGACCTTAAATCTTAACTTCAGCAAAATCTCAAATATCATTGTTTAATGCAACTAATATCATAATTTACTAATGGCATTACTAAATGTACTGTGTACTCTATGCATGTTATGGTAGCCCCTGAAGTTAAAATATTTTAAGGGAAGATGATTGCCCAATTGTTATATGAGGCTAAGATCTGGGGGAGAGATGAGAAAGTTATTGCCCAATTAGAAGTAGTACAAAACAACATCATTAGGAAGATCTTGGGACTCATATTCAAGACACCCTCGCTACCTATTTTAGGATGGAGATAGGCTACCTTTGATCATCATTAGAATATATTTTGCATTGTTAGGCATTATAAGAAGCTAGAAAGCTTCAAGAATCCCATCTTGCCAAACTCTGCTTTCTCTGTTACACAGTTGGGATCCAATGGACCAAATTTCTGTTACCCATTTATTTCAGAAACTTTAGTTCTCGGAACAAATAAAATAACAAAGTAAGACTTTTTAAGACGGATGCCACTGAGGTACAATCATCCAAATATTCATCTTAGCATCATTAAAAAACATAAAACACTTTTCCAGGAATCTAGTTAACATAACCAGTGCTTTACTGGAAGGGCTTTAACATATCTTTACCTGCAAACCATGTCTTTCAAATATCCAAAGGGAAATATTTCTTTTTGTAAACTCTCTACTTGTGGTGTTGGTCAAGTAAAGGATATTATCCATTACATCTTCTGCTGCTTCATGTTCAATGAAATTAGGGCCAAATTACTGATGGTATGCTAATTCAAAGGCTCCAATCTTGAAAAACTGAATTATCTTCTTGCAAATATGTTTTGAGTTGTTAGTGACAAATTACTACATTTTCTTTGCTGTCATTTAAACTTAGAAAGGAATACTGTACTAAAGTTCTTAGCTGTAGCTTAGGTTTATTTTGCTGTAAGTTTTCTTTATATCTAATACAGGTAGTCCTTGACTTACAACCACAATTGAGACCAGAATTTCCCTTGTCACATCCATTTTTATTATCTTTTTGCTATGATTACAATCACTGCAGGTAAGTGAATCATTCCATTTGTAAGAATTTGGTTTTCTTTATTTACTTTGCTTGCTAGAACTGACTAGGAATGGTCATAAATCGCAATGAAATGATCCCAGGATGCTGCAACCTTTTTAATTAAAGTGATCTTCGACTTACAACAGTTTATTTATGACTGTTCAAAGTTAGAACAGCACTGAAAAAATTCAGATGTTTGGCAACTGACTCATATTTATGACATTAGGGGTCATGTGATCAGCTTTTATGACCTTCTGACAAGCAAAGTCAATGGGGAATTCAAATTCATTTAACAACCATATAATTAACCATATAATAAACAAATTAACAAATACGCTGATTCATTTAACAACTGTAGCAAGAAAGATCATAAAATGGAGTAAACTCACTTAACAAATGTTTTGCTTAGCAACATAAATTCTGGGCTCAATTGTGATCATTACTCAAGGATTACCTGTACATGCCACTGCCAAGTAATCACATTTTGATCACGACTGTGGGAATACTGTGTCAGTTATAGGTGTGAGACTGGTTCTAAGTCACATTTTTCAGTACCATTGTAACTATGAATAGTCATTAAATAAATTTTTGTTACATTGAGGGTTATCTGTACTTTTTTCATTACTTCATTTTACTTATTTTACAGTTTTTTTTACTTCACTGTTATTTATTATATTTTATGGCACACTAATATTACAACCTATGGCTGCAACAATAAACTTATTTATTGGGGAATTATATTTCATCTGAATAATTTATATTTATATTTTGTGACAGTATTTATTCATAGGTAATTTTTCCATAGTATATTTTCATACTGCATAAAATTTTTATTTATTTTTAATAGTTTATTAAAATTGCTTTGATTGATTTTTTTTAGATTATAGTCACTGAGAGTTAGGCAGGATCCGTGCTTAATAAATTATTATATAATTTACTTTATGTTCACACTGCAACTGATAAAGATTACTAATAAATAGTATAATAATAGTTTTTCCCTGATATCCTTCTTAACATACAACAATGAAGAAATAATTGTGTGAGACATGAAAATACTTTTCAAATACATACATATAATTAAATAACTTGCTCTACATTGTATTTTCAGTACAAACCTTGAGATCCCGATGCATTAATCCTTTACTATGCAGGAACTGGACAGCTTCAGCTATTTGCAGAAATGTCACAAGGCACTCAGTCCTTTCTCTCTCCTCTATTGTACATCTTCTATTCATCCAATCTTTAAGGTTTTCTTTCCTACAAAGTTGCATCTGGATATAAAGATACACTTTTGGAGTGGTAGGTAAACGTTTTTGAACAGAGTTGTTAGAGTAGTCCAAACTTAAAGTTGTTGGTCTTGGTGGAGAAATAGATAAAGAGCTTGTTGATGATGAGTTTCTATTATTGGATTCTCTTGTGCGTGTTGCTTTATCTTCAAAATGGCTATCATGAAGCAAACTGCTAACATTACCCCCTTTATTGGAAGAATTGTCACAACCAGAGTCTTCAAAGACAATAGAAGAAGATGTTCGCTCCCTCAACCTTACTACCGATTTAGCAGGAAGATAAACTTCAAAGGAATGTATTGGATCATTATCATCAAGACTGCTTTCCATATCACAGCTATCAATGAAATTATCTTGTGCACTTGCCAATTGGATCAAATCTCTGTTCTCAATGGCAGAAAACTCCAAAGGAGAAAATTCATTCTCTGATGAATCTGACTGGTCACAAGGCAATCCTACAGAAAGCAGAGTCTTCTTTTCTACAGATGTAGCAATGACTTCAATGTTTTCCTCAGTAGAGAATGGCTCTGTTTTAATTTTAAACGATGGCACCTCCAGTGGACTGGGAGAACTGAGTGGCCAATCAATACTTTAAATATATTAAAAAAAAGCAAAAGATAACATTATAAATTAATCTTACCATATGTTGCCCACAGAGCAAAAATACAAAGCTTTTTCCATGTCTATGAATTGAGGTATGCTTCAAAAATGATTTGGAATGCTTTGGACTCTGCATGAGCCCAGAACCTCTTTGCTATTCATTCAAGTAGTCATGAAATTTTGCATCCTTACTTTAGAACTTGAAAAAATATGCCAATTGTTTAACAAGATAATTCTATAAAATACCTGGATTTTTTTAGGCTTGTGCATTAGTTTAAACAAGAGTATGGTTGTTTAATTAGCAGTATATGATGTACTGTATATACTTGCATATAAGCTGATCTCGCGTATAAGCCGACCCTTAAAAAACTGCCCCAAAATGAGGAATTTTGCAAAAACTCGCATATAAGCTGACCCCCAAATACCATGGTGTGTTGTTTGGGCTAATAACAAAAGAGTATCAATATGCAATGCACTGATGAAGGTTCATTATCAAAGCATTTGTGTAGGAAACAATATTAAGTTAATTACCCGGTATGTAAAGAATCTGATGTTGCACATGACGATCGCAAACACAAAAACAGTCATGTGAATGACTAACCAATCACAGCGTGTTATGATCCGGTGATAGAAAAAGCAAAATGGAGGCGCCCAGAGTAAAAAAAAAATGTGCTTAATTAGATGTAATTATGTTGCATTTTATTTGAGGTACAGTTAAAATTAATATTGAAATTGAGTTGTAGTATGTCGGAATTAACTTTATTTAGTGCAGTCTCAATTTTTATGGCTGTATATATGACTGAATGAAGTTGTCGATGATATTGCATGATCTGAGAAGTGGCGTCAGTTCGATTGTGTGAGATCAGATTTATGCACGTATAAGCTGACCCCCTAATTTGATAAAAAAAAAATTAATTTTAGAGTTGGCTTATATGCGAGTATATATGGTATAAGGTTTGTAATTTTTTCCAAATTATTTTCAAATTGGGCATACCCTACTAAATCATTTTAAATCATTAGATTCATCATCAAGTTACTTTTTACACCATTCAGAGTATCAAGGAATATTGAATATCTGAATATTTTAACATGAACACTTCAAGATTTCATCCAGTAGGCAGACTTGATGGCCCACTAGATGTTTTTTTGACACAATTTTTTATTTTTTTAATAAATAAATAGTCTGTCTTACTTTGAATCATTTTTAAAATATGCAATACAGGTAATGGAGCTTGCCTGTGAGGTGCTGATAGACTGCCTTGCTTAATCACCATCTTAGCCTTCCTGAGATTGCTAAGCAACTCCATGGGTCATTAAATGAACAGAGTAAAAGAGCTTCCTGATGAAAGAAGGTGGACAGCTTCTCTCTGTGTACAGAACTGGTGTGTTGGGCCAAAAAAAAAAGGAAGCTTGGATCTTGATGATCTGAGTTTCCTTTCTCTAGCTTAGTGTGCCAGCTCCTTTCCACATCAGGAGGGTAGGGAAAATGTATGCTGTGTTGGAGAAAGGAAATGGCTTGCTTTTTCTCCTGATTTTCTGAGGAAGCCGAGAGGGTAGACTGCAAATCATGATCACATGTGCAAATGGTTGGCAATAGCCCAGTTTGCAATCATATGACTATGGAGGCTGAACAAACTGTTATTAAGTCAAGTAACAAACCTTGAATTGAACTATACTGGAAAAAAATAGCATCAAAGAGAAAAGCAATACTTAATGATGAGGAATTGATGAGAAGATAAATTTACCATGCTTGTATCTTTGAACAAAAGGTACATTCTTCCCAAAATCTGCATTCTATGAATTTTGGGATAGTTTGCTGCTCTAAAACATGTGCCAGAAATTTTATGCAATGGAAAAAGCATTTCTGAAAACGCATGTCAATTTTTAACACTTTTTAAAACATAGAAATACTAAGCAAAAATGAGTAAGAGGTTTGCATATTAAATCACAACGACCAAACTATTTTAGACCTATAAAGGCACAAATAGACAATATTCCCCTATTGAGGGGAGAATTTACACTGTCCTCTTTTTCATTTCTGAGTTATTCAATACATGTATATCCTGACTTTTATCCCCTACTGAAGCAATAATGGTATAATAAAGTGAGTTCCGTCAAATCTCCAGTCCAGGCATTACACCAGAGCCACATTTCTCAGTTTTTAATCGAAGTGGCTACATTATATTCTTCTGACTATGTCTTGGTTCCTCTATAGATACTATTCTGCAAAATTCTGATTTAACAAGACTTGTGAACATCATCATATTTCCAGAGCCCTTTAATGAATGTATACATTTTCTAAAAACTAAAGTAAATACCTCTCATCTTTCAACCACAGCTCATCCATTCTTTCTTGCCAGCTCTCAGGTGGTGCTTCTAACCAAGCATTGAAATATCGAACAATAGAAGGATGTTCAAGTTTTGCTAATGCTTTAACTTCACGCATGACTTTTTCACGTGCCAGCTCTCTAAAATTTAAGATAATGCAACAAAAAAGAGAAAAGATTTATGCTGGGTAAATTGGTCAAATATTACTTGCTATAGTCTTTTCCGCTGACAAAATAGATTTTCTTTCATTTCCTTGCATGTAAATTATACATCCTACTCAGTAATTAATTGAAATAGTCTATTTTCCTGAAAAATAACTTATTCAACCCAAAATTTTATTTGAACTCTTTTATGCATATCATTATAATTTCAGAACTGAACCCTTCTGAGTTAAAAGCTGGAGAACTTAAACTTCTTTTTCCAGTAGTCCTCACATTAGATGGATGTAGAAATAATGCAAGTATTCCAATATATAATGTTTCAAACCACAACAAAAATATTCTTAATTTGTAATTTTTTAAAAAATAGTTTAGGGACATTTATAGAAGGTTCCAAGAGAATGTTGAAAAATTTACTGAAATTATTTTTGCTGTAATTATTATTGAAACTACTAACACTGATTTCTTATAATATCTAATATTACTTTTTAAATTTTGAAAACTTTCCCAGCCATTGAATAAAATGATTCTAAAACAACACCAACCAATACATGATTCTTGGTGCCATCAAGAGCAGAATATGAAAACAACCAGAAAGGTATATAATTACCTATTTGGAAGACGAATTCTTTTAATAGCATAGTTACAATCATCAACTTTGTTTCTGGCTTCAAATACTACTCCAAAACCTCCACGACCGAGACATTGAACTGGTTCAAAATCTGTCAGATACCTGCAAGAAAACACAAAGTAAACTGATTTTTCCTGTACTTGCACACTACTAATTTAACATAGCTTTTATTTGATGATTCACATATGTGAGTTGTTAGTTCTGGTCAATGTATGTGAACAGACATTCAACATAATGACCTGCTAATAGTTGCTTGATGTCTACATTTGCTACTGAAGAAAAAAAGTCACTCCTTGATCAACACTGAGGTCAAAGGAGGCTGAATTTTATTGTTACTTACACTTTCAGTTCAACAGAATATATTTTTAACTGGTCTACTAAGAGACCAGTGATCTCTTAATGTATGCCGGTCATGAAGTTTGTGTTGTGGATTCACAGATAAGTTCAGTATAGAGCAGTGCTGGCTAACCTTTTTGGGCTCCTGTGCAAAAAATTGTGCGCGTGCTTGCACGCTCACACTCCAGCACCCAGAGGGCAATGCATGTCCCCCATGCATGTGCGCGCAATCCCCACCCATCCCTCCCCATCACCCCCTGACGTGCACTGCACCTGACAGCTGATTTTTGGTCAGTTTGAGGCCTTTTTTTGGCCTCCCAGAGGCTTTTGGAAGCCATCCATCCCCATCACCCCCTTACCTGCACTGTACCTCACAGCTGATTTTTGGTTGGTTTGAGGCCTTTTTTGGCCTCCCAGAGGTTTTTGGAAGGCTTCTGCAGGCCAAAAACTAGCCCCATTTCATCACTTCTGGTATTTTCAGAAAAACAGGAAGTGATGAAGTGGGGCTAGTTTTCAGTCTGCAAAGCCTGCAGCAGCTTTCCTCAAGCGTTTGGGAGGCCGAAAAAGGCCTCAAACTGGCTGAAAATCAGCTGTGAAGCATGCACATGCGCAGCAAGGTAAGCTTGCCTGCAGCTCGCATGCTGGCACAAATGGCTCTGCTTGCCACCTGTGGCATGCGTGCCATAGGTTCGTCATTATAGGTATAGAGGCTCTGGCTACCAGTAATGATGAGCATGAAAGCACATGTCTTTTATAAAGCTGCTAATGGGTTTTTTATTGTTGTTACTTAGCAATCTTTATCAGTTTATTTTTAAAACAGTTTCATATTTTATTTGAAATTTCCTCAATAAATGTAGGGAAACATAAAATTAGTCATTTGCATGTAAAACCCTGAAATACAGTATTTCCAATATTATCTTAATAGACTTCCTCCATTGAAAGTTTTTTTTTCAAAGGGTAAGAAAATGCATCACAGAAAACCATACAATAACGCATTATTGAAATAGCAGTTACCCTTAAAGCTTTTATAATCCCATACCCAGCAATTTACCTGACATTAGCAAGCATACCAAAACTTCATTTCTTCTCCTTGCAATAACAGTTTCTCTTATTACTCTTCTTAAAAAGCAGCAAGAGACAACTTATTGAAAGGAGGTGGATATACTGTGCTTTCAAGAAAAATGAATTTGGAAATAATGCTACTATAATACTCCTCCAACATAAAATGTACCCACTACTTTCAACACAAACTAAAGCAAATTAAAACTACCAATGTTTATTTTTCAAAGGCTACTGCAATGAATGTGTTTTGTCAAAGAATGACTACTTTTACCTTGATATATATCCAAAATTCTTAAGGTCATCTGTGCTGTTGTCTTTGGTTTGTTCATTTTTATTATCTGTCTGACACTGAGTTTCAGACTCCTTCCGCTGCTGATAAATAAAACAAATAAAAGTCAATGAAACTGAAATGTTAATAGGAAAATTATCCAATTTCAGATGTGTATTCTGGATTTCTAAAATATGCAGGTAAATAAGATATCACAAAAACCATTATCACAGATTCTATCACCCACTCAATCTGAGTAGGGAGAACGGCTGCTGAAGAAAGAAAGAAAGAAAGGATGGATTTCAAAATGGGCATTTTCTCTGAGAGTTTCCTTCAGTAGAATATTTGTTATATTTCTGTAGAATGTAAAAACCTAGCTGTTTTACAAGTATTTTGTTATCAGCTGGGAGGGAGTTTCCGGTACCAAAGGCATAAATGTTAATATAATATTTTCAGGTATTAGTGTTCTGCATATATTTAAATATTTGCTTTGACTTTGTTATTCTTGTATATTTATTAGAGTCCTTCAAACTAAACAGTACACATTTCATAAATAAATATTTTCAGCTACTCTGATGCAAATTTAAAAAGTGACAGTTGCAGAACTATTTAAAATATTTTTTTTCAATCTCTGGCATTGGATGTTGAGTGGTATCACATAACATCCTTCTGACCATATGGTGTGGTTGTGTAAAAACATGGTATAAAAATTTAAAGAACATGATTGAAAGATATTAATAATTTAGAAATCTTGTTTATAATTCTAAATGTCACTTTATTGCACTAAAGATGAAGCATACAATCAAAGTTGATCTGAAATACCTTTTAATTATTTTAATACTGATGATTAGATGCAAATTTCTCCATTAAAATATGTGTACTTTCACTTCTAGAATCCTATACTTACCCGGTTACAAGCATCAGGATGGAAAAGCCTGCGCACAATGAAAGTTGTGGCCATGATACAAAATAAGATGGTACAAGCAATTTCTTTCCACCAGTGCAGAAGTAGAACTGGATCTTTTTTCCGGATGACCTTTGAATTCATATTTTCAGAAAATCTTACAGTTATCTGTGTGCTTCGTCTATTCCTCTCTCGTGTGTAGTATGGTAAAAAATAGCCATTATCTATAATTGAAATAGTGAACGTTATTAAATATTTTCTAAAACTCACTTAAATAATGTTATTTGCCACACTCTGGGATATCCGAATATAGCCACACTCTGGGGTATCCCAATGTACTATTCAGGCTTGAATGTGGGATGTCCAAACTGAACAGAGGGCATAGAGATTATTGGAGATATAGAAAAGGTAAGGTGTTTTTTTTCTCCAGGGTTGTTATAGCTAATCCTGCATAATGAGTTATTTGGGATGCTGGTCAATTCCTTTTTAACTATGGACTCTATCCAGGCTGAAAAAATGGTGCTACAAAGATGAAACAACATCAAATATTGGGGGGGGGGGGAGCGTGACTACAAACCTCATGATGGAATTGAGCTCCTGCAAATTTGTTTTAGTTCATGCCAACGTAAGTTCTAAAGCATTCTATCAATGCAGATAGATAAAACAGGTACCACTTCAGTAGGAAAATACCAGAGACATGAAAGGGCATCCATTAGGCAAAAATCCTTTGGGCATCCATTAGGCAACAATGATGTCACTGGCTAATCCTTTCAACTCAGGTACCTTGGTGGGTGCTTCTGACATCAATGTAGTAGCAATGGTATCAAAAATCAATATGTAATTAGTTCATTCTCCCAGACTTCTAGAAGTATCCTAGAAATAAGTTCCAGTGAACCTGCAAGATGTTTGTATACCTGTATGTCTCTAAATTGAGGAAAGGACTTTTCAAGTCCAAGCACATCCTCCTCCCATCCACACAACAATCCTTTATTTCAGCATATTTGTATTTTGTCTTCTCTACTACAACTTTTATAAGAATATTTGAAAGGATAATATAACCACCTGGGAGAATGGATAATTTTTTCTCAGCTTCGCATGGGCTACACGGAAATACTTTTGTGGCAGTTAAAATGCGATAATATTTTCCATGAAATATAACCTGACCTTTTGTCTGTTCTTTTCATTTAACTATTTGATTTTAGTGAGTTTAAATTGTACTGCTAATATTTGATTGTTCATAAAGAAAAATAGTTTTCTAACATTTACAAATCTTCCTGTTAAAAATAATTTTTTTCAAAATTATCCTGATTTAGGAATACTGAGTAAAGACTACTGATTTTACTTGTCTGCCCTCTATGTAATGAAAAAAGCAGTTTGAGAACCCAGCTGAGATGATAGCTAAATCTGAATCCACACTATCAAGCAAAATACTACAAAATTCAAGTTTGCTGGCCCTCAGAGGGGTTCTCTTTGATAAAAAAAATGCTGTTATAAACAATAAGTAGGAGGTGCAAACGCAGCAAATATTGCTACAAAGCTGGATCTTTTGATGAGTACCTCAGGAAGGGTTGTTTCTTGGAGAATTAAACTTTTTTTTGTAAATCTTTACTATTTTTTCTCGGCCCAATGATTTCTTCCTTTTGCTTCACACCCCTCTAGGATTTTTTAAAATTCTTTTCTCGTTATTTCTCAGTACAACTATCAATTACTCTTTCTCTATCACAATCTTTTTTCCCCATTTTTACTATTCCTATTGGAACATAGCTGGAAAGCATGTATGAATTTACATGTATATATCTGCCCACTTCCATATAATTATGGTTAATGTGAGAGATATGACTGCTATATATAGATAAGTCAATTAATTCTGAAAACGGGGTGCTTTATTTTATATAGTTAATTTTGTTGATAATTTTTTTTTGCTTTGCCTTTTTTTAATATATTTTTGAGAAGCATGTATAACCAAACATACATATATTGTATATATGGACAGGAATTGATTTTAATCATGTGAACACTCGCATAGAGAATGAGGGCAAATTCCAAAAAATCTCTACGAATAGTTTCAGCTGGTGTGGGCAATTTTATGTGGACAAGATAGGAAAGCTCTATATTGTTATTTAGATATTCAGTGAACATAAAACAGTATCATTAATTTATCTAGAACCATAATTTACCAAAAAGGCCAAGAACATTTCTACAGATATAACAGCATTGTGATTTTTGTTTAAATTAGTGAAAACCATAGATCCTAATGTAAATGCAATAATCTTTTGAACGAATAGTTGAAAATAAAGCACAATTCACACACACCATATGGATATTGCAGAACTGACAGAGCACCATTACTATATTCTTCATGAGAAAACTTGTCATTGCTGAGACATTTATCAAATTCGTCAGATCCTACCAGCACAGGTGTTCTTGATGGAGAATCTAAAAAGAAAGCACTTTTTATAACTGCTCTTAACATATTTTTAAGTTTTATCAATATTAATTCAATAATGATCAAGATTAAAATTACATAGTTTTGTATGTTCTGATCTTTTTAGCACTTTTCAAGAACATTATAGCAATGGAAGTTATCTTTTAGAAAACATTTTTGACTGTTATAAAAGACCACAAAGAATTGGCAAAAGGAAACCACAAACTTCAATTAATGATTATTTTAATTATCTAAAAATATTGAGAATGTACACAGTTATGCCACAGTATCTGTTTTCCATGTGTTATAAAACCCATAATTCCATGTTAATATTAATAATATTAAATGAATTTATTGGATTATTAATGGACTGTTGATATGGAATTCTTATATTTTTGATGCCAATATTATATCTATGTACAGGCTTCCAAATGCAAATTCCAATGCATTTATCAATGCAATATTTTCAGAAAAAATCAAATTATATACTTATTCTTATTACTGAAAGAATATAAAAATTCCTTATTGTAGTTTTTATCAAAAGTAAACAACATTGCTTTTTTTCCTGGTAGTACTACTTGTTGATGTTACTTTTATAAAGTTAGTAAATTATGAAATACATATTTCAGTATATAATGTGATATCTTAGAAAAGATACAGGAAAGTTTCCAATAGCTAAAAGTCATTCATAATTTTTTATCAAAAATTATATTCCATCCATTTTTAAAAAAGTAATAAATCTGATAAATTACTTACGAATCAAAGGCTTCCACTTGATCATAGGCAAATGCATAACAGCATTATCGTTTCTGGATTCCAAAGCTTTAGGGTTAGTAGGGAATTTATCAGAAATTCTAACTGATGATTGAAGATACAGCTGACCTCTATACATTCCTGCATATAAAATCAGCAGTAGTAATTTTACAGGACTGATAAGCTTCATTCTTTAAATTTCAAAACAGTATTTAAAAGTTTTGGGTATTCCAAAGACAGATCTCTTTTTTTAAAAAAAAAATAAAAAAATCCAGTAGTGAACTAATAATTGTGTATTCTCAATAGCTGAGACCACCTCATTAAAAATTAATATAAGTACAGGTGCTATTAAAGGTATGTGGATGCTCTCCCTCCATTTCCCCCCCCAAAATCCCAATTTGTTGTAAAATTAACAGTTAGATCATACTTATTATGATTAATTCCATAGGCAGCAGACACTTTGCTTTCAATGTATGACTTAATATAAAATGAAAATGGATGGAATTATTGATATTTCTAAGCTGGATTTCATAGCTTATCCTTTTCAGGCAACAATTGCAATCAGACACTTTCTACAGTTATGAATAAGCCTTCTATACTTCTCAATAGGCAAAACTCTCCTTGAACAAACTGTTCCACTTGTTAGTTTTCATGTGTTCTTTCTCCTAATATAAGTTTCCTAATATAACTTTCTCCATGTTCTATGTAATGTTTAGATCAGGAGTCTTAGCAGGCTGAGTCAGAACAGTCTGAAGTTGGCTTTTCAACCATTCTTAGGTACTTTTAGATGTACTGTTTGTTTTAGGTCAGGGATGTCAAATCCCTGATCTAAAGGGATCAGGGATCCGCATTTGGATCTGCAGGCCACATTTGGCCTGTGATGTAGTTTCATCTGGCCTGCAGAGCTATCCTGGTCTATCCAATGTAAAGAAGAAACACGCCAGCAATTTGGGGAGAAGTGTCAAACTAGCCACATCCATGCAATTGGCCATGCCCACCTGCCCCCCCTCCCCCCGAGGTCAACCACAGTCCTGATGCGGCCCTCAATGAAATTGAATTTATACCCCTGTTTTAGATGATTATCCATCCATGACTTGAGACTAAGATAGTTTTAGCCGTTATATTTCATTCCAAGAGGTGTTCATAATCTTCTGATTTCTTTGGACCCTGCACAGATTTAAGATACCCAGTGCCAAAGGCATTAAAGCAACATTATGAAGCCTCCTCTAGTTTTTACAATAGGTTTGTTCTTTACTTTAAAAGCAGCACTTTTTTTCTGTGAAAGTAGAACTGCTGTGACTTCCCCAAAGCTCTAATTTTGTTTCATTTGTCCAAAGGATATTCTTTCTCCCAATTATATTGTGGCTTGTCAACATGCATTTTAGCCAACTCTGTTTTGGCTTCTTTTGTGCCTATCTGAGGGAGTGTGGAGGTCACTTTCAGTCAGGCAACAATAAACAGTGCCATATTGTTGCACTGCAATCTTGGAGATCAGCCAGGATCTGTTTTGAAATTCTCAATTTTCCAACATTCAAATTATTCTTCTGTGCAATCTGGGAGTAATATTTTTCTTGTAGCCATGCTCAAGGAGATTGGCTCTAGACTCATTAATCTAAAACTTTTTGAAAAGATTAGCAGTGGTGGTCACAAAAACATGAAGCTCTTTATAAATTTAAAATTTTTTTTTATAATGCTTAGCTATTACTTCGTTTCTTCCTCATAGAAAACTCATTTGCTTTACATTTTCTTGTCCGTATTTATTCTGGTGCATAAAATGACACAGAATGCTTGAATATTTTTCTCCATTCAAACAGGATGAATGACTGATACACCTGTATTAATTAAATAGTCTGCTTCAGATCACTAAAATTCAATGTCTTTTAACTTCTAAGGGGTATCAATAATTTTATTTAGGTCATTTTCATTTGTTTTGTTATTTATAGGACTATTTTAACATCAAAAGCAAAGTGCCTGTTCTATGTATTGTAGAATAAAGCATGGTAGATACCATTTACTTATGTCACTTTCAACCTATGATACTTCATGGAAAATTAGAACTCTAGGAAATGTGTGGCAGGATACCAATACTTTTGACCACTTCTATATATCAAAGATCTGTTTACTAGAAAATTCTAAAAAATGTACAATATAAAATTCCACCAGCAAATAAGTTAACATCTTCTGCTTAAGCTTCCTACAAAAAGGTAACCTCTACTCAGCATTTAATTATGCAAATAAATATATAAAAACATATTTACTATAGTAGCATACAGATCACATAATCCAGTTTCATACTACCAACAATAAATCCAATTCAATCTGCTATCCAGCAACATGCCTATAGAAACTTCAGAAACTTTATACAGCTAGAGAAACTTCATAGACTATATACTAGAGATGTCACTTCAGCTTTAGATCTTATATATTTTAGGACTAAAATTTTAATAAGTAGTATGTCATATACCAGGCAAATTAGAAATATTTATAAATAAAATTTAGAAATAAAAAGTATGAAATGGCCAAGTTTAAACTTTGCACTTAGATGTTATCCATAATTCTGAGTGACTGAGGAGTGGCTTCATGGTGATTAAACTTAGACTGAGTTTACAATTGAGATGGGTGGCAAATGAATTTACTAAATTAAATGCTGTACCAAGTCATGATTTTCTCAAGCATTAACAAAAATTTCAAAAAAAAAAACCAAAACAAAACCATAGCTTGTTGGATTCCTTCCCAAGACGATTGCCAAACAGTAACGGTAATTTTTTTCTTGCAAACAATCTGCAGATTTTGCTATAAAAATCTGCCAGTGCTGCTCTCTGGATTTGAATGAGAGCACTTCGGAATGACCCAAGGCAGTTTTTGGAGGACCATGAACCTAAGGGGGAAGTGAAGTCTTTAAGATTCCAGTTCCATGTGGGAGAAGTCAGAAAGTAACTGATAACCCATCTTCTCAGCAGTTTGTTTTCTTAAGCATGCCTGGGTATTAACTTCACTTTCTGAATCTTCTGGTTTACTTTCCTTTTTATCTTTAAAAGTTGACTGGTCAATTGAATACTGATTTATTTTAACCACTTGTTGGACTCTATATGTCTTCCTCCCCCTTTTGAATAACTTTCACTTATAAGGAAACAAAGCATGTTTTTGGATAGTGAAAGTGATTTAATTTAATTTATATTAATACTGGACTCATCACTATAGGGTTTTGCATTTTATTAATTTGTACTTTTTTTTTCTTTTAATCTTGGGTCAAATATCTACCTTGCTTTTTCATTTATTTCTTCACTTAAGCCCATGTCACACTGCCCAACAGATGCAAAAAGGACACAGTGGACTAGCAAAATGTTCCATCCGTTGTTATCCGCTCTCAAAAGGGGCAAAAATTGCATAACCGGAGCGGTTAACACGGACGCGGGGAGGACGCAGGGCGGATGCAAAGCGGATGCGGAACGGAAGCCTAGCGGATGGGAGCGGATGGCGCAATCGCAGGGCTTCCGGGGGCCCTAAGCGAAGTGGACGCGGAACGGATACAGCGGATGCAGAGCGGATGCACAGCGGCTGAAGCGGATGCACAGAGGATGCACAGCGAAAGCCTAATGGATGCCTGGCATTAATTGCGCATGCGGGGAGGATGCATTGCGTCAGCCCCGCGGATATAACGGAAGCATCTCGGAAGCAGGTCGCCATTCAGAGGAAAGACCTGCTGCCAGACACATCGACTGCCTTGCCTGCCCTGCCTGCCAGCCTTGCTGCCAGCCTGCCTGCAAGCCTTGCTGCCAGCCTGCCAGCCTTGATTCATGTCTGCCTGCCAGCCTTGGTGCAAGCCTTCCTGCTAGCCTTGGTGCATGCCTGCCTGCCAGCCTTCCTGCCAGCCTTGGTGCCTGCCTCCCTGCCAGCCAGCAACCCCACAACCATGCGGAAGCACAGCAAGCCTCAGCCATCTGCTGCCAGCCCTGGCAAGAGGGACAGGGCTACCATCCCGCCCCCTGGCCCTCACTCTGGTTCTGCTGGGGCTTCTGCAGCACGGGCTCGCTCTTCTGGGGCTGGGGCTTCTGCTGCTTCTGCTTCTGGAGGAACTGATGAAAAGCACTCCAGCACCAGCCACCTCCACAGCACCTGCACCCTTCACCCCTGAGACTCAGCGACCAAGAGGAGTGCCATAGACTCATTTTTGTCTTATAGCTTGTTGTTAATAAAGTCTATTTATGATTCACACACTTGCTTCATTTCTTTTTTTTAATAAAGTCTTGCTGGAAACTTTTAGAAATGGTTTAAGCCTTTGCATGCTTGTGGGATGGGTAAGGATAGCTTTGGGATGGGTTAGGATACCCGTGGGATGGGTAATAGCTGTGGGATGGGTTAGGATAGCAGTGGGATAGATAAACCTCCAGTGCAAGCATAGTGGGACTCTATGGTCCACCCTCCCAGGTGCCACACCTATGGCCCTTTATTATCAATAATAATGTAATCATTATCCACACATGTCAATATAAACACAACTCTTTATTAAACGCCCTGTTCATTGTAGGCCAACCAAACATACATGGCCCAATCTCATCCGTATGATGAGACAGGCTCAAGGAAGTATCCATTAAGCATCTACCATCCTGTCTTGCCACTCCACTGCTCCAGCTGGGGAGTTGCACCATTGTCTCAGGAGGTTGCGCTGCTTCTTCGCTTCATGTGAGGCTCTGTTGGGGCCTTGCACAACCTCAGTGTCGATCAGGTTTCGCCCTTGCCTCCATTCCCTTGCTGGAGGTCCACGAGCCTGTTCTGCAAGACTGGGTAGTGGGTGCGCATGAGATTGTGCAGGATGCAGCAACCTTCCATGATCCTCCTCACGGTCTCTGGGCAATGCTGCATGGTGGTGAGAAGTACCTGGAACCTGTTGGCCAGGATGCCAAAGGCGTTCTCCACCACCCGCCTTGCCCTGGACAGCCTGTAGTTGAAGATCCTCTCTTCACGGGTGAGGCGTCTGGAGATGTAGGGCTTCATGAGGTAGGTTGTGAGGGACAAGGCGTCATCCCCCACGATGAAGTAGGACACATCTTGTGTGTCGTTGGGCAGGGGTTCTGGATCTGGGAAGCCCATGATGAGGTTGCCTTCCAGCTCCTCCTTGAGGTGACTGGCGTTGTATACCTGGGCATCTGAAGATGAGCCGTTGCCTGAAGCATCGATGTACATGAACTTGTAGTCAGCATCGACCATGGCAAAGAGGATGATGCTGAAGAAGCCCTTGGAGTTGTGATAAGAGGACCCTGAGTTGGCTGGCGCTTTGCAGGCCATGTGCTTGCCATCGATGGCTCCAACGGTGTGGGGGAAGTTCCACCTCTGATACCACTGCTCTGCAACTTTCTTCCATCCTTCTTCAGTGGAGGGGTACTGGAGGAGCTCCTCCTTGTATTCTTCGATGATGGCCTGCACCACTTCTCTGACCACAATGCTGATGGTGTTGGATGGCACCCTCCAGCCGTACTGCATGCTCCTGTAGGAGGTCCCTGAGGCCAGGTGGCGCAGAGTGAGTGCCACCTTGAGCCCAGGTTCCAGGCTGGGCCGGAAGCTGGTGTTTGCCTTGGTCAACCTGGGTGTCAGCCGCTGCACAACTTCGTCAAACATGGCTGGAGGCATCCTCATGAAGTTCTGGAACGCCCAAGTGTCTTCGTTCCTGAGCTCCACCATCAGCTTGTTGTACAGTCCATCCTCTGCTCTTCTGGCGAACTATCTTCGGATCCAGACTCTTTTTGGGTGGCTCCTTTTCTTCTCGCAGTAGAGTTCACAGAGCCTGCAGATGGCTTCGCACTGTTGCAGAAGGATGGTGGCTGCCGAAAGGACTTTGTTACAATCCACAGTGGACATGACTGGATGCTGTGGAAGAGGAAGAGCCAGATGAAGGCTGCAGAGGTCTACACCGCTGGGCTGCTGTTCTGAAAGTGAGATGCAGGCGAGTTGCTCCCCCTTTTTATAGGCAGTATAGGTTTTCCGCTAGGCATCCTCTAGGCATCCTCTAGACATCCTTAATATCCGAGATAGGTCCCCTCTGCGAACGTTTTTTCCATTTTAAACGCTTTGTTTCCGTTCTGCATCCACTAGGCATCCGTTCTGCATCTGTTCCGCTTCCTCCCTGCGTCCGGGCGGATGGAGTTCCGCGGATGCATAGCGGACGCCTAGCAGATATAGCGGATGCGTAATGGATGCGTAGCGCATGCAGAACGGACGGACTGGATACATTTTCCGCGCAAAAGTTTTAGGCAGCCCAAAACTTTCTGAGCGGATGAAACGTCAATAAACGGATGCTGGACTGATAGAGAGGAAGCAAAACGGAGGCAGTGAGTACATCGCGTTTTCGAATGGATGGCAAGCTTTTTTCTCTGTTTTATATCCTCTTTGCATCCGTTGGTTCAGTGTGACATGGGCTTTAGTTTCATTGTTCTTTGTTTTTTGGCTAACTTACACAGACAACAATGGATCAGGCTACAGACAAGTAAGGGTGGGAGGGCCTGATATTTAAAAAAGCAGCAATTGGTAATATGCTATTTTTAGTTGAAAGTTTTAAAAAAAATTTGATGAAATGATAATGGTTGTGTAAAATATTCAGGTGCATGCAGCTCTGGATAAATTAAGACACTCAAAAGGAATATGATTTGAAAGTTGCAGACCTGTTGAAAAGAACAATGGACTGTGAAGACCTAGACATAACTAAGTTAACTGCGTACACCTCTTTGAAATTCAAGGCTGTATTCTTTTGCAACAGCAGAAGTCTGATTAAATGGAGAAGTGATAAATTAGTTTCAATAGGAAGATTTAAGATGTGGGGAATGGATTTTTCACATCTAATCAGAAACCATTTTCATCTGGACTTTGTTGTGAAGACAGACCAACTGCGGAGACTAAAATTATAATATTTTACCAGAAAATAATTGATAAGAGATGGCATTAAGAAACAAACATAGATATTTCATCCAAGATGAATTACTCTTTACTCTCAGAATTATTTGGGATAGATAAGATGCTATGATAAATTTACTACAAATTGTTACAATAATAGTTTATTAACAGAGAGTTTTAAAATTTTAACCTTGTGTTTTTTAACTATTATTGTTCTTTATTTTAACTATTTTGTCATTAATATATAAATGACACGACAATAATTTACAAATAGATTTAGTAATTTAAAAATTTTGGGGCCTGTTTAGCAGAGGGTGGGAATAATATTGTAGTAATATATTTATCAGTATTCTACTAAAAGGGATCTATATGTGTATGGATAATAGAGTATTTTTAAATGCATTTTTTCAATGTTTTGTTTGATTTTTTTTTCTAAATCTTTTGAAGTTTGTATTTTAACTTTTTTCAAATAGAATAAAAATAGAAAGAATAAAACAGCATCTTGTTGATTAAATCACAATTGACTGGTTTCACACTATATATCAAGCCATATATCAACTAAGCTAAATCCGAACAAATCACATTATGAATTAGTGTGCTATCTGAACCTAGATATATTTTACTGTCCAGTTAATAATAAGGTATTTATGGAAATAAAGAAAGAGAAAGCATATTATAATAATTTAAACATAGAAATAACTGTCTTTCCACACCCAAGTAATCAAATGACTCACTTAAGAAAAAAAATTAATTTTACCCAAGCAAATTTAATTTTACACAGTGGGAACACAATCAGGTTAGAGAATGAAGGATCTACAATCAACCACCAGTGTTTACACCCCAAATTTTTATCTTATTAAACTTGGCATAGTTAATAGGACAGTGCTTTAGAAAATATGTCAGAATATTTAAAGCAACATTAAACTTTAACCTTTTAACAGTGTTGTTTCTTTTGGAAGGCTCATATGATTGTTTTCAGACAGCATGCCTGAATTCATAGTTGCTTTAAAAGTTTAAGGAGTAGGTCATAAAATGAAGGCTGTAAAACAAGGAGTTGCCAACCTTTTGGACCTCAGGGACCACCAATCTCATTATTTTAAATCCCAGGGACCATGAACCGATTCTGTGGGTGCGGCTTAATTTGTGGGTGTGGCTTGGTCATGTGACTGGACAGGTATGGTTTGTATGTAAATATTATAAATATTTATATAAATATTGATTTTTGTATTAAAAAAGAACAACTTTTACCCAAAATCAGGCAAAGCAGGCAGGCAGATTGAGTCGCTCACAGAATCACAGATACATTCAGAGATCTATCTATCTGCCAATGGCTAGCTCAGTCTGTCACATAAAATTTGCTTGCAAACTCATAAAATTTGCTAGCAAACTCACAAAATTAACTCACAACTCACCGTGAATGTGAATATTGAATTTTTTATTTAAAAAAGAGCAACTTTTATACAAAATCAAGCAAAGCAGGCAGACAGATTGTGCTGCTCACAGAATCATTCAGTGATCTATATATCTGCCATTGGCTAGCTCAGTCTCTCAAATTTGCTTGCTGTGAGTCTGCACTGAATAATAGAACCTTCAGTCCTAAGGGAGGTTCGGCTGTGCTTAAAAGAACAGCCGAAAATCTAAAGACTAACTAGAAAGCAAGAAATCCAACCATTTCCTGCTTCCTAGTTAATCTAAATCTTTGGGCACAGAAGAAGAGATGATGGTCAGGAAAAGAAAAAACAGCAATTTAGCAGGCAAGTTTGCCGAGTAAGGAGTGAGTGGGTGGGGAGGGTTCCCGCGGGCCATTTGTGCTGCGCAGCCTTGTGTTTCTGCACAACCTGGATTAATTGCTTTAGGAATGTGTGTGCTCTGGGGTTGATATTTCTCTGCGGCCCACCAAAATTTTCTCACGGCCCACCTGTTGGCAACCACTGTGTTAAACTACGTGTATTATACTTTGGCCAACAACTACAATCTATATTTATAATTTAAAAATTGCAGTCTGCTCCTTCACCCATTTAAAAGAAATGCAACCCTATCGTAGGCAATAGTGTATTTCTGTATAAATATGCACAAAATATATTTCAAAATATATAAATCTTTTCTCAACAAAAAAAGTACTGGTCATATTGTATATGAAGCAGCAATTGCTAATGCAAAATACATTAAAAGCATAGCTCAGTTTCAAATTATTTTTCTCTTGGAAAAATCCATCTATATAAACAAAGAAACAATATAAAAATATAAACAAAATACAGAAGTTATCTGTAGAGATTGGGACAAAAATAATGCCATATATTTAAATAGACATCATACCTAAATAAACACTGGATTCAGTAGCTCCTCGAGCAGCTTCTACAAGATCTTCTTCATCCTCTAAGATGTTGTTATTAGAGGTATAGCTTGTGTCATCAAAGAGACTGATTGGAATTACTTTGCCATCTTTTACCAACCAAGCAGAAGCAACCGGAGTGCAAAACTAAAAATAAAATAAATTATTATTTAAAAAATACATTCAATAAATGCGATAATCATTAGTTTTTAATGCAGAAGTTTTTACAAATACAAGGAACACTTTATACATAAGATAATTCTTTTAAAAAGTTTAAATTCCACAAGACTAAAAGAAAATGAAAAATATTCTGATAACATGAAGTTTCTAAACAGCATTAACATATTTCCCATCTTCAGTACCTGGTGTTCCCATTCCAGATGTCCTTCCTTCTTATTAAATGCCATAACCTTCCAGTCAGCTACTGAAACCTTTATCACTGTATCCTTCATTGTAGCTTCCTGTTCTTCTACTTCCGAAATAATTTTAGAGTCTTCCTTGTTAATATTTGATTTCATATTCCCTTCAAGAAATCCTACCCTTGTTTCAGTCTCCGGGAGATAACGTAGTTCAAAATGACCAACGCTAAAATTCCACCTTTAAAAAAAGGGCAAGACTGTGATTCCATATCAGTTCTATCATACTGTTTCTGAAATAATGCATGCTAACATTCAGAAACATAGTAAAACTAGGTTGCTATAACTAATCTCCAATGTACTACTGTTAACTAAAAACTGGATTAAGTGAGAAAATCTATAAGCTTGATAAAAAAGTGCCTCAACTGTCTTATATTTGCATGGTTTTTTTTCCAGGAGGAAGTATTTATTAAATTATGTCATTTGTTAATTATAAAACAAGAAAGTTATATGTTGATATATACGTTAATATTCATTGCTTACATTTTATCTTTACAGTAATTTCCAACCTTTTGTCCTTTAACACATCTAGATATATTCTGAAGTCTTTCCATTATTAAATGCTGTTGTTGTGGTGCCAATCAAAAGAAAATTGAGAGGAAAGGTAATTATGCTTTCTGCTGAATAATCTTCTCTAGCCATAGAAGAGTCCAATACAGATAATCCGTGACTTGTAACTGTTCATTTAGTGATCATTTGAAGTTACAATGACACTGAAAAAAGAGACTTATGACTATTTTTCACACATACAACCATTCCAGCATGTCTACGGAGATGAGATAAAAGTCAGACACTTGGCAACTAGCATTCATTTATGATGGTTGCAGTGTTCCAGAGTCATGTAATCACCTTTTGCAACTTTCTAACAAGCAAAGTCAATGTGGAAGTCAAGTTAGCTTAAATGCCATGTTACTAATTTAACAACTTCAGCAAGAAAGGTTGTAAAATAGGGCAAAAGTCATTTAACAATTGTCTTGCTTAGCAACAGAAATTTTGGGCTCAATTGTAGTCATAAGTTCAAGGACTACCTGTACTAACCTTGGGATGCAAGTATATCATGCAGAAACCATGGGGAAGAATTATTAAGTCATTAAGACATAATACTAGTATATTATACATACTTTTCATTGCCGCTGCGGGGCCCAACAGCACGAACAGTTTTCTGAGTTCTATGTAGGAGAAGAATATCTTCCTGCTCTATCTCATCATCATCCCAGCGACGACAGCCCATTGCTGAACATATGTATTTAACCTGGGGCCAGAAGGAAACATTTAATTCAACAAGTTCTCCCTTAGTCCTGACATTTCATGTTCTATTCCATTTTTATAATTCAATTCAAACAGTAAAAATGTATATCCCAAGTCATATATAAACAGTGCTTCATTTAGAGCAAATTCAACAATTAAAGGACTTACTCACACCCTAGTGTTTTTGAGAGAAAATATTTTGTTTTTTATGACAAATCATATTGGTAATTACTGAATTACATAAGAAGTGAAATAAATTAAACATGCAATTTGTGATATGACTGAAACTGGCAAAAGGCAAGCTAGCTTTTACACAGCTTTATAAAATGTTACCAAATAGGTTGTCCATAAAAAATTTCAAAAACCCATAAACATTAAGTATCAAACTCTGTTGCCAAACCCTAACCCTTATTTTACCTTTCCTGAATATGAACTCAGCCCATATGTTGTTCGGGACTTTCCTCCAACCAGAACTACATCATCCCCAAATCTGTAGGATGATTCAAGAAGTGACTCAACAGTGAATGGAACAGCTTCAATGCTCTCTCTGTCACGATCCCACTGGAAAAGATCTCCATCCAAGGAAGGAATTATCATTTTATTCCCAAACACCTACAAAATATTCAAATAGAAGTATACATTTTAATAATGAAAAAAAGAATACAATGGTGAGCAGAATATAGAAACATTTAAAATCAAATATGATCCAGATCAATAGAAAAATGCCACAATAATGACTCATAAAAGTAATTAACCAATGCATGTCCACAATTGTGTATTGGCCCATGTTGTTTTTCAAACTACATTCTATGACACAAATTATCATTTACTTCAGTTATAAACTGATTTCTTAAGGCCCTGTCCCACTGCACTTACAGATGGAAAGAGGATGTAAAACGTTAAAAAAAGCTTGCCATCCGTTGGAAAACGCTATGCATCCATTGTGTACTCACTGCATACGTGTTTCATACACTCTATCCCTCGAGCATCCGTCCACTGAGATTTCATCCGCGCAAGAAGTTTTGAGTTGCACAAAACTTTGTGAACGGATGAACTTTCCGCCGTGTATGATGTACATCCGCAACATATACGGGCAACAAAAGTTCTATGTCATTATCATCCGTTAAACATCCGCTGTATCCTCTCTGCATCCTCTGACTATCCCTTCAACTCACATCCGCTGCAGCTGAAAACGGAAAGAGGGAGAAAACGAAAGGTGCATGGAATGTCTACACAGCGTTAGTAGCACGGAAATAGAAAGGATGTAAGCGGATGCATCTCATATATAAAGGATTAAAACGGACAAAACGTTTGTATCTGGGATTTATCTCGGATATTTAGGATGTCTGCAGTATGTCTAGAGTATGTAGAAGGGCACCTAGCAGACTACCGATATTTCTTAAAAAAAGGGGGAGAAAATCATCTGGATCTCAGTATGAGTCCAGCAGCAGTGGTGTACAGACCTCTTCACCCTTGGTCTTGGTCTTCCACATCATCAACTGATCTCCACCATGGATCATGACACAGTCCATATGATAGCTGCGATCATTCATCACCAGAACCAAAATCTGTTCAGACTGTTTCACATTTTATACAGAAGAAGAAGGAGACGTCCAAGAGCTGTGTGGATCCGAGGATGGATCGTAAGAAGAATGGAGTTTGCACTGTATGACCAGTTGATGGTGGAGCTGAGGAATGAAGACTCTCGTGCATTCTATCACTTCATGAGGATGCCACCAGCCATGTTTGATGAAATTGTAGAGTGTCTGAGACCCAGGTTGACCAAGGCAAACACCAACTTCCGGCCCAACCTGGACCCTGGACTGAAGGTGGCAGTGACTCTGCGGCACCTGGCCTCTGGAACCACATACAGAAACATGCAGTATGCGTGGAGGGTGCCACACAACACCATCAGCAAAGTGGTCAGAGAAGTGGTGCAGGCCATCATCGAAGAATATGTGGAGGAGCTCCTCAAGTGCCCCACCACTGAACAAGGCTGGAGGAAACTTGCAGAAGAGTGGTATCAGAGGTGGAACTTTACCCACACTGTTGGAGCCATAGATGGGAAGCAAGTGGCCTGCAAAGCTCCAGCCAAGTCAGGGTCCACTTATTTCAACTACAAGGGCTTCTTCAGTATCATCCTCTTTGCCATGGTTGATGCTGACTACAAGTTCATCTACATCGATGCTTCAGGCAACGGGTCAGCTTCAGATGGCCAGGTATACAACTCAAGTGACCTCAAGG
Source organism: Laticauda colubrina (assembly GCA_015471245.1). NCBI lineage: Eukaryota > Metazoa > Chordata > Lepidosauria > Squamata > Elapidae > Laticauda > Laticauda colubrina. The sequence continues at coordinate 11,960,479 of BLBF01000044.1, read as the reverse complement.
AGGGGCTGGAACGCAACCTCATCGTGGGTTTTCCAGATCCAGACCTCCTACCAAAGGACACACAAGATGTGCCCTACTTCATCATTGGTGATGACACCTTCTCCCTCAGAACCTACCTCATGAAGCTGTACAGTTCAAGATACCTCACCCATGAAGAGAGGATCTTCAACTACAGGCTGTCCAGGGCAAGACGGGTGGTGGAGAACGCCTTTGGCATCCTGGCCAACAGGTTCCAGATACTTCTCATCACCATGCAGCATCACCCACAGACTGTGAGGAACATCGTGGAAGCTTGCTGCATCCTGTACCATCTCATGTGCACCCGCTACCCAGTGTTGCAGAACAGACTTGTGGACCGTCAACAAGGCAATGGGGACATGGAGCCTGGTGAATGGAGGCAAGGACGAAACCTGATAGACACTGTGGATGTAAAGGCCCTGATAGAGCTTCACATGAAGGGAAGAAGCAGCACAACCTACTGAGACACTGGTGCAACTCCCCAGCTGAAGCAGTGGAGTGGCAAGACATGATGATAGATGATTAATGGATGCTTCCTTGAGCCTGTCGCATAACACTGATGAGATTGTGCCATCTATGTTGAGTGGTCCTACAATGAACAGGGCATTAATAAAGAGCTTTGTTTATTTTAAAATGTGTTGATCAATGAAATAAATTGTTATTGATAATAAAGGTCCATATGCGTGGCAGCTGGGATGGTGGACCATACAGTCCCACTATGCTTGCACTGGAGGTTTATCTATCCCACAACTATCCTTATCTATCCCACAAGCATGCAAAGGCTTAACCATTTTTTCAAAGTTTTCACCAACACTTTATTAAGTAAAAAAAATGAACCAAGTGTCTTAAGCAAAGATAACCTTTATTAACTTTCTTAGGTAAACTTTATGACTTTATTAAATAAGCAAAATGAACCAAGTAAAGTGTCTTAAGCAAAGACAACTCAGTCTCTGAGTCATGTCCATGGTCTCAGCTGTTAAGCGGGCAGGGACTGCGGAGGTGGCTGTGGCTTGAGTGCTGGTCTGAGGTGCCATTGGGGTGCTTGGCCCCGAGGGTACAACAGGGGATGGTGTGTTCAGGAAGATGGTGTGTCCGAGAGCTGACCCAGTCCCGTGAGGTTGAGAGGCCCTTCATCAAGGACTTGAGATGTGAGGCCCAAGACTGATGACAGATTGTCCACTGACGGGCTTGGCTGTGGGGTGGAGGAAGGAGGAGTGTAGTGGGGCTGTCTGGTCTGCAGCTGGGTGAGGAGTGGCGTCTGTGGCGTGCGATGAACCTGGGCCTGGATTGGGAAGGTCTGCTTCTGCTGTGGGAAGTCCTGGTAGTCGTAGCCTTGGTAGGTGAGGGGCTGTTGAAAGCTGTGGAAGGGCTGTGACATCGCCTGGGGTGGAGGAGCAGACCTGGACTGGGTAGGAGCAGCTTCAGCTGGGCCTTGAGGGTTGTGCAGAAGTGCTGTGATCTTCTCCTTCATCACCTGGTACTGGGCCTCGGGCAGGTCCCTCAGGGTGTGGCTCACGTAGGTGATGAAGGTGTGGCGGCCCAAGGATCCTCTGTCCAAGTGGACCAGCTGAGAGAGAAGTTCTGTACTGGTCTTCATTGTGTCCCTGATCTCCAACAGCACACTGTGGGTCTGGCCCTCCAGTCTGCCTCTCTACCTCTCTGGAGCTGGGTGTGGGTGTGGGTTGGCCTCTGGTGGCTGCTGCTTCTTCCTCCATTTGTGATAGGGGACCCTCCAAGTCTGCCGGCATGGGGAGTGCAGTTGTCGTGGGGGTCTCTGTCGTGGGGCCCTTTGAAGACACCTGCCTGGACAGGCTCGCTGGCTCCTGGCTGGAAGAGGACTGGCTGTCTGTGGGCTGTCTGAGGGAGAGGGGTGTCAGAGGGGCTGCTCCTTGGTGGTGGATCTCACCCTCCAGGAAACTGCACTTGGCCATGACGTACATCTCCTGGTCAGTGAGCTTGACAGCGGCCTGCCCGGATTTCTTGAGGTGTAGCTTGCCATACCAGGTGTGCATGTGCTTCCACCATCCAAGGAGTACTTCTGCAGTGTACATCCCAGGCTCTCTGCCTTGTCCCTCCAAGCTGCCTGCTTCTTCTTGGTGTCGCAATAGAGTCTGTGGCCCTTTCTCCAAAGGTACTCGTTCTCCCTCAGCCATTCCAGCACCTCATCCTCATGCTCCTCAGAAACGGTGTACTGTTTCCTATCTCCCTTCTCCTTCCCTTGCCTCTTCCTCCCTCTGGCAGGGGCTTCAACAGGGCCTTCAAGGCTTGAGCAGCAGGGCCTTCAGGGGCTTGAGCAACAGGGCCTTCAGGGGCTTGAGCAGCAGGGGCTTGAGCAGCAGGGCTTTGAGGGCCTTGGGGCTGGTCCACCAGATCAGCACTAGCAGCAGCAGCAGCTTCAGAGTCAGTGCCAAGGGGTGAGATGCTGGTTCTGTCCTTCTTGCCAGGGCTGGAATGAGTAGGCACGGGCTTCCTCTTTTTCCCTGACTGACGAACCATGGTGTTTCTGCTAGATGTATGTGGCAGCACGTGTTTCCCCTGTATGCTGACTGCATGCGTGCTGCATCCTTTTATATCTGCGAAGCTGACGCAATTCATACTCCCCGCACGCGCAGTGAATGCTTTGCATCTGATATACATCCGCGCGGCATCCCCTTTGTTTCCTATAGGCATCTGTAATGCATCTGCTTCATCCGCTATGCATCCGCCCCTTCCACTATGCGTCCGCTTTGCAATTCTCCCCCGGAACCTCTTCGGAGGTGTCATCTGCTTCCATCTGCTTTCATCCGCTAGGCTTCCTATGAACATCCACTTAACATCCCCGCTACATCCTACCCACGGCCGTTCTTTTCCGTTGTTTATGCAAATTTTTGCCACTTTTGGGAGCGGATGACAACGGATGGAGCCACCCCCAAATTTTGCTTGTCCACTGTGTCCTTTATGCATACATTTTGCGTCCGTCAGCCAGTGGGACCTGGCCTTTAGTCAGCTAAACTGACTTCTAAGCTAATTTATCTGTGTCTATCTCAGCCTTCATTATTTTTACCTGCTCTTTCCTCAGTAAACCATCCAAGGATTGAAAATTCAATTTTGATGTAAATCAATGTTTTAAGGCATGTTAAGTTTATAATGATAGATTATAAATGTGCCTCATAACTTCTTTAAAAGAGATTTAAATGATTTTTGATTTGATGGAAAATCATAAACAGTAATTTCCCGAGAATGGAAGTTATTATGAATTCTAATGATATACCTGATGTAGACTATGAGAAAAGGAATGGAACCGGAAGACTTTCTTCTTGTGGAAAGAATAATAATTTAGGGTTGAAATCATACTAAATTTTCTACAGGTTGATTACAGTAACAATTTGTTGACAGATGGCTTTGGAATTTCAATCTTGCCTTTCTCTTATTATTGTTCACAATTTTTACTACTTTTATATAATATTTCATGATTGTTATTTTCTCTGTTAACTATTTTGTTGTAATATGATTTATAGATGTTCGGCTAATAATTTGTAAATAGATTTAGTAGTTTAATAGTTTAAAATTCTTTTGGCCTGTTATATAAGTGGTGGGAAACTAACATTGCTGTATTATATTTTTACATGTTTTCTTTTTAATGTCTTTTTAATTGTGTTTTTTAAAATTCTTTTGTCCTTTTTAAATATTTTGGTGTTTAATATTATAATCTTCTTTGAACAAACTAACACCTCCTCCCCTAAGGAAGTGTTTCTTAAAACTGAAATGTGCATATACTTGAGATTTTCTTGTTGCATTTTCAAAATAGTAGGCTCCATGTCTTTGTACAAATTACTTTCAAGGCTAAATACATAATCTGTGCACCTGTTATTCAAAAATAAAATTTATAAGCCCCTTCAGGATATAGAATAGTTTGTTAAGAGTTCTTAGGTCTTAGCCATTGTCTTTTACAGAAAAAAAGAAAGAAATAATGCTCTTAGCTAAGGGATCCACTGCATTTTGGATCAAAAACAAGGAAGGGTCTTACTCTAAAAGATAAAAAGCCACATGTAATTTCAATAATATATGGAACAAAATCTGGCAAAAGTATGAGCACAAATTAAAAGAGGAGAACTGGAACATATATTATTAACATGCAACAAATTATAGATACTAAATTTCATCCTAGATAAGAGCAGGAATAAAGCAACAGAATTCCAAGGATAGTATAATTATATAACAATTTGAAATTAACATATATGCATGGGACATCATTTACCTAATGAAAAATTTCTAAAATGGCACAGAAGCAACAATTTGAATGAAATATGAAACATCTAAATAATTCAAATTTGGGAAAGGAAAGTTTTAAGTTAAATAATTAATTTAACTTGTTAGGTAAAGCAAAAAAAAAAAGTCACAAGTATGTAAAAAGCTAGATGAAAAAAGTAATTATCCACTTTAATACATGCAAGCTATATCCACAATGGCTTCATCGTATGTGAATATATCTCTTCACTGAAACCACTGATGTCTTAAGAAATGAATATGTGAACAAAATAAGTATCTCTACAGGTAAACCTTAAATTACAATCACTCATCCAGCAGCTGTTCAAGATTATAGCACGATTCGAAGGGGATTTAATCCAATACCCAATTCTTAGCTTCAGTCATGTGATTGCACGTCTTGTGATGTTACTTCCTGGCTTTCCACAAGCATAGTCAGTGGGAAAGCTGATGTGAAGTTAAAAATGGACAAGCAACTACCACTTTTTCACCAATTTGCCTGGGACTCTGCTTAATAACCTAAGTGGCTTTGGAATTATGATGGCAACCAAGATTGCATTGCTTCATGATGCAGTCACATGACATCATATTTTACCATTCTGCACCTTAGCAACAAAAAATATGTTACCAATTAACTAAACACAAACAAGCCAGATCACCTTGCCAATATTTAAAAATAAGTTAAGGTAAGAACCACTGAGGAAGCAAAATGGCAGAGATCAAGAGAGAAATCTGAAAAGTTTTAGTTCAAGACAAAATAACATACTGCCTAAATGTTAGAGCTGATTTCTAAAACAGTACAGATTATCATTAAGGTTAAGACCATCATTAATGATTAAGATCTTTAAGCATATCCTGCTTTTAAGTATTTTTTAATTCTTTCACACATTTCTTAACAAAAACAAGCAGACTATATATCATGGCATCCACCTTGAGGTCCAACACTCACAACAAAGATGTTTCCACAATCACTCCAATAAACTGTTTTGAAAGAACTCCAAATTGGTAATATGAATGGTTTTGGAGAATGTTTCTTGTAAAAAATGTTACAATTGGTCATACTCTGAAAGTGAACTATGAATTCTTAAAATCCTAGATTAAGAATTGAATGGATTATACTGTTACTCCTGGTTAATATACATTAACGTTACAGAGCTAATGTATAGCTTTAAAAGAAAAAAAGTGTTTCTAAACTTTATTATTGAACAAGACAACAAGAATTCATTTGCATGTTCATTTGTAATTTTTCTCCTTATTCATGGTAGCAAGAAGTGTACATAAGGTGATGAAATCATTGTAAATCCAAAAAGACTAAAAATATGGAAATATTCCCATTGAAAGAATAAGGAGATTCAACTACACTAAGAAATCAGCAAGGACATATGACTAGTTATGGAAATGACATTATCCTCTTTCCATTTGTCCTTAAACATATCTCACCTCATATTGCAAGAATGAATCATTTGCAGTTATCCTAATCCATGGAATTTAAATTATGTTAAATTTCTTACATATATTAACTTGTTCAATCACCATTACAATCAATACATGTTGTAATGCATCTGACCTGTTTTTTCCCCATCCTTCACTTGAAGACAGAAAGATTGGAGGGAAGAGATTGTTGGAATTGTTGCTCTATTGCACACTGAAAACAATGTTGGGAGACCAGGGCTAGGAGTTGCAGGCACATTGCAGAAACAGCTTTTTGACATCTTTTCTACTTCAGTCTCTCTGCTCTTTGGGGGGGGGGGGGGGGGGAAGCAAGCAATTTTTGGAGGTAATCTCTCCTATGCCTGATACTGATCAAAGACGGATTGGTTACAGAAATTGTTTGCTCCCCTTGTACCTCATGCAAACTTGCACACTTTATCAGATTTCCAATTAAAAATCATTAGGAATGAGTTCTATGTTCCCAGCATTTCTGGTACTTCTAACTAGAAGAGGCAAAGAAACATCTTAGTTTAATTAACCCCTCCCTACAAATTTTAAAAACCAGTGATTAAACACACTAATCTTACCTCTGGTTTACTAAGACTAGATGAAACAAGAGAACCTGATGCCACGTCCAGATCCCACTGTTTTCTACCACTGTTTTCTGGATCTAAAGCAGAAATCCGTCCATCCAAAGTACTTATAATTATTAATGATCTGTAAATAAAAAAACATGTTCATAAGAACAAAAAATCCAAGAGGTACCTAACAAAAATCTGTAACCAACTTTTCAATTTTATTAACTATAATTATGTTTTCACAACTTTATTGCCATTTTTTTTCTTAATAACTTTTTTCCCCTTGAAAAATATATTAAAAAAAATATCCTACTAAAATTAGAGTGGTACCTGAAAAATGTTGATGATTATATAAACTGAGATCTTTTTGTAACTTTAAATGCCAAATGCAATTAATTGCAAACATTATTCTGTGCTTTATATTAGTTTACACTACTCAATGTTTATTTCCTAGAAACAAACTTCCTATGGTTTCGAATTAATGCTAGTTTATTTATTTAGCATTTCATTAACATACTGTAACAAAATAATATATGGATGTGTGTTTGTGTATGTTCCAGCATAATTCTGGAATGCCTTGAGTAATTTCAACCAAATGTGGTACACAAATGACTTACCCTTTGGGAAAAAAAATACTGTGGGTATCCCTAATACCCCTCGGTGTGTGTGTGTGTGGGGGGGGGGGTTGATGCCTTAAAATGGCTTCTACTGTACAGCACAGTGGAGTTGACATGGTTAACGGCTTCACAGTACTCCATAAGGGGGCTCCCTCTGGTAAGGGGCCTCAGCTTCAAGCAAAGAGGGCAAGTTGTTGGGGGAGATGCCTGCTAATGCAGATAATCACCTCAAAGGCTGTTCCTTGTAGAATTTCTCCAAGGCTGTTGGCTAGAGCAATTATATCTCTAATTCTCACCACAGTGGTTGAGGTAACAGAGCCAGGCCCAAGATGCCTCCAAGGAAACATCAGGTGATTGACCAAGTGCAATCAAAGACTACAAAAATGAAACACCAGTGTAGACAAGAAACTCCAGAGGAGAGGAAGTGACAGAAAGGCGGCTACTACATCTAGAATTTCAGAGACAGTACAACAGCATGAGTCCCGACTACAGGATAAGAGAGAGAGCTGCTATATCTAGATATTCAGAGACAGTACATCGTGAAGCCTGACTACACTATAGGAGAGAAAGAGCAGTTACATCTATAGCTTCCTTTATAATTTGTACACTCAACTTATATTTTTAAAACTCTGTAAATAAGATTTGACACTATAGATATAATTCATTCCTTTTCCTATCTAATACAGGATTGAGATAAATACCTTTGTAACGCCGGGTTATCAGGTAGTTAATAATATTCACCACATTATATGGTACAGTGGAGCATTCAGAGTTTAATTTCAAATAAATCTGCTGGTCTTTATGATTGAACTTCAATAGGTGGGGTATGTTGGGTAAATCAAATGAAATAAACATTTTATACATTGCTGAATTTAAACCAGGACTAGTAATTGGCCACAGAACCACTTCTTGCTTCAGATTCAATAGGAAAGAATGTTTTAGAATGAGCGGGAATGAGAATGAATTTAATGAGTTAACTTGGGATCATTACATGGGTACAGGTAATTCTTGACTCACCACTGATCAGTTAACAAGTTAACTTTTGTCTGAAATTACAATCGATCAAAACAGACCCATAAAGCACCTCTGGCTGTTGTAAAAGGTCATGCTACCCCCTTGCAAACATGTGACTTCATTTCAGATGAAGATCTATTGTGTTGGTCATGTGACTAGATTTGCAATTTTTTGGGTCAGTTTTTAACATTTTTCTGGCAAAAAAGTCCATTTAGAGGAATGGGTTGGCACCTACAACTATGTTCATTTACTGACCATGGTGATTCATTTAAAGACCACTGCAAAAGAAGTAAAATCAGGTTTGTTCATGTGGGTGCATTGACTTATGACCCCAAATCCAGTCCCGATTGTCATAAGTCAATCACTACTTAGGCCTCCTTATGAACTATTTGTTCAGTGATCAAAGTTACAACAATGCAAAAGAAAAGATTTGATAGGTCCTCATACTTATGACCACTTCAGCATTTACAGTCACATGATCAAAATTTGGGCATTTGATAACCTACCTGCAGTTATTATAGTTGCAGTATTTCAGTCATGTTCTCCTTCCCTGAGTGAACTGTCTTCTCTTCAACTCCCACCCCAACCTATTTACTCTCCCCATCTGTCTTTTTTGTCACCTGTACAGTTTGGCCGATGAAGCAACTGCTGTATTCCTCCGCCGCCACCCAGCTGCCAGCCCCTTTTTACTCCTTAGCATGTCTTTCTCTTCCTTTTCATCTGCTTCCCCTTCTCTCCTCTGAGCCACCATTAGTGATACACTCCCCTCTGACTTTCATCCATTTCCCTACAGCGAGGCTCCTGATAAGCCTGACTCATATTAGCAGTCTCAGCCTGCTCTTTCTAGGATCATGGACCATCATCATGGCATCATCATCTCCCTGGAGTAGTGGATACCAAGGAGAGGAGGCAGTGGCAAGTTCAGCATAGATTAGACATGATAGATACAGAGGACAAGGAAGAAGACAATGACAGCTTCACATAGGAAGTCAAGGAGGAAGCTATATTAGGGACAGTGGTGGTAGAGATGTATCACAGTAGAATATAGTGGCATCTTCATCTCACCTGTTCTGTGCAGGGTATTCAAAAGAGCAGAAATTTGGGGAGATAGGAGGATGTAGGAAGTTGAAGTAGAGGCAAGGGGAAGAGAAGGAAGTCAACCTCTTTTGTCTCAGTGATCTCCTGAAAGTGTCCCCTCTGTCTGGGAAAAACTGAGACCAGGGCTTGGAAAGGCTGATCTGGAAATGGCTTGAATTGGGGTGGAAGGTATCAAGTGTTTCTAGCCAGCTTCCCATCAGCAAAGTCAAGATGGCAGGAAGTTACAAATCAAAGTCACAGGAGGTCTTCACCTAAAAATGGAATTGGCCCTGTTTAATAACTATAAACTGGGATTAGCACTGCTAAGTCATGTGGTTACGTGATGCTTCATTTAACTACTGCTTCACTGATGCTACCTCAATAGGGATTATTTCCATTCCTAAGCAAAGTGATCGAGTTATACTTGACTTTAATGTCTTTTTATCACAGTTGTTGGGTAAATCATTGCAGTTGTTAAGTTAGCAATATAGTTGTTAAGTGAATTCCTCATTGATTTTGCTTATCAGGTCACAAAAGATGATCTTATAACCCAGGGCACTGCAACTGTCCTATAAAATTCAGCAGCTGAATTTTGACCAAGTGACCATGGGAAAGGGATGCTCCAATGGTCGTAATTTTAAACAGTCACTAAATGAAGTATTGTAAATCAAGTGCTACCTGTATTGCATTAATGGCATGATTCACAATTGAGCCTAAAATTTTTGTTGCTAAGTGAAACATTTGTTAAGTGAATTTTGTCTAATTTGACAATCTTTCTTGACATGTTAAGTGAATCGCTGCAATTGTTACATTAGTAATAAGGCTGTTAAGTAAATCTGGCTTCCTCGTTCACTATATTTGTCAGAATGTCACAAATGGTAAGTTACATGACACTGGAACATAGTAATCATCATAAATATAAGTTAGTTGCCTAGTGTCTGGATTTTGATCACATGACCATGCTGCAACAGATTTAAGTATGAAAAATGGTCATGTCACCTTTTTCAGTGCTGTTTTAACTTTGAATGGTCACTAAATTGTTGAACATGAAGGATTACCTCTACTTCCCAAGTATCTGGGATAGGCAGATATGAATCTATAAATATAAAAGCAAAATACCATTCAAGCATCATCACAAAATCTCCAGAACTGTAAAGCCTACAAACTTGAAATTTGGCATGTATTTTCCTCTTGGTTTCTAGGTGCTCATTAAAAAAGGATTTTTTGAAATGACCATCAGAGCATTAGTATTTCGTATATTCTTATTAACATGCTCTCAGGGGTGGGTTTGTACCGATTCAAGTGAACTGGATGCTAAGCTTTCATCTGGTTTGCCCAACTGGTATTTTAACCAACCTGCTGGCCCCACCCACCCTGCCCTTCCCAGGAATCTCCACACAATGTAAGTGCACGGTCCACGTGGAGGCTCTGGGAGGGGGGGGAAACAGACCTGTTTCCAGCTTCTGGAGGGCCTCCAGAGCCCAGGGGAGGCCGTTTTTGCCCTCCTAGAGGCCCAGGGGAGGCCTCTGGACCCTTGGAAGGTGAAAAACAGCCCTCATGGAAGTTCCTGTAGACCACGCCGATGTCCATCCAGCAACTGGCAGTGAACGAGTTGCTGGGATTTTTGAATCCCACCCTTGCACATTCTGATGCTATTCCCCCTCCCCACCTGAAAAGAAATCTGTTCCATATGCAAAACACAAGAGGACAGGAGTTTCAGTTTCAGAGCAGCAACCAGCTTTATTACAGAAAACAATTGCGCTAAGCCAAGCCCAGGCTTCTTGCTGTCTCCTTCTTGCTAATACAGCAAATACTGTTTCAGTTTCCAAACACCCCTCAACTCTCTCAACACACTAACAGGACGCTAGCCAGATGAATACCGATGGATGCTGATAGGCAGAGGCAGAATTTTCCCCCCCTTATTTTCCTCCCAAAAAAGTCCGATCACATAGTTTCATAGTGAAGCATAGGTATCCAGCTAGCGTTTGATAATTTTAAAGGTATCATCACAGGATGTACACTAGTTCCGCTGTTCCACATTGTTTCATAACTGACTGATGGTGATTTCATCAATGCCAATGGTGTACAAGTTGTGGTCTAATTGTGTTGGGATTGCACACAATGCACTTATTACTGCTTTCTTTTGCCACAATTTTATTTCTTTTTGAAAGTATTTGTATTTTGTTATCTTCTCCAGTTCATTCTGAGATATTATGTATTATTGTGAGCTGCCTTTTCGTTGGGCAGCATTTAAGTTTAATAAATTATTATGGATCACAGAATATGTCAAAAAGTATTGAAAGAAGAAAAGTAGGGAACTGGATTAAACAAAAACAAAGCAGGAAAGGTTCTGAAAGTATATTGTAGATGGGAAGTTCGGGCAAGAGAGGAAGCAATGTAAGTATTTATACAGATGTTCTTGATTTACAACCATAACTGAGCCTGGAATTAAATTTTTTGTTAAGTGAACATTACTGACTGTAGCAATTGTGAAGCAAATCCATTGTATCCAATGGGAAAATTGCAGTACATGACCATGGGATGCTGCAAATGGCTGTAGGCATCCTAATTATGACAGTGTGATGCAAATATACGTGTGCATAACTGTTAAAACTTTGGAACTTCATTATATGTATCTTGGATCTGTTGTTATTTTGAATAGTTACTAAGGGACCCCATTGTTAAACAAGGACTATCAGTATGAACATTTTTTAAAGAGTGATGAATGCACACACGTTCACAACATTTTTTGAATATACAGTATTATCTGTATAAATTATATACAGTATAGTTTATTAAGAGACAACCATTGCAGTTTTCTGCAATTCTATCAGTGAATTTTTCTAATACTGTTAACAGAAAGAGAATTCTGTATTGCCCTACATGCAAACTCTAAATACATGAAAATCATAAACAGCAAAATGTAACTAAACTGAGAAATTACCAATTTCTGCTAAGAACTGCAATCAACATAGTAGAACCAGTTTAAATATACTTTACCTCCAGAAAAAATATCAAGTACTGTATTCTTACATTAGTTCACATCAAAATTATTGTAAATATTGTTTTTCCTCAAAGACTGTAGTTTTGAAAAACATGTAAATCAATTAATAGATTATCCCTAATCAGAAATTAGGTGATACATTTAGTGTAATTATATGAAAATATTTCTCAGCCTCTGAATTTTGTTACAAATTTTATTTAGGAAAATCATTTAACAAAACTCTTGTTCCATGGAATTATATTTTTAAATGTTTGTTTAAGTAAGCTTTTGGCAACTTAGAAACTTCTACATTTCAGCTTCACAGTCCCAAGTCCAGATGGCAAATGACATCTTACAGAGCTTTGAATTAAAAAAAATTCTGATAGCTTCAAAGAGATTTAATAAAGAATTACTACCAGTTGACTATTCTGAGCTCAATGAAACAATACTGTTTCAATAAGATGTTTCAATTCTTGAAACAGCAGCACAAATTCGCTTAAAACTCATTTTTAATGTTATTAAGCTATCTTTTTAATAGTTCTTGCACCAAAATAAATTTTTACAAGATAGTAAAAATAGATTCTTTCATGTAAATTGGCCCTTTGGGGAGGTGGGGAAGGAGAGGATATTATAAAATCTCAGGAACTGGAAATCATATCCTTATAATTATTACCCATAGCACATTTCTAGCCACTAGTCTGCAAAAAGCTGACCAATAGTAAGAAAAACACTTAGTTTGACATATAAAGAAAGCAGTTATTGTAAGTAAAAAGTGAATGAAGAGTAAAACAGCAAATAAAAATGAATCCCATTCCAATTTTCTCTACGTATAGACAATTTACTGCGGAGGAAATAGATATGTTAGTGACCCTATATGAGTACTAAATGGCTTAAGGAGCAGCTCACAGGGCAATTTACTTATTGCAAATCCTGTGCCGGGATACTAAGTTTGGGCATCATGCAAAACAATTATGTATCCAGAGAAAAAACCTGGTTCTCCTAAGATATTGGCAACACCTCCTACAGCTCTGAGCCAATACGACAGCTTCCCAGTTTGAAAATTAAGAGATTCCGCATTAAGAAAGCAACTGGTTGGGAAAGACAGGCTAGAGGGAGCCGCAGAACAAGATACATGCAGCAACTTATAAAGGACAGCCTCCCCCACCAAAAATTTTTCTCCCACCTCACCTGAAACTACCGCTTCGGGTGGGAGCTTCCATTGCTTCTTCCTCCTGTTCACTGGAGGATGCGGCCTGAGCCACCCCACTGGCCTCATCGTCCTCCACGATCACGTCACCTACTATCGGAAGCGCCGCGGTTGCAGCGCCACCGAGTCCTAATCCGGACCGGCCATCACCCTCCGAAAACGCCGCCGCCTCCCTCAGGGGGACGAAGAGCGGCAAAAAAAACCAGAAGAGCAGCAGGGCGGCGACGTTAGAAGGGGTGGCAGAGGAAGGAGCAGGCCGAACGCTTGGGCCTCGCGGCCCTGGCATGGAGGGGCCCTCCCTCCACTCGCCTCAAAGACGTCGTTCTGGCATAAACTTCGGCTTGGCCCCGCGAAGCTTCTTTTTCCAAAGGCCACCGAGTAAGAGGCAACCTCCTTCCCTCAGCACAGCGAGAGATTTCAAGTACGCACGCGCAAGCTGCAACCTAACTTGTTTATACTTTACCAATCCCAACCCACGCCGTTAGCCACGTAACAGCGGTTTGTACACAGTCTAGTATGCTGGACTTTAGTAGCAGGTTTTTGCTGTTTTATCTTCCCAGACTTCGGAGGAGTTGCTTTCTCTACGACAGAAAAGGGTTGAATACTTGATGGTTGTCCGCATGTAAACGGAACCAATGAAAATGACGCTTTCTAGCTTTTGCCCGCCAATAAAAAGGTTCATGTCTCCAAGGTTTCCATGATTGGATTAAATTGACTTCCGCTCTTGATTGGAGAACGTGGAGGTAGCTGGTGGAATGCAGGGATTGGTTGTTGCTCTTTTCCTTCCCTTCTTGATTGGGCAAGGCCGATGCTTTCTACGTGGCCGATTTTGAGTGTTGACTCAAATCAAGGTATTCTCTTGAGCGGAGGGCTGATGGGAGGGGGCAGTCTTAAAGAAGCCGCGGCTGTTAAACCGCGTATGGGGTTACGGAGGGTAAAAATGTCTTCGAGGTAACATTGAACGTTCATTTCTGGCCGGGACGAAATTGTTCATATATATCTGTTTGTAGAAATTCTAATTCTACAGAGAAAAGGGGATCCGAGGTCAACCAGACCTGATCTGGACACACAACAGAACAGGGGATATATTTAAACGCTGCGCCAACTTTGTTCACTGAAGAAGTGGAGAGAAAGGAGTTTGCTTTTTGCTGATGCACGAATTTTATTTGCTTTTGGGGCTTATTTGCAAGGGGGTCTCGGTGTGGGGAACCCAGACCCCCTCTCAATTGCTGCCTGCAGTGGTTCCACCCAGTATGACGCTTTTCCAGATGCAGAGTCTCTATCGTTTTTTTATAGAGGTGACTGGATTGAATTTACACCTGTGAAGGGCAAATAGGTTAAAAAGCAACCTTGCAGCCTACGGTTTGAAGCAACAATTATGGCGCTTGTATCTAATGGTGCATTCCTTTCCTATTGTTAAAAAACTTTTTTTTTGCACGCAGTATCTTTGATGAGTAAACATGATAGAATTGTGCCTTCCTCAAAAAGATCCAGAAATAATTAGCACCCTGTAATTTGGTCATATGAAATACACATTCCTGTGCCAAAAAAACTAAGCAAACCTCTTTGTATGTTAAAGAGTGAAAATGCGATAGATTACTCCAGAATTAATGTGAAAAGGTAATACAAATTATGTGCTATCAAAATGCTATCTGCTCCTAAAGACCACATTAATTTATATTCTTAAAGGACATTTTATTCCACTTCATTACTGGAAATTCAGTCTCCCCTCCAAACGTGAAAGTGAGTTCTGCTTATATATGTGTGTGTCTGTATGTGTATGCATGTATGTATATATAACACACACACACCACACACATACTGATGAAGCTGAACACCAATCAATCAAACTCCAAGTCCAGTGAACACAGGCCCAGGCTCCTAGCCAATCAGAATGGACCAGCCTCGTATTTGAAACTAAAAACTGTGAGACCCACACCCATACAAAAGCCTGATGATGGCAGATGAGATTCTGCTGAAACGTTGCTACAACTTTAACAACACTACAATGACGTGGGATAATACCCGAAGGAAGCTAAACAACTTTAACACTACAATGACGTGGGATAATACCTGAAAGAAGCTAAACAGCACACACACACATCTATCTATCTATCTATCTATCTATCTATCTATCTATCTATCTATCTATCCATCCATCCATCCATCCATCCATCCATCCATCCATCCATCCATC
>BLBF01000044.1:11833532-11945102 GCA_015471245.1 Laticauda colubrina | reverse complement strand
ATCCATCCATCCATCCATCCATCCATCCATCCATCCATCCATCCATCCATCCATCCATCCATCCATCCATCTATCTATGGTATCTATGCTATCTAGCTCGCTATCTAGCTATCTGCTGTATATATATATGGCAGTTTTTCTCCTTATGGAAACAATTTCCGATCACTGAAATTGCAATCAAAGAAATGAGGGTTTTAAGAGGTCAGATTTGCACGAGATGTAGAGATCTACTCGAACCCCAATTATTGAGGATATTTAATCGTAGAGATGTCACACAAGCGACACTTGATATGAACATCCGGCAAAAAGGTATTTAAAAAGTGCATGGATACGTTATTGTGGGAATAAATGATTAACCGCGTAGCAGCTGATACTCATCGTGACTAAAATACATCTGCTCCCGTTTTTGTGTTCAAAACAGCTGAACGCCGGGATGTAGTCTTTCTGGGCGGGCTGTGTGTGGGTGTTTCTCATGCAGTTCGCACTACGTGCGCTCAATTCTAAAAGCGGTAGAAGTCTAAATCTCACGTTGCGCCTAAAGGAAGTGAGCGTTTGTCAGGCAGCCTTCCTCGCGAACCGTCCCCAGGTGGTGGTTCAGGGCAATCCCAAGGGCCAAGGTGAAGCCCAAGGGGGAGAGAGAGGCGGCGGCCGGGCGGGGTTTCTCGTCATGCGGCACAGTGCGGAGCCTCTCACTGTTCTTTATAGGGCGCTGAGAGCGGAAGGAAGGCTCGAGTGGAGAGTTCTGCAGAAAGAGCGCGCGCGAAACCCCAGGCTGTTGAGTAGCAGCCACGGGGGCGAGAATATGACCGAAGAAGCCAAAAAGCTGGCCGCCTGGGCTGCGATAAACAATCACGTGCAGGTAGGGAGATGATTTTGCGCAGAAGTACATGTCTTCACGACGGCTTTTGGAACTTTTGCCTTTACCTTTTTTTTTTTTTTTTGGGTGTGTGTGTGTGTGTGTGTGTATTATAAAACTTGTATTCTGACAATTATAGACGAATGCCACCGGTTTCCTCCCACGAGAAAAATGCGTTACAGATTTTATGCATATCGAAACTGCCGTTTGTTCTGAAGTTGTTTGAAGACTTCTGAACAGATCAACGGCAAAGGTCTCGTGTGCTGCGATTCTCAGCTGTACTTTCACCATTGGAATTGGGTTTTGTGGTTCAGACTCATCCGATAGACTTTGATCCATATTAGTTAGATGGTTCCATTTGATCTAAAAATGACTCGTAGATCTGTCTGAAGGTGTAATTTGGGTTACTATCCTTGCAAATTAAATACTTTATTATTTCATTCTGTGGATACTTATTGAATAATAAGTTTCAATAACAAGTTTCAATGATAAGGTTCATCACTTCGCATGTTTCTTCAGGCAACACATTTTTAATGCACAAAGCACAAATATGAAAAACACTTATTTGAAAATGTTAAGGCATACACAGTTAATCAACTGTACAGATATTATTTTACTTTAGAGAAATTGGGGTTTGGTATTCTTTTTTTTTTTAGCCTCCTGAATGTTCACAGAAGAATTAGTTTTTTATTTTATTTTATTTATTTGTCAAGCATGTATTAGATAACGGATATAAGTATAAATATGATTATGAATCCATGAAATGGATACTAGTAAAAGGAACATTAGGACAATGACAGTAGGCATGTTGGTGCGCTTATGCACACCCCTTACCGACTTCTTAGGAATGGGGTGAGGTCAACAATAGACAGTCTGAGGTTAAAAGTTTTTGAGGTTTGTGGAAGAAACCAGAGTCAGGTAGTGTATTCCAGACATTGATCACTCTGTTGCTGAAATCCTATTTCCTGCAATTGAGTTTGGTGCCATTTACCTTGAGTCTGTATTTATTGGTTTTTATACTGAACCACTCTTTTTTTACGTGCCTGTATGAAATATGTTTTTGTCTCCTTTAGAAGCCAGATTAAAACTGCTTAAAAGAAAATATCTCATGTTGTTTCTATATTGATTTACAAAAGCAAATATTTATGCTCCCTTGTAGACTAATCATGTCCTTGGAATTGGAAGTGGATCTACAATTGTTCATGCAGTACATAAATTGGGTATGTATTACTGTTACTCTTTTTTTTACCATAAATATTTGCAGATGGTCCTCAACTTATGACCACAATTGAACCCAAAATTTCTGTTATGAAGTGAGAAATTTGTTAAGTGGGTTTTGCTCCATTTTATGATCTTCCTTGCCACAGTTGTTAGGTGAATCACTGCAGTTGTTAAGTGAATCACTGCAGTTGATAAGTTAGCAATCTGGCTTCTCCATTGGCTTTGCTTGTCAGAAGGTTGTAAATGGTAAGCATGTGACCTTGGGAAACAGCAATGGTCATAAATATTGAGGCAGTTGCCAAGCATCTGACTGATCACATGACCATGGGGATTCCGCATACATCACAACTGTGAAAAATTGTCACAAGTCACATTTTTCAGAGCCCTTGTAACTTTGGTCACTAAATGAACTATTGTTAAGTCAATGGTTAAGACCAGGAATCTTGTCAAAAAGTTCTCTTGGGGGAGGTAGGTAACAAGGAAATGGTTCCTTAAGGAATCAGAGAAGAATCACCTGAAGCAAGCAAAGGAGGTTGGACCAGAGTCCACAAAAATCCACAATTCCATCGATAGTTACTGGGCATGGTGGATTCTATCTAGTGCCTGTCAGTTCAGCTGAGAAGGATGTGTGTGTGTGAGAGAGAGGGGAGGGGAGGGAGGGAGGAAAAGAGAATGAGAAAATGTACATTATAATCAGTAACCTTGCTGCTATTTTAAATTCAGCAGGTCTCTTTGTATCTCTCAGAACCTGATATTGCCTCAGTATTTGTTTGAAAGTGCTTTGTGTATGCTCTTCTTTATTCCAGCTGTTGACCAGGGCTATATGTCTTGTCTGATATAGTCAGTATAGCAGGGGTTGCTTCAATAATGAAGCCTGGTACTGAGCATTTTTAAATGGAGATTTTTTTTGAACAGAGATCAGTTAACGTGGATTGTTGTTAATGGTTTAAATTTTTAGTAAATCTAATAATTTTTCCCTTATAGCCGAGAGAGTCAAAAAAGAGAATCTCAACATAGTTTGTATACCTACCTCTTTTCAGGTAAATTCTTGCTTTTAACAATTTATTGACAGTTATTAGACTACTTGCAGTTCTCATCTGGAAATTCCAGTTCATTTTTGTAAGTTGCATTGAATTTGTGGGGACTGACTTTTGAGCATACCTATCTAAGTCTTGTCTAGCCATCCCATTCACCTTCTTTCTTTTCTTTAGCTCTCTCTGTGTCACTTACACACTCATATAGTACATTCCCATTCTCCTTAATCTTATTGCATCTGCAGTGGGTCAGGAAAGAAAATTTATAGAATGCTGAAGAGAAAGGGAAATCCCATAGTTGGAAGCCCTAGTTAAACTTAATTGAAAGTATTAAGAGAGACTGCTGGATTCTTGGATCAGCATTTACCATCTCTGTCTCCCAAATTCAAATCTCAGATAGATGACACACAAATCAATCAATCTATATCATGGGTGTCAAACTTGATCATGTCATGTGACGTAATGTTTTTTTGCCTTTGTGGAGCCAGGGTAGGCGTGGCCTATGCATAATGCATCTGGCCCATGGGCCAACCTTTTGACACCCCTGATCTATATGGATGAGTCTTTGAAGGACTTAAAATTTAGGAAAAGTCAGAGATTATTGATTGTAATTGCCCCAGCAATCTATTTCTTTATGGAAACTAGTGCATAGGTATGTTCCCATGCTTCTATATGCAGGTTTATTGTCTTTGATTCTATGAGTGAATCTCTTCGTTGGCTGTAAGACTATGACAAGATACATACAATAAAACAGTTTTAAAATAGGAATAAAAAGATGTTCAAAACGTATCAATATGGAGAAATAATATTGCTTTTTTTCCTGCAGGCACGTCAGTTGATTCTGCAGAATGGTTTAACCTTAAGTGACTTAGACAGACATCCTGAGGTAAGTTGGTTGGCTTATTCATAGAATCTTTGTCCCATTGTCCCGTTGGGACATTAACTCAGTTAATGTTTTTGGTGATTTTAGTGTGGATTTAATCATCAATACGAAGGAAATAAAATAGCAAAATATTGAAAACCTTGACTCTGTATCAAAACAAAACTAATTGAAAGGAGACTTGTTTTCTCCCAACCCATAGCTCAACCAACATTTACACCTTTGTACATAAATATCTTTTGTGAGTACATTATCACCCTAATGGCTTCAATCCAGCCACAGTTTATTCAAAGATTTTCATAAATGGATAATTCCAACATTCACAATATAATTTAACGGTATTTGATCATTAATTTTTTTCCAAAGAATCTGGTTCATTATAATAGTCAATAAGGAATTACCAATAAATAGAAGTGATAATTGGCATTGTGCGTATGTGTGTGTACATACACTTTCTCTATATATATCAGCCTTGATATATTCTTTGTACCACATCAATTCTATGCCACAGATTTAGAGATATTGTAGTCCTCATGCCTCCTTTGATCTGCTTAATACAATTTCTGGAATTACACCACATTGCCAATATTTATTAAACAATGCTGCCGGTTCTTTCACCACAGCCTGGGTGCTATGTTTTAAGATCTTTGAGGTTATCTCATCTAAGCCAGCTCCCTTGTTTTTAAGGCTTCTAATCACCATTTTTATATCTTCAATTGTAATTTCACCATTATTTTCCTGAAGTTCTTAAAGGGCACATTCTTCATTAAAATTGTATATAGAGAGTGGGTTTGGCTGATTAAGAGTTTCCTGAAAGTGTTCAACCCATTTTCTGTTTTGCACATCTTGGATGACCAGAAGCTGACCAAAGATTGAACAGTAAATAAATTCTAAATCTTTACAATATCTTCAGAAACATCATTTCCAATAGTTTATTTGATATAAGAAAGTAACAGAAGCATGAATGGTTTTCTAGGATAGAAAGTTATAGTAAATGTTGTTAGTGTAAACTAAACAAATGTTTTAAAAACCTCTGTTTGGTTTACTACTAACTCTTGTGTATTACTACTCTTTTTTTATGCTTTGCTAATGTTACTTCAAAAGAGAATAGTGTGATGGGTATATTTGTTTCTATGTTAATGACTTAAAGTACCCAGAGGACAGTCTTTCCTTAGTTTGTGCATTGGAGTGGTCATCTTAATTGGGATGCCCTCCAGACATATAATTCCCAAAATTGCCCTTTTGTTCTGTCAGCTGGATATTCTCGCAGTTTTAGTCATATGATAGGACGGATAAGGTCATTATTGGAAGCTTTTCATGGATGTCAACTCTTTCCAACCAGATAGGAGCAATTTTACAAAGTACTTTTGTTTAAAAAAAAAAAAAAAACTTCCTGGGGAGAGTCCCTGAAACCTGTTGTTTTCATTTTAGAACCATATAAAGAGGACTTCCTAACTGCCTGCCCTTTAAATATAAAGTATTTTAATCTAGCTTCTTTCTCATATTGTTGCCTGCCATAATAACTCTGCTTTTACCATTCCTCTTAGATGTTCTTGAGCCTGGTTCTCAGTTGGTGTAGCTAATTATTTAGAATTACTTTCTTTTAGGCCTGGCAAATCATTCAACAAGATTGTGCCTAGCTGCTATGTGTTTTGTGTGTGTGTATGTGTGTGTTGTGTTTTTTGGTTTTTTTTTAATTCAAGCCACCTAGAGTCATTTTAAAGTGAGATGGACAGGTAAACAGATGAATAAACTTATTGACTGACTGATTGATTAAATGACATCTGCAGCCAGAAGACTTTTAAAGCAGCCACTTGATTTTTAAAAAATCTTTGACAAGCAGATCTAAAAGGCTGACTTATTGAAAGATCTGCAAAGATATCATAGTAGAAGCATTTTGTGTATGTATTACAAATTGTTCTTTTTTATATAGTTGAATATTGCTATTGATGGAGCTGATGAAGTTGACTCAGACCTCAGTCTTATCAAAGGAGGAGGGTAAGAATAATTTCTATTTCTGTATTAATTGATAAAAGTAAGATAGATAAGTAGATAATATCAACCAGATAAAATCTGAATAGATCTCCAGGAATATATATTGGTTTTGACCTGACAGATAACATTGGTAGCTTTATAAGTTAAATGTCTCATTATTAAATTGCTGAAGGTAAACTATAATACTTGCTTGAGGAACATATAGAGTGTATAATTAAAATGAACAAGTTGGGAAATATTAATGTAAGGACTGTTGTAAGGGCCGAGTGTTCTACTGTTGAGTTGTGGCTCTTATTGGATTACTGAAAAAACGAGCAAAAGGATGCAAGGAAATTGTCTTATCCCAGGGCATACCCTGTTCTGTGTGACTAAATCTTTTCTGAAATGAGGCAGACATCAAAACCAATGGATTCCAGTGTGCGTTGGCATTGTGTGATTACAACTTTTTCCTGCAAATTTAGAAACAAGACAAATAGCTGGAAAATGCAACCTAGTTTTGTTACTTCCCAATAAAACTTCTGCAAATATATCCATTTTTGTTCTGATGTTTACAAACAAAAGTTCTAAAATGAAATCTATAAAATAGCAATTTGAAGCATTTCTTTCAGCTGTTGTGGGATGGAAAGTAGCACTGAATATTATTTTGCCTTAAAATGAGAGAAGATTTACAGAATATTTGCATGGATTTTATTTTACAATGATAATTATCTCACAAAATTTTCAGTGATCATCTTTAAAAATTAAGAATTAGAGTAAATGTAAGAAAAGGGTCACATATAGAAATATGTGCCACATGTGCACAGGTCAGTAACTCCTATTTAAGTGGAAAAATATCTCTATATTTCTAAGCACTATCTTTTACTGAGGTCACCTATTTGGATGAAGCATGTGTGTACTAATCCTGTTATGTATGCAATCTATTCTTATTTGGTTACAGCAATGATGATCTCATTTTTTGTGAATGCTATGATAAATTAACATGATTTCTGGATAAAATAAAATATGGTTGGATTTCAGTTTAGTATTAGCCTCCTGATTAGTTTGTGTGACCTTGAAAGCTGTTCTTTTATTCTTCAGGGGTTGCCTGACACAGGAGAAGATAGTGGCTGGTTGTGCAAAAAGCTTCATAGTTATTGCTGATTACAGGTAAAATGATTTAGCACTCTTTGTTGTGGTTTCTCTTTAAAGGCCCGTTCCCACTGGCCGACGGACGCAAAACATATGCATAAAAGACACAGCAGATGAGCAAAATTTCGGGGGTGGCTCCATCCATTGTCATCCGCTCCAAAAAATGGTGAAAATTTGCCTAAACAGAACAGAAAAGAACGGACATGGGTAGTATGTAGCGGGGATGTTAAATGGATGTTCATAGGAAACCTAGCCGATAGAAGTGATGACACCTCTGAAGGGGTTCTGGGGCAGAATTTCGAAGCGGACACATAGTGGAAGGGGTGGATGCATAGTGGATGAAGCGGATGCATCACCGGATGCCTATAGGAAACAAAGGGGATGTTGCGCGGATGTATATTGGATGCAAAGCGTTCACTGCGCATGCGGGGAGTATGAATTATGTCAGCGCCGCAGATATAAAAGGATGCAGCACGCACACAGTCAGCATACAGGGGAAACACGTGCTGCCACATACATCTTGCAGGAACACCATGGTTTGTCAGTCAGGGAAAAAGAGGAAGCCTGTGCCTACTCGTTCCAGCCCTGGCAAGGTGAAGAAGGCCAGAACCAGCATCCCACCCCCTGGCACTGACTCTGAAGCTGCTGCTGCTGCTGTGGTGGATCAGCCCCAAGGCCCTCAAGCCCCTGCTGCTCAAGCCTCTGAAGGCCCTGCTGCTCAAGCCCCTGAAGGCCCTGCTACTCTAGCCCCTGAAGGCCCTGCTGCTCCAGCCCCTGAAGGCCCTGCTGCTCAAGCCTTGAAGGCCCTGCTGAAGCCCCTGCCAGAGGGAGGAAGAGGCAAGGGAAGGAGAAGGGAGAGAGGAAACAGTACACCGTTTCTGAGGAGCATGAGGATGAGGTTCTGGAATGGCTGAGGGAGAACGAGTACCTCTGGAGAAAGGGCCACAGACTCTATCGGGACACCAAGAAGAAGCAGGCAGCTTGGAGAGATAAGGCAGAGAGCCTGGGGTACACTGCAGAAGTACTCCTTGGATGATGGAAGCACATGCACACCTGGTATGGCAAGCTATACCTCAAGAAATCCGGGCAGGCCGCTGTCAAGATCACTGACTGGGAGATGTATGTCATGGCCAAGTGCAGTTTCCTGGAGGGTGAGATCCGCCACCGAGGAGCAGCCCCTCTGAGACCCCTCTCCCTCAGACAGCCAGTCTTCTTCCAGCCAGGAGCCAGCGAGCCTGTCCAGGCAGGTGTCTTCAGAGGGCCCCACAGCAGAGACCCCCCCTGACAGCTGTTCTCCCCATGTCGGCGGACTTGGAGGATCCCATGGAGGATGACGCCCTGCCCTCCACAAATGGAGGAAAGAAGCAGCAGCCACCAGAGTCCACCCCACCCCCACCCCCAGCTCCAGAGGATACAGGCAGAGAGGAAGACTGGAGGGCCAGGACCACAGTGTGCTGTTGGAGATCAGGGACACAATGAAGACCAGCACAGAACTTCTCTCTCAGCTGGTCCACTTGGACAGAGCATCTTCGGGCCAGAACACCTTCATCACTTACGTGAGCCAGACCCTGAGGGACCTGCCCGAGGCCCAGTACCAGGTGATGAAGCAGAAGATCACAGCACTTCTGCACAACCCTCAAGGCCCAGCTGAAGCTGCTCCTACCCAGTCCAGGTCTGCTCCTCCACTCCTCCTCACAGTCCTTCCACGGCTTTCAACAGCCCCTCACCTACCAAGGCTACGACTACCAGGACTTCCCACAGCAGAAGCAGAACTTCCCAGTCCAGGCCCAGGTTCATCGCACGCCACAGACGCCACTCCTCACCCAGCTACAGACCAGACAGCCCCACTACACTCCTTCCTCCACCCCACAGCCAAGCCCGTCAAAGTACGATCTGTCATCAGTATTGGGCCTGACATCTCAAGTCCTTAATGAAGGGCCTCTCAATCTCATGGGACTGAGTCAGCTCTCGGATAGCTTCCTGAACACACCACCACCTGTTGTACCCTTGGGGCCAAGCACCCCAATGGTGCCTCAGACCAGCACTCAAGCCACAGCCACCTCCACAGTCGCTGCCCGCTTAATAGCTGTGACCGTGGACATGAGTCAGAGTGACTGAGAATAATGTCAGAGACTGAGTTGTTCACTTGTTAAGTTTATCTTTGCTTAAGACACTTTACTTGGTTCATTTTGCTTATTTCATACAGTCATAAAGTTTACCTAAGAAAGTTAAAAAAGTTTATCTTTGCTTCGGACACTTCGTTTACTTGGTTCATTTTTTTTACTTAATAAAGTGTTGGTGAAAACTTTGAAAAAATGGTTAAGCTTTTGCATGCTTGTGGGATAGATAAGGATAGTTGTGGGATAGATAAACCTCCAGTGTAACCATAGTGAGACTGTATGGTCCACCATCCCAGCGATCCAGATGATTTTCTCCCCCTTTTTATAGAAAATATCGGTTGTCCGCTAGGTGTCCTTCTACATACTCTAGACATACTGCAGACATCCTAAATATATGAGATACATCCCAGATACAAACATTTTGTCCGTTTTGAATACTTTATATATGAGATGCATACGCTTACATCCTTTCTATTTCCATGCTACTAATGCTGTGTAGACATTCCGTGTACCTTTTGTTTCCTCCCTCTTTCCGTTTTCAGCTGCAGCGGATGTGAGTTGAGGGGATAGCCAGAGGAAGCAGAGAGGATACAGCGGATGTTTAACGGATGATAACGGACATAGAACGTTTGTTGTCCGTATATGTCACGGATGTACATCGTATGCGGCGGAAAGTTCATCCGTTCACAAAGTTTTGTGCAGCTCAAAACTTCTTGCGCGGATGAAATTGCAGTGGACGGATGCTCGACGGATAGAGTGTATGAAACACATATGCAGTGAGTACACAACGGATGCATAGTGTTTTCCAATGGATGGCAAGCTTTTTTTAATGTTTTACATCCTCTTTCCATCCGTAAGTGCAGTGGGACTGGGCCTTTAAGAAGCTGCAAAAAGGGCTGTATTTATTCATAACAGGTTTTCATATAATTTATATCAGAATGATATATTCAGTATAGTTTTACTTAAGCTGTTGAGGGTTGAAATGTTGCATTATGTCATGTCCCCATGTATGAAGTTTTAGCAGGATTTGGATGTAATTTTTAAAATTTTTTACATAGGGTATATCCTATGTGGTATTTTTACTTTCTATAACCACCATACTCCACTGGTTTTCTTCTCAATTAGGCCATGTCAGATTTTTCTGGATACATCTGAATTGATCCCTATATACTCCCTGAAGCCAATCACACCCTCTTTTCTGGTGGTCTCTAAAAATACCTGAGCTTACATGTAACTCCACAAATATATGCATATATTATATCTAATTTATAGGTAGTTACTTGACTTGCAATCACATTGGAAAATTGCTAAGCAGGGCAGTTGTAAAGTGTGGCATCACGTAACTGGAGTCAATTTTACAACTTTTTTTGTCATGATCATTAAGAGAGACATCAACTGACTGTGTCTTGCAACTTTTTCTTTTGGCTTTCCCATTGAGTATGCTTGTTAAAAGCCGTCTGGGAAGATCACAGATGGCAATCAGATGATTGCAGGATGCTGCAGTTGTTGGGAGAGATAGTTGCTCAGATTGTGATCCTGGAAAAGTTGTAAGTGTGAGGATTGGTTGTATATTGGAAGTGCCATTGGAAGTTCAGGTGATCACTAAATGAGTGGTCTAAATCAGGGGTCGCCAACATTTTGGATCTCAGAGACCACCAAACTCATAATTTTAAATCCCAGAGATCCTGGGAAAATACCAAAAAAAGTCTATAGGAAAATTTCCCACTCCACTTTCACATCGATCAATCATTCTTTATTTGGGATCACAGGATACCATCTCCAGCTCCATTCTCAGGGTGAGAGAAAGACTTTTGGCTTTATGCAAGGAAAGCAGCAGATGCAGCAGAAGTCTTTCTTTCTTTCACCCAAACTCCACCAGAAATGAGTCTTGGCTGGCACAGCCTCTTGGAGCAGGATGCCTTGCAGGGTCCCAAAAACTCCTTTCTGGTGGATTTTGGGGGAGAGAAAGAAAGACTTTTGCTGCTTTCCTTGTGTGCAGCCAAAAGCAGAAGAAAGAAGTGAAAAGAAGCAGTTTGGTGGCCTCCAAGGTATGTGGAGCAAGTGGGGCAAGTTCCCCCCTTTCCCCCTTTCTCCCCTCCCTTAACTACCTTGTGTTGTTCACAATGCAAGCGACGCAAGCCTTGTGTTCCCGTGGGCCATGTGGGTGGTGCAGCCTTGTGTTCCCATGCAGCCTGGATTAATTGCTTTGGGAGTTGCCTTGGGGTGACATTTCTCTGCAGACCACCAAATTTTTCTCGTGGATCCCGGGCCACTGGTTGGCGATCACTGGTCTAAATCAAGGACTATATTAATAGCATGCATATTAAATTATGTATGTAAAATGTTCTCAGGCTGATATAATGTTTTGTTTACTCCATGTTTCCTCAGCACTCTTCTATACAATGAATTGCTCATCCTCTCAGTACAACTCAAATGTTTATAATCAGCTGTATCCTAGATAGTCAAACACACAAATCTGAAATTGTATATCATCTGCTGAACATTTGTCTTTTTATTTGTTGGTATTGTTTAAAGGCAATGTGTTTTAGCTTTGAGAAATAGAGCCAGGATATCTCAGCAAGTTGAAGCTTGTTTGCAGATTCTTGCTGTTATTACTATCATAATATTAATGCACATCTTCCTTTAACCCATATTATTGTAGAAAAAAATCTAAAAACTTTGGAGAACAGTGGAAGAAGGGGATTCCTATTGAAGTCATCCCAATGGCCTATGTACCAATCACTAAGCGTCTGACCAATATATTTGGAGGTGTTACAGAATTGAGGATGGCTGTCAATAAAGCTGTATGTATACATTAAGAAATTGATAATCTGTATGGAGTTGAAACAATTACTGATTTTTTTTCCTTTTCAGAGGAGGTGGGCAGGTAAACTTTTACTATTAATAAATTACTAGATTTGCAGAGGTTCAGGATGGGCCAAACAGGGAAAAGTTCTACTTGAAACTATACTTGCATAAATCTTCGCTTATTGAGTTTTGCCACATATCAGCTGAACTGGTATATTTGTTCTTCCAGGTTTTTTTACTTATCGTAAATCTTGAGATTGACTTTTAAAATATTGTACTCCTAGTTGGCTTCTACTAGCAAATTTCAAAGACCAAGATAATCTTCCCCACCTCCTTTCCATTTGCAGGAAGGGTTATTATAGTATCTTGACTATTTTGAAAATGAAGACAGAGAATTGGGCAACAATAGTATTCCTAGCAAGCAGAACTTCACTACTGTAAAAAGTAAAGTTGATTCTCTTGAGGGATCAAAATCCTATTTGCAACTTCCCCCAATTTAAGAATTTTAGCTTAATCCCCTGTCACACTGTAACCAACGGATGCAAAGAGGATGTAAAACGGACAAAAAAGCTTGCCATCCGTTGGTTAATGCGATGTACTCACTGCCCCCGTTTTGCTTCCTCTCTATCTGTCCAGCATCCGTTTATTGACGTTTCATCCGCTCAGAAAGTTTTGAGCTGCTCAAAACTTTTGTGCGGAAAATGTATCCAATTTGTCCGTTCTGCATCCGCTAGGCATCCGTTCTGCATCCGTTACGCATCCGCTATATCCGCTAGGCATCCGTTCCGCATCCGCGCAACTTGCATCCGCTCGGACGCAGGGAGGAAGCGGAACGGACGCGGAACGGATGCAGAACGGATGCCTAGCGGATGCAGCACGGAAACAAAGCATTTAAAACGGAAAAAACCTTCGCAGAGGGGACCTATCTCGGATATAAGGATGTCTAGAGGATGCCTAGAGGATGCAAAGGGACACCTATACTGCCTATAAAAAGGGGGAGCAACACATCTGGATCTCACTTTCAGACCAGCAGCCCTGCTGCAGACCTCTGCAGCCTTCATCTGCCTCTGCCTCTTCTACAGCATCCAGTCATGTCCACCGTGGATCGTAACACAGTCCTTTTGGCAGCCACCATCCTTCTGCAACAGTGCGAAGCCATCTACAGGCTCTGTGAACTCTACTACGGGAAGAAAAAGGGGTGGCCAAGAAGCGTCTGGGTACGAAGATGGTTCGCCAGAAGAGCAGAGGACGGACTGTACAACAAGCTGATGGTGGAGCTCAGGAACGAAGACCCTCGTGCATTCCAAAACTTCATGAGGATGCCTCCAGCCATGTTTGACAAAGTTGTGCAGTGGCTGACACCCAGGTTGACCAAGGCAAACACCAACTTCCGGCCCAGCCTGGACCCTGGGCTCAAGGTGGCACTCACTCTGCGCCACCTGGCCTCAAGGACCACCTACAGCAGCATGCACTACAGCTGGAGGGTGCCACACAACACCATCAGCATTATGGTCAGAGAAGTGGTGCAGGCCATCATCGAAGAATACAAGGAGGAGCTCCTCCAGTACCCCTCCACTGAAGAAGGGTGGAAGAAAGTTGCAGAGCAGTGGTATCAGAGGTGGAACTTCCCCCACACCGTTGGAGCCATCGATGGCAAGCATGTGGCCTGCAAAGCTCCAGCCAAGTCGGGGTCCACTTATCAGAACTACAAGGGTTTCTTCAGCATCATCCTCTTCGCCATGGTCGATGCTGACTACAAGTTCATGTACATCGATGCTTCAGGCAACGGGTCAGCTTCAGATGCCCAGGTATACAACGCAAGTGACCTCAAGGGTAGGCTGGAACGCAACCTCATCGTGGGCTTCCCAGATCCAGAACCCCTGCCCAACGACACGCAAGATGTGCCCTACTTCATCGTGGGGGATGACGTCTTCTCCCTCACAACCTACCTCATGAAGCCCTACACCTCCAGACGCCTCACCCGTGAAGAGAGGAACTTCAACTACAGGCTGTCCAGGGCAAGGCGGGTGGTGGAGAACGCCTTTGGCATCCTGGCCAACAGGTTCCAGGTACTTCTCACCACCATGCAGCATTGCCCAGAGACCGTGAGGAGGATCATGGAACAATCTCATGCACACCTGCTTCCCAGTCTTGCAGAACAGGCTCGTGGACCGTCAACAAGGCAATGGGGACATGGAGCCTGGGGAATGGAGGCAAGGGCGAAACCTGATAGACACTGAGGATGTGCAAGGCCCCAACAGAGCCTCACGTGAAGGGAAGAAGCAGCGCAACCTCCTGAAACACTGGTGCAATTCCCCAGCTGGAGCAGTGGAGTGACAAGACAGGATGATAGATGCTTAATGGATGCTTCCTTGAGCCTGTCTCATCACACTGATGAGATTATGCCATATATGTTGAGTGGCCCGACAATGAACAGGGCATTTAATAAAGAGTTGTGTTTATGTTGAAATGTGTGGATGATTGATTACATTGTTATTGATAATAAAGGGCCATAGGTATGGCACCTGGGAGGGTGGACCATACAGTCCCACTATGCTTGCACTGGAGGTTTATCTATCCCACAGCTATTACCCATCCCAAAGGTATCCCTGCCCATTCCACAGCTATCTCAACCCATCCCACTGCTATCTTAACCCATCCCACAAGCATGCAAAGGCTTAAACCATTTCTAAAAGTTTCCAGCAAGACTTTATTAAAAAAAAGAAATGAAGCAAGTGTGTGAATCAAAACTAGACTTTATTAACAACAAGCTATAAGACAAAAATGAGTCTCTGGCACTCCTCTTGGTCGCTCAGTCTCAGGGGTGAAGGGTGCAGCTGCTGTGGAGGTGGCTGGTGCTGGAGTGCTTGTCATCAGCTTCTCCAGAAGCAGAAGCAGCAGAAGCCCCAGCCCCAGAAGAGCGAGCCCATGCTGCAGAAGCCCCAGCAGAACCAGAGTGAGGGCCAGGGGGCGGGATGGTAGCCCTGTCCCTCTTGCAAGGGCTGGCAGCAGATGGCTGAGGCTTGCTGTGCTTCAACATGGTTGTGGGGTTGCTGGCTGGCAGGGAGGCTGGTTGGCACCAAGGCTGGCAGGAAGGCTGGCAGGCAGGCAGGCACCAAGGCTGGCAGGAAGGCTGGCAGGCAGGCATGCACCAAGGCTGGCAGGCATGCACCAAGGCTGGCAGGCAGGCACCAAGGCTGGCAGGCAGGCACCAAGGCTGGCAGGCAGGCACCAAGGCTGGCAGGCAGGCAGACAGCAAGGCTGGCAGGGAGGCTGGCAGCGAGGCTGGCAGGCAGACATGCAGGCAGGACAGGCAAGGCAGTCGATGTGTCTGGAAGCAGGTCTTTCCTCTGAATGGCGACCTGCTTCCGAGCTGCTTCCGTTATATCCGCGAGGCTGACGCAATGCATCCTCCCCGCATGCGCAATTAATGCTCGGCATCCGCTAGGCTTCCGCTGTGCATCCGCTGTGCATCCGCTTCATCAGCTCTGCATCCGCTGTATCCGTTCCGCATCCACTTTGCTGAGGTCCCCCGGAAGCCTTGCAGATATGCCATCCGCTCTCATCCGCTTCCATCCGCTGGGCTTCTGTTCCGCATCCACTTTCCATCTGCCCTGCATCCTCCCCGCATCCGTGTTATCCGCTCCAGTTATGCAAATTTTTGCCCCTTCTGAGAGCGGATAACAACAGATGGAACATTTTTCTCGTCCGTTGTGTCCGTTTTGCATCCGTTGGGCAGTGTGACAGGGCCTTTAGGAATAACTTTAAACAGCCTATGCCAGCTCAGTGCCTTTCAGATATTTTATTCTTGAAATGTTTAATTTTTGCAAGGGCCAAATTATTTAAGAAACTAAGAATATGACAAGAAACTAACAATATGACATTGTAAAATACAATCTAAATAAAAACATACATAATTAAAAAATAAAAATAGAAAATCAACTCTAATGTAAACAGGCAGTAATAGAATATGACTGTCATTCGAAAATGTAAGAACTAAAATTGTTGAAAGGTTTGGACAAATAGATAAACAATTTTTCTGGTCTTGAAAGGACCAGTTGTGGACCATACGAAGAACAGTTGTGGAATAGGGTATATCTAATCTAGTGAAAGGAAGGATTAGGGGTGTCATGATTGCAGTGTTCCAATTTTTTTATTAAAGTTTTTTATTTTACATAAATATCAATGTCTGAACAATATGACACCTGGGTGTTTTACATTTTATATCCAATAACATACTAATAATCATGTTAACTATTTTTTTGCTGTAATCTTATTTCATTCTAGCATTAATACATATCCTTATATTCCATTATAGTCTCCTATTCATTTATATATTCAATATTTCATCATATTGATTCTTTTTTTAAATTTTTTTTATTAGTTTTCAATAAACAAACATACACAAACAAAACACAAAACATCAAACTTCTTTTTGGAAAGCGGCTTAGTCCCGGGTTACATTTTTTTATACAGACATAAATTCAAAATTCATGCTCACTTTTTATCCCATTTCATATCTTATTTACCATTCTACATTTTCTATATAGCTTCTCCCCTCTTTTCACTCTCTTAATTCTATTTTATTTATTTCATCTCAATTTAAATCATTATGCATATTTCTTTTGTCTGTTCTGTTTCAATTTTCTATTATCTTTTTTCATTAACACAAAATTTCTCCTGTAATCGCTGATTGAAATATGACATCTTTAAATCTTTCCCCTAAATTTAACACTTAGAATAATATATACTTTTCATTCTGATTCTGCTTAGTACATTCTAAAGCTACTTACTATATTATAAAATAAAAAAGAATAAGTTTATAATATAATTAAAACAATAATCCATAGCAAATTAAACTCTATTATTAAATCCAGTTTTCTAACATTATTTCAGATATAAATACAACAATATAATCTTATGTACTTTTGCAGTCTCTTTTTTTAATCATATTTTTACCCGCTATTTCTGAATATCTCATGAAAACAAAGTTTCTCCTGTAATCACAGATTGAAATAAAATGCCTTTAAATCTTTTCCCTAAATTTAACACTTAGAATAATATATACTTTTCATTCTGATTCTACTTAGTACATTCTGAAG
The DNA here is from genome assembly GCA_015471245.1 of Laticauda colubrina. Taxonomy (NCBI): domain Eukaryota; kingdom Metazoa; phylum Chordata; class Lepidosauria; order Squamata; family Elapidae; genus Laticauda; species Laticauda colubrina. The sequence continues at coordinate 11,927,958 of BLBF01000044.1, read as the reverse complement.
CTACTTACTATATTATAAAATAGAAAAAATAAGTTTATAATATAATTAAAACAATAATCCATAGCAAATTAAGCTCTATTATTAAATCCAATTTTCTAACATTATTTCAAATATAAATACAACAATACAATCTTATGTACTTTGCAGAATCTCTTTTTTAATCATATTTTTACCCACTATCTCTGAATAGATCTTGTTCCTTTACATCTTGTTTTAAAACTTTGTAACTTCCCTTTTTCCCTTCCTTTCTTCTCCAATCCTGTCTTTTTACCCCCTTGTTTCTTAATCTCCACCTTCTTCTGTATTTTTCTTTTCTGTTGCTTTCTGATATTGTATTGATTTTTCACCTTATTTTTCCCTTTTTTGGTTGTTTTTTTAAGTCTTAAATTCTCTATTCTCTTTCCCCTCTTTTCCTTTTCTTCCCCAGCTAAAGTTGTTTGTTCATTAAAGATGGTTTCTTCTTCATCCCAATCTTCTTGTTCTTGTAGTTTCTGGTTGGTATAAATCGTCATTTCTAAAAAATGGAAAACAGATCCAGAAGAGCCCTTCCCTTCTTGATCCTCTTCTTTTAGCTTTTTAAATTCAATTTTCAGTTCATCAACAAGTAGTGCCATTGTAAAAAGTTTTTTTAGGCTACCCAAATATTTTTAGTATTTTAAATAATAATTTCCAAAAGTCCCAAAGTGACCAAGCAATCCAAATACACACAGTCTGTTTCATTTAGCACTTTCTTCTTTTTATATTTTCTCTTCCTGGGGTTATAATTCAGTTATAAAGCTCCAGTTAAAATATATCTTTGAGAAGTTTTTTTAAAGTTTCGCTCTAATCTTATAAATTCCAAGCAGCCTCCTCCAAGAAAATCTTAATATTAATTCTTTTCCTCTCCCTTCCCACTTATAGCAAAAAAAGTTTTTTTTTCCAATACTCAGAAATCTTTATTGTCCCCTTGGCTTCAATTTTCAATTTAATTACCTGCTGATGCCAAAACGGGTTTTTCTGATTTCTTTATTCATTTGCTATCACCGTAAGGAAGGAGAATGAGAAAAAGCAAACTTTCCCTTTTTACTTTATTCGCCGCTTCTTCCGTCTTCATCAGGAACGATCTTTAATAAAACTTAAATTCCAAAACTTAAACTTCCATTATTTAATTAATCAGTATTTCAATACATTGTTTTTATGCTAATTACTACTTTAACTATCATTCAAATTCCATTTCATATATTCCATTATTCCCCCTCTACTAATTTCCAACTTTATTCTAAATTTAATTATATCTTTATTATATTGGAGAGAAAAGAAAAAAGGAAAAATAAATTTAAAAACAATAACGATTTTCTTTAACCATTGTCTCTTATTTGTTTTAAAGTGTTAAACATTCTTCATAGCTTGCTTCCCAGATTCCTCTCTCAAATCTTTGTCCCTGTCTTCCTCCATAACGTAACCTTTTAAACTTTTTTAAAACTTAACGTCATTTTAAACTTTTCTCCCTTCTCCACCCTGTTCTGTTGTCTAACTTTCAAAATGTCTGGTCTTGCTTTTATCTTTCTCTCAGGGAAATCACTTTTCAATTTTATTTCCTCTTTCCATTCCGTACTTTCCTTTCTGCTTATTACATCCGTTATTATTATATTTATTGTCTCTTCTTTCTCATCATCATAGTCTATTTGTTGATTTTTTTTCTGTGTTCTCTTCTGATTCCCTAATTAATTCCTTTTCTTCTTGTTGTGCATCTCACTCGCTCCTTTCCAGCTTTTTTTCTATGCTCTGCATTTTATTAAGAACTCTTTCCCAGCTGTCCTTAATATCCTTAAATATCGACACAATTTCTGCCCAATTTCCATTTTATTCTTGCTGGTAAGACATCTCATTTAATTTCTTTTAATATTTTGTTTTGTTTCTTTAAGTCCAATAATCCAAATATCCAAAGACAAGTCAAATATCCACGCCAAAATCACTTCTCACAAAGTTCTTATATCTTATTTTCAATCCTTTTGTTAAAACTTTCACAGTCACATCAGTATTACTTTCTGCTTCCTGAGAATATCTTGTTCATTGATAGCACAGTTAAATCCTGTTGTTTTAGTCACTTTCCAATTTTAAACTATCAATCCAAAATAATAAAAAATCTGATTTTTAAAATATCTGGTTCCAATATTTTAATATGCTTCTGCAAAACAATATTTGTCCTCTTTGAAATTCCAATTTTTTGTATTTCTATGTTCCTAAAATTGCCTCCTCCTCTCCTTTTTTCCCTTTCCGTTTTTAGAATTTTTCTAAAACAATGAGGTCCTTTTATTTTCTGGTAAAAAAATTTTGGGGTTAATTTTAAATAGTTCTTCTCATCCAGCTCCGTATATCATCCACTTTCTCCTTTCCTGTACAATGCTTCGGTGTTCATGGCTGTTGCAACTCTGTGGCAGCCATTTTGACCAGCCTCTTCTCACCATTGTGGCAAAGAGGGAAAAGCTCTGCGGGCCCATACAGGAGTTGTGTTCTCCTCTGGAACCCCACAGAGCACCCTTCCACAGCTTCACCGTCCCTCCAAGGCAGTTTTCGGCTCCTTTTGGAGCTCACAAACAGCTGAAGACCAGTGCAGGAATGGAGCTCTCTATTCACTGCTACTGGGTTCGTTGCGACATGGTTGATGTCCAGAAGTGTTCCAGTATTTGAGGGGCTACCACAAGAAAAGGGTTTTCTCCAAAGCATCTGAAGATAGGACAAGAAACAATGTATAGACAATAGATGGAAACTAATCAAAGAGAGAAGCAACCTAGAACTAAGGACAAATTTTCTATCAGTGAGAACAACTAACCAAATGGAATGGGTCGCCTCCAGAAATAGTGGATGGTCTGTCACTGCCGGTTTTTAAGAAGAAATTGGATAGACAATTGGCCAGAATGGTATAGGGTCTCCTGCTTGATCAGGGGGTTGGACTTGAAGACCTCCAGATCCCCTTCGTACTGTATTATGCTGATAAGCAAAGTATAAGGCATCCAGAAAGTATCCATGATATCAACCACTCCGAGACATTTTCTCTCCAATTGATTTATTTAGGAACAGATCTGGTATGTCTCAGGCAATTTCCCAAAGTGAAAGTATTTTGGTGTGTTACACAGAATCCACCTTCTCTCCTCCCACTTCTACACTTCATAAATCATGAGAACCAATTAACTGCAACTGGAATTTCTTAATACAACATACAAAATAACCTTGAACTTTTCAACTCCTCCACCCCCCTTTCCATTAAATGTGGCAGCTGAATTTCAAAGCTGACACAAAGAGGATAGGGTTTTTTTTGTTGTTGTTCAAATGTTATTAGATTTTTTATTTTTAAATATACATCGGGTATCAGTAAATGAACAGTGTGGCCCCTGGACATAATTCATTTTGATACAAACATCAATAATAATAATCATAATAGTTGTTATATTAATCAAAGATATAATTCTAGTGTTAATATACATGATTTTTAAAAAGTAGTTATTCAATATTTCATTATTCCATTTTAATGCCAATGATATAAGCATACATTGTAATTCCATCTTTCAATCTCTGATCTTTTCCATCAAATTATTACTTGTATTCTGTTATATAAAAATTATATCTGCTAATATTCCCCCTATTTCTTATTTCTACCTCTATTCTAATTTCTAATCAGGTCACCATTGCTAATCCTAGTATTAATACATATGCTTATATTAAGACATAGTCCTTTATTATTTGGTTGTTCAAAGTCACAATACACGGTTCAAATACCAGTCTTCCTATTATTTAAACATAGCTAATAATACCATCTTTCAACCTCCAATCTTTCCATCTAATTATTGCTTCATATAAAGATGTGTATTTTTATTTCTACCTCTATTCAAATTTCTAATCAGGCCATTGTTATATTAGAAAAAAAAGAAAATAAATGTATATATAAGATAAGTATTATTTTGTGTGTTTGCTTTTCAATTTGTTGTTTTTTGCCTAGGAATTATGGTACATTAACAAATTTGTGTATGACTTTTGCAGGTTAGTTTTTGCAACTTTTGCTCTCTTTAAATAAATGTAGGTCACTTTAGATGTGTCTGATACAATTTATAGCTCAAAATAAAAGGTGCATAATATTTTCACTTTTTGCTTGTTAGGGTCCTGTGGTGACAGACAATGGAAATTTTTTATTGGACTGGAAATTTGATAAACTTCATAACTGGAATGAAGTGAATATAGCAATCAAGATGATACCAGGTAACCTTTATACATACATATATTTACCTTTATGTGAACAATGTCTAAGATTGGAGCAAAATTGAAACTTTCAAAGATTAAATTTATTCTTTTGGTTTACTTCTGTAAAACCTGTAGCAAACTGATAGATAAAAAAATTATTTTTTCAAAGTATAACCAAAAAGGGGAGGCATGTTAACAAAGGATATGTGAACATTACAGCATCCTCCAGTGGCAGTATTGTTTCACCAAAATAAGTCAGTAATACAAAATTTAGCATTTTTCCTCATTTTTTCAGTTTGCTTATGTCTGAAGTTTTAATTGGGCAAAGCTGCTGAATAGTTTTTACAATATGAGTTAGATAATTATCTACAAAATAGTCCTTTATGGGAACTTGCTTATTACAAAATAAGCTCATAAGTACTTGGGCAGTAAGGGAACTTGCTTATTACTAAAGTGCTCGGATGTTGTGTGGCATAAAACCTCACTCTGCTTATCCTATATAACTAACATACATGACTAACATAAAGTGATTTTCAAATACACAACAGAAATCGTCGCAACTGTCTTGTCTGGCTTCTCTTGCTCATAGTTTGAGGCTACAGTTCTTATTTCTTTTGCTTTTTCCCTGTCAAAAAACTAGTGAAATACAGATAGAGAAAAAAGGGATGGTGGGCAAATGCAATTTTGCTTTTGCTCATAAATGATCTCATGATGCCCCCTATAGAAACAGAAAATGTATTATTCTTGATTCCTCTTCTGCCTTCTCACTGTTGAACACCCAAGGCAGTAGAAAAGAAGTTCCCCTGGTGCACTATTCTCAAACTCAGCAATTCAAGGTGCAAAGACCTGGAATTCTGGGAGTTGAAATCTATACAACTTAATTGTTGAGGTTGAGAAATGCTGCCCTGGTATATATAGTGTTTTAATATAGGATTTTCATTTTTGAAGCTTTTAGGATATTTCATCTCAGTTGAATTTATACCATTCTTAAGATATATTAGTTAATGTGTACTATTTTCGTAATAATTAAAAATAATTTTCTGTTTTAGGAGTGGTGGAAACAGGTCTGTTCATCAATATGGCAGAGCGGGTTTACTTTGGCATGGAAGATGGTTCTGTTAGTGTACATGAGAAGCTAGTTCATTGATTTATTACAATTACTCTGCTCTACTCTGCTATTGTATTCTTCTGAAAAAATATCATCCTGATGCCAGCCTGACAACTTGCCTTAAAGCATTCAGTCTGGATCTCAGTGAATGGAGTAAAAAGGTCCAGAGAATGTCGTCTTAAAATCTATTTTTAATGTATTTTTTTTAAACATGATCATCATTTTAAATGTTTCAATTTTTTTTTATTTTTTATATAAATAATTTACAAAAAAGTTACTTTGTACAGTACTGGAATATTTTGACTGCAGTGCTTTATGAGGGAAAGTAAGTAAATAAAATACATGATAAGATTCAATCCAAAAAAACCCAAGATGTATTTATGTGAAAGGGCTGTATCCAGCTAGAAATCCTTTTGGTTCTATATTTTATGCCTTTAAAATGATTTTAATCATTATTTTAATTAGATAATGTTCTTTATATTCTTTTAATGCAACTAATATTTCAGTAGTTGATTTTTGCAATCTAAATTAAATTTTAATGTCGGCTTAGGACTGATTTAGTATATTTTGCATCTCCTTAATTGTTCACATGTTGCCATGAGAATTAATGTGTGAAAAACAGATTGTGTGTCCGGACTGTTCTAGCCAGTGTCATGGACACTAGTCAAAAGTGACTTGAATTTATTATATCAGCACTGTGAGGAAACCATATTTTCCAATGTTTCCGAAGCAGCTTGAAAGAAGTCTTGCCACAAAGTTTGTTAAGCCAATAAGAATAATGCATTTATTACTCCAAAATTTAATGTGTAAATTCAGTACTCCATTATTTATTCCTAGTAGCAAAAGATTCCAGTCTATTTTAACAATTATTTATGGACATGATTTGGGGGTTCAATTCTTATTAAGAGCTGAGAATTGTTAATCCTTGCATGGTGATGTAGATGCTGTAACTAAACATGGTTAAATTAGAATCTTCTTGAATGAACGATAAATGTAGCAAGAATAAACCACATAATTGAGTCTTACTTTATTTCTTTATGCATTGCCTGATCAGAAATATGACTTGATACTTCATCTGTTGTAGCATTTAAATAAAGTACAGCAATGCCAGCCATGTGACTATGTTTGAATATCTTTCTGGTTGATTTTCTAAAAAAATGTCCTATTCTAGCTTGATCTTGTTAGAAAATCACATATATGGAAGTGGAAGATCATCCTCAGTTCTTCATTCTTTTAATGCACCCAATGCAAAAAGGTAATTTTCCTGCATTTTTAATATATTTTAAAATATTTTAAATATATTTTTTAAAATATTTTAAATATATATATTTTAATATATTTTAGTTGTTTTTCATTTCATTGTTTTTATTTTAACAGATAAAAATAAATTAATAAAAACATTTTGTGCCTACTATTTCCAAGTAAGTGGGCAAAATCTTCAGGATTGGTAATCTGATCCCTTGCTTATTGGATTCATGCCCCTTGTGGCTTGTTAATGGGATTCGTGCCATTCCCAGGAGATGGTGGATAATTATTTGTAATGTCACCTTCTTTAAGGGAGGGGATGATTTGCCCCTCCTCAAGAAGCCATCTCTGCACTCAATTGACAACTTTTTCTGTCTCCTCTTATTGAGAAAGTGTGTCATGCCCCTGATGAAGTCTGACTCTGAGGAAGAGGAGGAACAGTCAACAGGGAATGGGAGTGTGGCTCCAGAGGTGGAGGAGGCTGGGGAAGGGCAGAGGCTGGCTGAGCAGTCAGAGGAGGACCCAGGCCCATCCCCTATCCATCCTAGGGCATGCAGAGAGATCAGGGAAAAGCGATCCTCCTCGTGGCTTGCAGGTGGGAGCTATATATATAAGTTTTTCAGCTACTTAGAATTTCTGGAGTCAATTAGTGTTTACCTTGAAAGAGGCTTATCTTTGTTGGCATTCTTCCCATGGACTTTTCTCAGTTATTTGCCTGGAGTTTATGATTCGTTATCTCGGCTTGCTTCAGAACTCTCATCAATGAGGTTTGTTTTGGTTTTCTGTTAGCCCCATTATTTACTTTTGTGACTTTAAACTGTGCTTAATAAAACAGTGTAGTTAAGTTGAAAGCCTTACCGGACTTTAATATATGTTTTGGGTTATTTTGAGAGACTATGGGTCATCACAAAGTTGTTCTGTTACAGATTCAAAGGTTCTGAATTCTGATAACCCCTTTCAAACAGGTGTCAAGCCAGGTCATAGGACTAAGATAGCTTTTGTCATGCTTTTGGTTAAACCATGGAGGAGCCAGGATTTTGTTGGCTCTGCCTTAGTGGTTTTAGATAAGTATCAGCCATGATATTCTACAGTAGAATATAATCTACTGTAAGGATTATATTTGGGAGATGCTGTACTTAGGTGTTTCTTTCCTTTTCCATTGTCAATTCCAATTGTTGGAGAGATGAGAAATTGAACCTGGCACTCCCAATATGGAGTGCCACCAAGCTCTAGACATATGATGGCATACTTATGGCATTTGTGCCAGCATGCAAGCTGCAAGTAAACTTGCCTCAATGGGCATGCGTGTACCTCACAGCTGATTTTTGGCCGGTTTGACGCCTTTTTTGGCCTCCCAAAGGCTTCTGTAGGCTGAAAACTAGCCCAGTTTCATCACTTCCTGTTTTTCCAAAACTTACTGGAAGTGATGAAACGGGGCTAGTTTTCAGCCTGCAAAAGCCTTCCTCAAGCCTTTGGGAGGCCGAAAAAGGCCTCAAACCGGCCAAAAATCAACTGTGAGGCGTAGTGCAGGTAAGGGGGTGGTGGGTGAGTGGGGATTGCGCATGCATGTGTAGGGGGCACGCATTGCCTTCTGGATGCTGGCAGGCAAATGCGTGCATGCAAGTGCATATGCAATTTTTGGCACAGGAGCCCAAAAAGGTTAACCACCGCTGCTCTAAACCAGGGGTGTCCAACTCAATTTCATTGAGGCACACTCAACAGGGTTGTTTGACCTTGGGGAGTCGGGGTGCGCATGGCCAGCTTGACATTACTCATTTGGGGGCACCTGTGCAACAAAAATGGGCAGCCCCTTCTGAGCTCTGTTTTCACTGATGGAGGCACTGCCGGCCAGTCCTTCACTGTGAGCCAGATCCAAGCACCCTGTGGGCTGGATTAAGGTTAGGGTTTGACACCCCTGCTCTAGACTCTTGCCTGTTCTACTTAACATGTATATAAAGTCATTGAGCCATTAGTCATCAGTCACTTCCTGAGTTAGGCATTGCCAGAACACTTGAGTTACATATTTGAGCTATGGTCTGATCAAGTAATGTTGTCAGTAAGCTCTCTCAGTAACTAGAAGGATCAAGTGGGGGAGAAAGACACTCAAATTCAAAGCTTTTTAATAAGCTTTCTAGATCCAAGGCAATTGAACTTCAATTAAACTTCAATTAATCACTGAGTATTGTGGAAAGAATAGCTCTAGCATTGATATTCCAAGAAATCAAAGCTTCCTCCTGTTGTACTAACTACTGAGGAAATTTCATAGTCCTCCATTATTGTAGCAGGGCAGTGTATCTGAATGAACTGTTCTTAAAAGGAGTATAGCAAGTCATAAGATATACATCAAACTCTGTATAAAATTAAAATTGGTAACATTAATTTCAAAGAATGTGATGAGCACTTGTTTACCCTTAAATGCACCGTGCTCCACATCCCAGCTCCCAATATAAAATTGCTGAAATTGCTCTTATGATGTTGAAATGCTGAAGATACAATCAGTAACTTTGATGAAAGATAAAAAAGGGGAGTTTTGTGAAGAAACTTAACAGACATTCCAGATTAGTTTTTGTGCTGCACTGTATCAGTGAGAATTTCACAACTGCATCAATCTCTGACAACCAAGTAAAATTTACAAGCATATCACCAAAACAATGTAATATTAATGTTAACATTTAAATTTTCAAATAACTAACTCTGTTGCTCTTATTTTTGCAAAAATCAAGACCAATCCATAACAAAATTCACTGGCTGCAATTCAGTGATACATATACAAGGACAGCTAATTCAAGTTTGTTAATTTTAGTAGGCAGTGTTTTATTCAATTGTTTGTGATAATAGTGACAATTCAGTAGTGAACAGTGGTAAATCTTATTTGCCAAAGACAGTACACTTACTTAAAAGACATATTTCAAGCCTCACACAGAGAGTTTGAGAGATCTTGGGAAGGCTGTCTGCTGGAGTGGTCGGAAACAAATATACATTAGAGAGTCAGTTAGTTTAATGGTTAAAACACCAAATTAGGAACTGGGGGAAACTAGTCTCTCCTTAGGCATGAAAGCTGGCTGGTGACATTGGGCAAATTACTCTCAGCCCAACCCATATCACGGTTGTGAGAAAAACAGGAGGAAGGAGTACTATGTTCACTTCATGGTGAAATGGATACGAAACAATTTTATTAATACCACTGTTACTTATAAAAACAATATAAGATGGGATTATAAATATAGAAATAAAGTAAATAAGGTTTCAAATAGATGGAGACTGTATAAGCAAAGACAGAAGTTAATACCCATTGTAATGGATAATAGGAAACTATTACTGAAGACATAGCAAAACTTACTATGGAAAGTTTTGTAACCTGGCTAATAAGATATGTTCAGCAAAAACATTTGCAGACTTTTAGCTTTTTGTATTAAAATTAAAAGACACTGCCACTGAACGCAAATGACATTCTGGCATTTTTATATTTTAAAAATATTTTAAAATATAAAAATTTTATATTATGAAGGTAAATTATATACATAAAACAGTAATCAAGGCAAAAGCTGAAATGAAAAAATAGTGAATAAAAATACTTAGTTTTTAGGATTTGTGTGTGGAATAAGTCATGTTTCAGATCATATTTATGCAGAAATATTGAACATCCAAAAGCATTCAGAAACTTTTAAACACCACCATATAAATCAATTTTCTTAAACTTAGCCACATCAGTATTTTCATCCATCTGCAGAAGTTAGATTACTTATGGTACAGTGAAAGCTTGGTTGATGCCTGTATCTGTGATGAATAGTTTGGCACAATCCTAGCTCATTCAGTTGGGGAAACCTATTTATTGTGAAGCATCCTGTCATGTAAGATCCTATTGCTTTATTATGCTCCATGGATAGAAACTTTGCTGCTAGCCACACTGTGCTGTAATTGTTAATTCACTGTGCTCAACTTATCATGAGTCTAATCAAGTCACTGTAAAGTGCTTAACACTATATAGAAGTTATATTTTGTCTATTTAAATATACAGTATGTGTAGGTTTAACAGGAAAATTAGAAACACATCCAAAACACATTAAATTCCACACATGCCAAAAGAGGATGGAAAAACCTGCTTACCACAATAGGTATTTGGGATACTACTTTTTGTGAATTAAATGTATCTAATGCCATTTCTTAAATATCTGAAAATCAGTTTATGATTTTATGAACATTATATGCATATTGAAAAATGCTTGTATTTTAAGCTGCCAAAATAATTAAGAAACAATATTAAAACAATTACATCACCTAGAAGGACAATTATTTTTCAAAAAAAGCTGCAATATTTAAGAAATTCCATATAAATTAAAAACATTCACTGAATTGAAAGCTAATATTTTTTTAGACTGTTGTCTCCTACTTGCCGACAAATTGTCTGAAGGGTACATACAATTTCTCTAATAAAGGTAGCTTTCTAATACAATTTAATATAGTATAAAAATCATTTGGTTCAATGACAGAGATTATTTCACTTAAGGAAATATTTCGTGTACAAAGCAGCAACAATGTCTTTGTATGGAGTATCTGAATCAAACTTGGTCCGAGGGAGATGGCATAATTTACAGAAAGCAGGAGAGCGCAGCAGAAGACTATGTGAAAGGCCTATGAAGCTAGAAGATACCCAGTACAAAGCTAGTATCTGAAATAAAAGGAAAAAAAATACTGATTTTAACAAAGTGAATAAAAGTAGCACTACTGCCAACTAGTCATATTATCTCTCATTAAGAATATCCACAAATGAAAAAAAAGCTTGACTAACGTGCTATCCAATTTTCTTCCTAGGAATTCTGAATGATAAAGAAGGCATAATCCTCTAATTTTATTTTTATAATGTATCATATATTAGGATGAAGAATAGTGAATAACCATGGTTCCATGAGATCCTATTCTGATGGTTTGGCTGAAATATCTAGCAATTTCCATAGGAAGCCATCTTAAAAATCTGAGCTTCATAAACCATTATTTATGCCTTTGAAATTACTGATTTTAATACATCAGATTGGTTTTTTCAGTTGCTATGTAGCATAATTCGCAACAGTTTTATCATCAATATATAAACTTTAACTCTATCTTGACTGACTCAAAAAGACACTCTTTCAAATAGGTCATTTATATAGCGAAAGAATATCAATAATGTGATCTGTAGGTGATTTCCAAATTCTGTTTGTGACACATATAGAACTAGTTGGACGCAATGAGTTTAGTAGATAGAAAATTTGATTTGATGAGAGGAAGATTTGAATTCAAATCCCCATTTAGCCATCACACAATGTAGAAAACAGCACTATAAGTATATATAAGCTAGCAATACCAATCTAAAATAGCAATAGCACTTAGACTTATATACCACTTCATAGTGCTTTACAGCCCTCTAAGCAGTTTACAGAATCAGTATATTGATCCCAAGAATCTGGGTCTTAATTTTACCAACCTCAGAAGGATGGAAGGCTGAGTCAACCCTGAGCCAGTGGGAATCAAACTGCTGGTTTTGCAAAGGAAAAACTATTCTTAATAATGCAATTCCCAAATGTTCCCAACATTGAACATCCAGTTCAGTGTTGGAAGGAAAGATCTTCTGCAGCTAATATATAATATACTGTACTACCAAACTGTACTACTTACTGATGGAACATTTGAAGCAATGGGGATCATTAGCACAGAGAGTGCTCGAAAAAAGTTGGTAGCATACTTCCAAAACCGTGATGTTTCAGTTCTTCTTATACTAAAAATCTGGAAAGAAAAATTAGAAACGGCAAGAAGAAATTATATTTACTGAATGATGTTCTAGACAAATTAGTTGATTATTTCCATATTTACATGTATCACCTGATACACCTTTTGAGTTTTTACAGCCACAGTATTCCACAGTATGATGGAGGGCCTTGTGACAGGGAGTCAAGAATTAGAAATTTTGATAATCAAACATAATAATAGAAATCCAGAAATGACCACATGTAAAGTTGCATAATCAGGAAGATTAGGGCAGGAGGTACTGATGTCAAGATGTTAAAGTATAATTGGCAGAACCCATTCTATTAAGATTCTGTTAAGATCTATTAACATTTTTATGTCCATGTTTTTTCATTAAAGCAAACCTTAACAGCATAACATAAGTTTAACAAGTATCTTTTAAAGTTCTTTTACAAAATTAACATTTTAGAATTCCCAATATGCTAAGTAATGTTCTTTATATCAAACTACTCATCATATGTAAAACTATACCTGCCGCCAACTTAAACAATTTTTTTTCTTTGGCCGAAATTGGCCATGGGCAATGATATCCACACATACTAAATCAGTTTGTTCCACATAAGAAATGGACTACAGGTCTACAAATTAATCCTATGTAGGTCAACTGCAGGTCTACAAATGTAGGTAACAATCTAGCTATTTTATCAACTATCTACATACAATCTGCTCTGGAAATTAGATAAATTTTATGTCTGAGATCTGGAACTAGACAACTTGTTTATACTAAACCTTTCACTACTGAGATAAGCAAGAAGGACAAGTAAATATAAGTCCAGCTTCCTGCAGGTAAATTATTATCAGTATTATAACAATAATAAAAATAATAGAAAATAAAAAATTAATTTCATGAAAAATTGCTCCCTTAGGCACAACTTAGGTATGTTTGACAGGAATTATAGATATGCTTTTATGAGGTACAGAAAAAGAAAATTGTGTGCCTTATTTTTTAGAATTAAATGACCAAGCAAGAAATGCAAGCATCGTGCTTACGGAATTTCCTTTCATTTCATGAATGAAAAGGAACAATTCTTTTGCCTGTTTCTAAATTATCTGGAACAATATCTGGATACCTTGGATTGCCCCCTCACAGCTTTCTAAAACTATTAAATTATAATTTTTTTAGTGAATGAAGGAGGAAAATATTACCTACAGGGGAATAATCATATTCAATTACTGATTACTTTGAACTAAATATTAGTTTGTTCTAAGACTGATTGTTTTTGGAAAGTGATTGCCAGTCTGCAAGACCAAAAGGGACTCTGCTCAAAAAAGTTTGATTCCCCCTGATTAAATGTATTAATATAGCATTGAACTACAGTCTAAGGGATGGAAACTACTATTATATTATCTATAAGGAAGCAGTTAAACCACATAGAAGGAAGAACTATTACAGTGTCATCTATCTTGGAATTATTTCTAATACTCTTCAAAAATATTAATAGGAAAAAGGAGTTATGATAGCAATATTTATCAGACACAACCATATATATACATCTACACCCTTAATCCAGCATATCTACTATGCAGCCGCAAAAATAAGCCAAAGTGCCTTGCATTTTATTATTATTTTATTTGTAAAAGTAGTTTTGGGGTTTTTTATTTTCCTATGATAAAACTTTCTAGAAATTTGAACCCTGGTTAAAAAAAATAGGTTGACATGGTTGAGATTATGTCAGTAAGTACAGGTGTTTCCTAAATTTTTTGAAGTAACTTCATCTTCTATAAAGACAGAAATTGGCTTTCCTTTCAAAGGAAAGGAAGAAGTTTCATTAACTGCATTATCAGACACTCTACTATTGTCCATGGAAAAAATCTTATTGGTTAATCAAAATCAATTTTTTAAAATAAAGTTGCTATTTCTATTCCTAACATGGTAGCATCATATATCTAAAAGACAAACATAAAAGAAAAATCTAGTATAGTTAGCTATCAGTCTCTTTATTAAAAAAAAAAACCCACTCCTTGTACTGGTAATATTGTTGAGTTATGCAGCATACAAATTTAATAAATTATATCTATGCCTTAGGTGCTATCTGAATCTTAAATCTGCAATATAGTCAGCAGCAGTACCAATAACTGCACTTACATTCATATTGTCAGGAATTAGTGAAATCAAGTGAAGGCATACAATTTCCAAATGAAAATTAAATATAAAAGTGTTCCTGGGCTAGCATCTTGACATTTCACCAAGGTCTGAAAGATAGCAGTGCAAATATCAGCCCTAACTTTTATTTAGTGTTATCCTCTCCGTACTTTGTAACTTGTTTAATAATTGGGTGTTTCCAATTCTATATCTACTAACTGTGGACACTCTGCTTGCTTCTCAATATTTGTTTAGTGTTTTGAAAACTCTGGGGAGTCTTATTAATTAGAATTATACAGACAGAATAAATAAATTGCAAGCTGTTATGCTATTTGGCATACAACAGTTCTAATCCATCCAATGATTTTATAATACATCTAATACCTCTACTATCAGTAGATTGAGAAGTCCAAGAGTGATTGGCAAAATCCACGTTGAGTCAGGTAAAGTGAGATCCTTAAACCAGAGTATGCCTCCTGTGGAAAACTGTTGTTGAATTAAAAGCCCTGCTGAAAACACACAAAAAATTGGCATATTATTTTTTATTATAAATGTGGCAAATATTTAGTACTTCATTAGTATTGAATAGATAATTAATTTAAACTAGGAATGATTGCTAGCAGATTTTGTAAAAAAGACTAGCAACAGCAATTTCTGGATGTTGGCTTTCTCCTACTGAATTAGATCTATAAAACTAGAGCTTGAATTACCTTTGGGCTAGACTGAAGTAATAGTTGAGAAATCATTGCAATTTTTCTCTTAAACTCAGATTTTTAAATTACATAATTTCACTGATAATTATACTTACATATTATGCATTTTAAATATTATTCAGCAGCTTCAAAGGTAAATAGGTCATCTGACACATACCTTTATTATTACTGGACCTGTTTGCCTGTGTCACTCCCTCTCACACATGCAGAGTAATACTACTGCCTATTTCCTTACAACTTTAAGGTGGTTTGAGCTGAGAGTCACTCAATCAGTTTTCATTTGCCATTGCCTGCTTGCAGGACAGAAGGAAAGTGACTGGTTCAAGGTCACCATGCTAGCTTTGAAACCATAATGAGATTAGAACTCAGTCCTCCAGATTTTACCTTTAGGCTTTAACAACTACATCAAACTGGCTCATTATGCAAAGCTCTCTGCTGCACCAGATTTTAAAAAAACTGTCAATATTAAATGAATAGCTTCTGCTAATTAATTCTTATTGCTCTACTATAATGCACTAAGTTGAATAATTATGTTGGATATCATTTATACTTCTTTCCTCATGCACTGTATGACCTAGAAGTCTGCCTGAACTCCCAGCTCCTGCATAAAGAACAGATGCTAGTGCCTGTAGTCTGGAAAGATTTAGATGGCCCCTCTCTGCTGTTCAGAAGGCTGGTGAAAATCTGGCTTTTCACCAACCTTTGGTGAGAGTGAAGAAGAGTCAGATTCTTTGCTTTATTCCATCTGTCATACTTTCCATTTTTTTATGCCTTTGTCTGGCTATTGTGAACTAACTAGTCATTGGGAATCAGTGTCCAAGATTAATTATACTCACTTGCAATAATCAACTCCAGAATAAAAATTAGTTACTGGCAAAGCTAAAAAAAATCTTAAGACTGAAAAAGAAATGTTTCTTTTAAGAAAGTAAATCACTGAGAAAAGAATTTTAGAAAACACAATTTAAAGCAATACTACAAAACTATTACCTTCAGAATCTCCTCTGCCAATGCTTAAATTACGCAAAGCTATGGAAATAAAGACCCATACTGGAATCTGTACCCATATGATCAGGGTTGTTTTGAAAGGGTGACAATTATCTCGAATATATAACTCTGAAACTATTCTTTTTATATTTCTCCTGTAGCATGCCCTGGATGGAAAGACAAATAAAAGATCATTTTATATATTAACAGAACAGTCCATGAACTAAAGTGGTTATTTTTACTGAATTTAGCAAATCAAGTCCTTGATTTTAAATGTTGCAATAAGAAGATTGTTTAGAATTAGAATATAGCAGTATTTCTAAGGTAAGAAAGAGCAGCACATTATATTAAAGCTATTCCTTCTGGAACTATAATCATTAATTTTGGACGAGTTTTTTTTTTTTTTAAATGTAACTACTTGTGGAAAACATTTGACTTTCAGGAGCAGTTATATAGCATTTTTATAAGTTGTAGGTGATCATTCAATAACATCATGGCCAACTGCTTTTTAAAATTTTAAGGATGGTAGCAAAAAGCCTCCAAGATTTAAATTATTGATAGAGAAGTAATGGTTAATGACATTCTATTTTTATTCCTGATCATCATAGTAAGAATAGATACTGTAAAATTTGGAGACTAAACTTTTTTATTCTTCATTTCTCAACCTCTTTTTCTAAAAAAGAGATGCCTTTTATATTGTATACCTGAAAACAGGGATTGCATTCTTTAATTGTAATTGAATGAGAGTGACTCTAAGAATCTTTTGCTGGAAAAATTGGGCAAATAAATGCTTCAAATAAATTTTGTTCATTATATGTCATAACTGGGAACAGTGTAAAGAAAATATTCTGAATATCCTGAGGGACCATCTCTTACCCATCACATCTACCCAACCCATCAGAATGGGGAGGCAGGGGGACTTTTGTTGGCATTTCTGTCAAAGATAGATCGGAGACCACAATCGTGCACAGCTTAGGTCTGTGTTTTACCTGTTGGGATCCACACCCTGGAGGGATGGGGAAAGAGGGGGAGACCGCCAGCTGGGTTGAAGGGAACCGCATCTCACCTCCCTGGCTAGGTACACTCCCCTTGAAGATAGGCTATAGCAGCAATCTTTAATGGCTGCCCTGAAGAGAGGAAGCTATCCGGGAAAAGTTTGTGCTGGAGCAGTGAAGTGGTGAGCAAAATACTTTGGATATTTTCAAGGCAATCCCGAGAAATAGAAGGAAAGAGCCCTCGTTTAAGATTGTGGAAGCGGTGATTGGAAAGTAAGAGGAAAATTATAAGGAAAATACAATTGGACTACAAAAGACTGAAATGGAAGTGATATCATACAGAGAACACATTTTAAACAATAACAGAATTGCAAATTAAATTTGGAATATTATACAGAAATTGGCATTAATCAGGCATCGACTAAAATGCTGGATTTCTTCGAATTGACTACCTTTAAAAGATATAATAGCTAATGATTGAAAATTAGCAGAATTAATACAAGCAAAAAGAAGAAAAAAGAGAACTTTAAAAAGTGGAAAGTGAAAACTGATGTAAGACCGCCACCTAATGGCTAAAGGAATTTTCTTTTTATGATTTTATGGAAAACTACTGGTCTAGTAAATGCGTGAATGGGAAATGAAATAAAAGACTATAACAAAACAATAACCCTGGAAACATAAAAAAGATAATAACAAAGGGACAAGTGAAGATGTTATCTTGGGACTGTTTGGTGGATTGGGACTATGACAAAGAAACAGAAGGATTAATAAGAGAAATTGAGAGAATGGATATTTCTGGTAAAGATTAAAATAGAAGACGCTGGCTTTTAATAAAATATAGACTAACTCAACTGAGTAAGTAAAATGAACGAAATATGTGAAGAATTCAGATTGAATTGCAAAATTTGAAGGGAATAATAAAGTATGGAACTATGGGATATATTGGCAGAAAAACTAGAAATGGAGATGCAGTTCACAGAGGATCAAAAAAAGTCCAAGGAGGAGGAGCTAAAGAAAAAGGAAACCAGCAAAACTTAGAAAAGGGAAAACTGGCTAAAATTAGAGACGATAAAATTAGAGACGAATTAGAGACGAGATTAAGAGACGATGGTTAAAGATAAAATAAAGGGGGGATTTCACATGGAAATATATTTTGGTATTTTTTAGAAATATAGAATGGGGAGTTTTGAAGTTTAAAGTTTATTGGGAATTACTTTTAAAAATAAAATGTTTAATTGGTATTAAAGCGGAATAAGACCTCACCATAAGAATATTGTATAATTATATATGAGAAAAATGATGATAGAGTAAAAGAAATTAAGATAGTTTTATTCTTATTAAATCCTTTTATTTTTATATATATTAAATATGAAATAGAAAATGTAATTGATTATACAAACAATATATTGTAAAGTATTTGCAATGAGATTCTTATACTATGATTAAAAAGTGATGAATGGAAATTAAATATAATTTCATAGGAAAAATTTGGTTAAATGGAAACGAAGAGGAAATGTGTATGTGTGTGTGTGTGTATGTAATGTATATGTATATATATTTGTGCATATGTGTTTGTGTGTGTGTGTGTGTGTGTGTGTGTAATTTGTTTTCTTAAGTTTTCGCAGGTACTTACATGTATGGTATTCAGCTTTATTCAGCTATTTTCCCACGTCATTATAGTTGTGCTTTTAAAGTTGTAGCAATGTTTCGGCAGAATCTCATCTGCCATCATCAGGCTTACAGTGAGGTCTTTAAACACAAAAACGGCTACGAAGTCTGACACACAAGATTAAAAAGAACCCAATACACAAGCTTGAGGATGGCAGATGAGATTCTGCCGAAACGTTGCTATAATAAAAGCACAAATATTAAGGCGTGGGAAAATACCTGAAGAAACCTAAATACCACACACACACACATGAAATAGAAAATGTAACTGATTATACAAATATACTTATGTCTGTTGATTCATCAAGTTGAATTGCATAAAATGGTGCATTTTTCATTTTTTATAACTTGATTTTCTAAGAAATTGGACTTTGGAACTTAAAAGAAAGCAAAAGGAACTCCATTATAAAAAATAAAAATCCTGGAAAGTGACATTAGAATACTACAAAGAGGAAGGTACTTGAAAATATTGACATAGAACCACCCGGTGATTGTGGCAAACTGTTGAGAAAGGGCCTACTTTTGTTTTGGAACAAAGACTTAAGGACTGAGTGTGAAGGAGAGTTACAGGAAGAACTACTTTGCTCGCTAAAGTTGCCAGGTAAAACTAGCTCTTGAAGCACTGAACAGTTATTTTCTTGAACACGGAATTGAATGGAAAAAATGTACTAGGATTTGTACAGATGGTGCCACAAACATGACTGGACATCGTTCAGGAATTGTTGCAAAGGTGAAAAAAAATGGTCACCCAGACATTTTGTTAACACACTGCATTATACATCGTGAACAACTTGCAATGAAAAAAATGTCCCCAGAACTACACGAAGTGTTATCAGATGTTATTAAAATTGTAAATGAAATTCGACACAAAGCACTCAATTCTTAAATGTTTGAGACACTTTATGAAGAAATGGGTTCTGAGTATACTCATCTTCTTCTTCACACTGAGGTGGGATAGCTGTCAAGGGGCAAAATACTAAGCTGACTGTTCAACCTAAGCAAAGAAGTGGAAGTATTTTTCTGCCAACAAAACAATCCAAAATTTCTAGAACTCTTGACCAACAATGAGTGGGTAGCCAGGCTTGCATACCTTGCAGATAATTTTTCATTGTTAAATGAATTAAACTTATCTTTGCAAGGACAATTGCAGGATGTGTTCACACTATGAGGTAAAATGGATGCTTTTCAAAGGAAAATATTACTGTGGCAAATGCAGTTGGCAGAAGATCTGCAAATGTTTTCAAATTTTGATGAGTATACGAGAGGAAGATGTCAACTGGCAGGTGGTAACCATTGTTCAACAGCATTTACAGTCACTCACAGAATCTTTTGGTCGTTATTATCCAAAGAAAGAAGATCCCAGACATGGCAATATGTGGATAATAGATCCATATGCAGGAAAAATTGAAGAAAGCAATTTAAGTATGCATGAAAAAGAAAGCTTCACTGATCTATCATCTGATGACCATCTCAAAGCTAAATTCTGGTCATCCATTACAAGCCCTCATTTCTAGCTCTCCGTAAAAAGTGAATTCCCATTGCTGAGTGAAAAAGCAATGAAAATTTTAATTCAATTTTCAACAACATATTTGTGTGAAGACATTTTCATCTGTCACAGCAATTAAAACTCGGTACCAGTCTCGTCTTGAAATAACAACAACTCTCTGTTTTGCAGTAACATCATTGGAGCCAAAAATCCATAAACTTATTTCAAACAAGCAGGAACAAATATCACACTAAAAATGTGTAATATTTAAATGTTTCACTATTTTGTAATAATTGTACTAACTTTAATAATTTGTTACAATAAATATTTTGTTGATTAAGCACGTATGATTTTGTTATAATTAAATAAACATTTATATATAATTTTTAATATTAAATTTATGTTTAATATAAAAAATAAAATTTTTATATTAAATATATTATCTTTTTAAAAGATTAGTATTAGTGGGTCTCAGGGTTTAAAAGTATGAGTTTGGTGGTCCCTGAGGTCCAAAAGGTTGGCAACCCCTGTTGCAAGCCACCTTGAGTCACCATAGTGAATAGGTGGAATACAAATCTAATAAATAAATGAATAAATAAACAAATGAGAAAAGATCAGAAGACACAGTTTACTTAGATCTCTATGAAATGCTAATTAGAAAAGAGACAAATACTGTAGATGAAAGAAAAAATAGAAAAGGAGGCCAAATCCCAGAGCATTTACTATTTGTACAGTAAAATTACTGTACAGTAAGATTATTGTACAAATAATAGGATATGGTACAAGCATCTTATAAATATATATCTCAGATAACCAATCCAAATATGAAATACTAAAGAACATATATTGGTATTTTATTGCGATTACTAGACACACAGTTCAAGTGATCTTACCTAGCCTCCTTTTCAGACCAACCGTATTGCTTTGCAGAAACTGAAACTTCATAACGGAGCTGTTTGGCTAAATATTCTATTTCAGGGTGCAGTTTTTCTAACTAGCTGAAAAAACACAGAAATCTTAGTTATATAAAGTGTACATTTTCTCAGATATCTTCTAAAGATATATGCTTCTCCCAGTCTCTAGGTCAGCCAGCACCTTAACACTACACTATAGATCATGTGACATTTTCCCCACGATTTGTGTTAAGGATATCTTCCCTTCTAATAGAGGTTTTAGTGTATATCATAAAATACAAACAATGAACAGGAAAATGAGAAATTTTAGAGGACTTCTGGAAGATGACAAATAGGATAAATACACTAAGCAAAAATATGCAAAAGAAAAAAAGAAAAAAAGGAACAGATATTTATCCAGACTAATGAGACCTTGGTTATAGAATTAAACTAAATATATTCCATAAATCTCAATGTATCTGTATCTGCATATCACTTCATGTATTTAGTACTATTTCTAGATGAGGCAAAGTGAGTATTACTCGCTAGAAGCTCAAGATGTGCCCACATGGATGCAAATCCAAAAAAATCCGATTAATGATCATGCAGGTTCCATCCTCTTTGTGCCACACCCCTTTCACAAGTACATAAAGGTCTTAGCAGAATTTTAAATTTTACTGTTTACATGCTGTCAACAATTCAGCATCACTCAGTGCAAAAAACGTGCACTTTCTTCGGGAGCATCACCTATTCCTTTAATATCCACGTTTCGTATTTAAGAGCACATTCTGCAAAGGAGACGAACCCTCTCTGCAAGTGCTCAGTGGCAACCCCTCCTTTTCGAACTCACGCGGCTGACGACGCGCTTCTGAAGGACGCTGAGAGGAAGGGTCAGGCCAGTGCGCAGAATGGCGGTAGCTGCCAACACTGTGGACCACCAGGGCAGCCCGGATGCGGCCTGCAGAGCTATCAAGCCCGATTCTACCGTCGCGACAGGTACCGACGAAGACAGCGTCTCATACCAGGTCCCAACCCAGGAAGGGTCTCTGTGGCTTTCTTCGACACCCCCGGCGGGCGCAGGCACACAAAGGAATCGAGCTCCCCCACAACGGTAAAGGACGTCGAGGCAGGAGCGGGAGCGTAGCCCGTAGGCGACCCTAACAGCCATTCTAACTCCAACAAAGGACACCATCTTGCTGGCCAGAATGCGCATGCCCTCAGACGAAAAGTCGCTTTATCGCCAAAGCCCAGGCTAATATTTGGCTGGATAATCCTAGGAATTGAAGCCCGCGCATCTTAAAAGTTGCAAAAGATTAAGGAACAACAGGCGTTAGCTTTTTAAAGTTCCGGTTCCGATTTTTGAAGGCTTCTTTGGCGCTTTGCTTGAGCGGAAGTGGAGGACCATACAGTGGACGGTTAGTTTTCAGAGGTGCGCATCTGTGCATCTCTTCCTTTTCCTTTTTTTTTTTTTGTCACATGGAATCGTTTTGGACGAAGAATGAGCTATTCTCTCTCTCTGCGGTATATTCCCTATCTCTACATTAGCCCCAAACTACAGAAAGTTTGGAAAACCGCATGAAATGAGCGAGAAGGGAGAGATGAGCCTCTTCATAAAGTCACATTTGATGATTACTATTTGGAATACGGAACCTCCCTTATTTTCTATGCTGATGTACACTTTTGATTACAAAAATAAGCAAAAAAGAAAAAGATACGCATCTTATCATACCAGTTTAACCATAATAATTTCCAGAAGGATAGCAATGTTAGTCAGGGATGTTTTAAAATATTTATGGGCCAAGGCACATTTTTCTTTATAAATCTTTGTTGCAGTGATAATCTGGATGTTTGAGGCCAGAAAGGTATTCCCTGGATATCTGCTTTTCAAGCAAGGTGCAGGAATTTTTTTTCTTGTCCAGGAGCACTAGTAAAGTTTTCAGTTCAAGCATTCACATTTTTTTGCAAATGTAATTGTAATGTGGAAGATTATTTCACTCTATACAGTTCATGGCATGTATTTAATTTTTGCATTGGAATTTTGAAAACTAAATAACGACTTTTTTTTTTTTACAGTGGAATATCAAATTCAAACCTAAAATCAAATTTAATTCTGTTATTTGCACAAATTCAGTCAGTACTGAATTAAATTAGCAATTTCACTATCATGCCAAAACAGACAGTGTTGAGCTGAGCATATGTAAACATTTTTGTTTATCGCAATATTGTGAAATTGCTTTGATAATCAACTCTGATCCATTATATCTATTAAATTTCTGAGTATTAAAAATAAGTTATTTTTAGTAATTGATTACTTTCAATTTTTATTCTATCATTAAGAGTTTGCTAAATCATTTAAAATGAAAATAAATATTTAATTTAATAATTTTAAAATATTTTTATGCTTAGTTTAAAAATTCATGCTATAAAAAACCCCATGAATCTGCCTATGGAAAAAAAAAGAATGAATGGAAAAATCTTTTTAAAATATGAAGGATTTATTACTCAAATTTGTCATATAAATAAAGAGTTACATTTTTTTTGCAAATCTTGTCTGCATTGAAATAATATGAATGATGCAAGCAACAGAAGGAAATTATATTGATGAATAACCCAAAAAGGAAGACAAATTGTAACATCATAAATTAATTTGATGATGATGATCATTCCAGCACTGCAGGCAATGGAAAAACAATTTTATCTAAGGATCTTTTTTAGTGTTTTATTAGATATTGAAAATATAGTATATCATATAGTAATTGATGCAAACCTGTAAAAAGAAAATGAAATGCATAACAGTTGCAGAATATTTTTGTGTACCCTTCAAGTTGTTTATAGGTACTATATCCTTTATTTCAAGGGATAATATGAATATAGTCTTTTAGATAATTATGAAGATGTTAAGCATTTATTTAATGTATTATATAATTTAATATAAGAATGATTCTCACCCTATGGTCTGCGGACTCATGGGCGGGGGCATGATTTTGTCACGGGTCTGCGAAAGTTTGAAGAAATGTTACGTTTTAAGTCTTGGGAGTCACTGCCCTGGTCCATTGCCACAAAAGGTATTTAAAAGGGGTCCATGATGAAGAAAAGATTGAGAACCACTGCATTATAACATATTATAATGAGATATTATAATCAGATATAATATCTGATTTTCACTCTGCTTCATCAGATACTGGAGTTTTGTCTTGAGGAATCGTATTTTAGGGTGTGCCAATTTAGTTATTGGGAGAAAAAGAAATGGAGATGAGAGACAAAAGTTTATTTATAAGGGCATTATTTCCGGGATGGAATTAACATATGTAAAGTGGTAAATGTTTATATTTCATAGTTTAAACATAAAATACAACAGGATCTTTTATATAAGATACATGCAACAGGATCTTATATATAAGATGCTGTTGCATCTTAGATCAGGCATTTCATGATGAAATTGCTCTTTTACTTAGTAGTAGAGTTCCAAGAGCTAAGCAGCATCTACCAATTAGTATTTGGAAGTGAGCACTTCAGGAAATATTGTGACTCCAATTTATACTAAATCGAAACAAAATCCAGAAAGATGCTCCTGGATTATTGTATTCTGCATTACTGCCATAAAAATTACAGGATCACATCAACTCTCCATTAGCTGTTGTTGAAGGAGAGTTTAATTTGATTTTTTTAAGGATGACACTTTAAAATCAATAGTGACAATATATCCTGAGAATAGAATTGTTTTCCTCCAGTCTGAGGGGTACCACTGAAGTTAAAATTTACTATTGTTTTTTTAACTTTTTAAAATCACTCCCCCCCCCCCCATTTTTTGTTGTAAACTGCCCAGAGTAGCCCCATGGAAACTAGCAAATAAATTTAACCATAAAGAAAACAAATATTTTAAATTGAGTGGATGGAATTAGGGGTAAGTAGACTTTGTTTCTCTTCATTAGAGGCTATGAAGTTAGGTTATATATACACGGAAGCAGCCCTGTTCAGAGAAGTAAGGTTTTTTGATAGCTAAAGCAGGAAGTTAGAGGAAGATATAATTTCCAGATGGAGAAAAGTTCAGGATTGTCAAGATGAACACTTCCTTAACTAATTTAATCAGTTATTAACACCCGCAAGGTAAGTAATAGTGGTGATTCATAATCATATTTATTTTATTTATTTAATTTATATTGCTGCCTATTTGCTCATGGCGACTCGAGGCGGCTTACACAATGTAAAATCATATTTAAAACAAAAAACAAAAATAAAAAACAATGAGAGCTGCATGCCAGAATATTTGTGAAATAAAATCCCTCCATTAAAAAAAAACATTCTAATGTTAACTACTGCTATTGTTTCTTAGATTAGCAAATGGCACACTGATTACCAGATGGGAAACACTGCATTTCTAGCAACATGACTAATAATTAAACCTAGTCTGTGGTTCATCTTTGGAGGGTATAGTTGGTTTATTTGGGAGTTTATTATGGTCCATCACACAGTCAGCCAGGAGTTCAGACTGGCTATCATATGGCATGTTTGGCTATCAAATCCTTTCCCAAGTACCTACATAAGCAGATGTAAATGTTTGTTGGTATTACAGGTACTGTGGCAGATATAAGCTATTTTAAGCCTTTTGCAATTGATTGTGAATTTGTCAATGCTGATGGTATTTGTGGTGCTTTTTTGGGTAGATATTATTGGTACTATCTTATTTTTTTTGCTACAATCATTCTGTTTCTGTTTGCAAGTCTTTGTATTTTGTTTTCTCCTTTCTTCTATTTGCTGTCTCCAGGTATTGCCACGTGCACTATCCAGATTTTTTTTTCTTATTGACAATTGTTAAAGCTGGAATGTTATACAGCAACTACCCATTTGAATTCTAAAGTCACAGAGCAATTTAGCTTCATTTTCTATGACTTTCTCAGTTCTTGTTTGCAGGCAAATGGTATTTCTTGATCTTCCAATAATAGTTCCCTTTGTCACACCATTGTTTGTGGTGCAATCTTCTTGTCACTTATGCCTTGTCAATTCTGGCTTTGTATGCATTTGTTAAGGCTTGGTCTTGTGCAGCCAGAATTAAGTTCTCTTGTCTCTTTAATTTTCCTGCACTTGGCCATTGCCAGGTCTTATCTTTTTTACCTGTTTTTTATAATTTACTGGCCATGTTCCCATGCCACTTTTCTGTTTTTATAATTAAAATTATAATAAAATTAAATAAAAAGTTTAAACAAAGCAAAAGTAAAGATAATAAATCAATAAAATAAAAATATATAATAAAAAGAAAATGCATTAATGACTAGTAAAAATGGGCATGTGGGGAGATGGAGTCTGCTTCAATCTAGCAGCTACCTCCAGAGTTCAACTCTCCCATTAGATCACCAGACCAAATTTCAGAGCCAGGTCTTTAGGCTCCTATGGAAGAAGATTAAGGGCAGATCTTATCCTCGAGGGCAGATGTTCCAAAGAGCAGGTGCTGTGGTAAAGAAGGCTCTTCTTCTGGATCTCAAAAATTGGAATTCTTTATGATAAAACTTTTGAGACATCTATGCTTTCCTGCCTATTCAATTGACAGTGGGTTATTTTAAATTTTATAAAACTGCCTAAAAATGAGTCTTAATAATAATGTAGAATCCTTAAAATCATTAAGCTTTATCTATACAACTTAAACATTTTTCATTCTCTTAGAAGAACAGAATAGGAAGCATTTAGATGATTAAATCCAACCCCTGCTTGTTCAAGAATCTAAACTGAAGCATGCCTTAATCTCGTGCATCTCTAGTTGTGTTCCTTTTAATTTAATAAACCTGTGTGGTCTGTGTTAATATTTTGTAAGCATATAAGAAATATAGTCTTTCTAATATATTGGACAATTTGATGCAAGATTAAGGGGGGCTCAGCATGGATTAGTTTATAGCTAATAAACTATTAACTATAGCTATATTAGTTTATAGCTAACTATAACTATAGCTATATTAGTTTATAGCTAATAAACATTCTGTCGGAATGGACAGAATAGCCTCTTCCAGCAGTCTACAGGTATGTCAACATGTGGAAATATGGGTAAAATCTCAAATTGTAAAAATTTGATTTAAAATTTGTGCAGTAGTTTCATTAGAGCATCTCCACGTGGTGTGTCATCAACATCCATATCACAACATCAATATGTATTGAAATGTCATAGGAAAAGCACATTTTGTACCTGAGGTCTCAGGCAGAGAGCAGATCAGGAATTTAATTTGGAATTAAGACAGCCCGCAGTATTTTGGCTATGGCAGTGAATTACTATATATTCAAAGATTTATTATTTTCTTTTTAGGTTTCAATAAAGAAGGAATACTTTGCTTTTTTTGTAAACTCAATTCAATTTTAGCGGCATTGCTCTTTGTGTATGGAATTATGGAGAAGATCAGCCTTCAAATATTTAAACTACACAAGTTCAAGAGCTGAGGAAAAGAAATTACCAACAAAAATTGTTGAGAAAAATACTGTTTAAAAACTGTGTATCAAGTGTAACTGCTTCTATATATTATGGAAGATTACTAGTAATATAAAAAAAGAAAGCCCTAAAAAGGGGACCTGTCCAAAAGTTGAAAAAACAAGATGTTTAGGCTACATCTATTAAAGTTGTGATTATGATGAGGTTCTTTAAATTTTAAAAAAATTAAATGTTTTGCTTTTGTATGCACCTATTACACTCATGCCTTGCAGTTTTATCCATTACTTAAAAAAATATTTTTTAATAGTATTTTTGATAACCAGAACTGTACTTAGCTAAAACTAGCATTCAGAGTTATGTAAGAATGGGGTAGGACTGTTTTTCCAAATTTAAAAACTTGTGAATTATGCATTGAGCTATCCAGGGTTCAGTGAATTATATTATTACTTAAATAAATATATACCTACTTATATACCATACTGAAAATAGTCTGAGGGTGTGTTTCAAAATAAAGACCTAGAAGGTCTCAAAAAAAGAACATGTTCCTTGTCTTTATTGGTCAAGTATGCATTACATTTGAAATATAAAAAGTGTTCCAAAAATGTTCCTAATACAGACTTCTAGCATCCACCCGCCCAGGATTTTGACAAGGCTTATTTCATAAGACATGGAGTATTTCAGTCTATTCTATTAATATTTTTGCTTTCAAGTCAACAAAATACAGATCACTTTAATAAGAAAACACATCCTAGGAAACTTAGCTGAACCTGACAATATATTTTATTGTAATAAATACTAAGCAGCAACTACTCTGCTGAAGGATTATTTAAAGAAGCAAAAAATAATCCTAATTAGCTGTAGAGTAAGCATAAACTAAAGATAGTTGCAAATATAATATAAAAGTTAAATAGCATTATTCCCCCACCCATTAAAGTGCTGAAAATTAGGTTGGTATATTTTTCTCCTTTCCATCAACAGCTATTTCGTTAGACATTCTTTTTGCTACAACCAATTCCAAATATTTCATTACAAATAGTAAAAGATAATGGAAAGGTTATTTTAAGAGCACCAATAAAGGGCATCACACAGACAAGCTTATTTATTCATAAGTCTTTCAACATTTTTAAATGTGCATTCATAAGGCTGCAGGATTCTTTGGGAAAGTGATTTTTCTTGCTGGCTTTACACCTGAAACAGAATTTTAGAATTTATTAAAAACAACTGGCCTTAGTAATCTTAATTTCACTTGTCTAACTCTTGTGTTGAACCACTAACACTATAATTTCTGTAGGAGTAAGCCCCACTAAATTGAATGGCACTTCTGAAATGATATGTAGAAACTTGCCTATGAGAAACAACTGCTACTGTAACACAGTTCATTTCTTTCAATTAGCAAAGAATAGAGACAGGCCTCTTTGTATTCTCACATGCAATACTTGCTATGAGGAGGACAGTTTATAAAATTTAAATATACATATCACATATTCAGAAACATACCAGTTATTTAGATTTCAAAAGTACATGGGACAGATGGTAACAATTAATTTTCGCCATTTGTCACAGGTACTTATAAAATCTTCTGGATTGGAATAGATTATTTGCCAATTAGTAGTTTCCTTTTAGGCAGTGGGAGTAATCCAGAGTCACATACATTAAGATATAGCCTCTTAAATTTAAAATAGATTATTCCCTTGGCATGATAATTCAGTATCTTCTAAATTTAAGCCATTTCTATTGCAGAAAGCAATGGCCAATTCATTCCGACTGATTTTTTTTTTAATCCCTTGCCAGTAACTAATAGACAATATAAAGCTAAGGAGTATTTTCAAACTAGTTGCAGACAGTAATTTTATTAACCCATCTTTGTAATAATCTGGTTAGACTATAACTTAACAAAGAAATGCATTAATATTGAAAGGGGGAGCTTTGGAAGTGCTTTAATATAATGATTAAGGATCTGTGTGTATTTTTGTATTCAACATTTATAGAGTAGTTGGGGAATAATTTTGCATAAATGTCCTATTCAATTTATAAAATTAAATTTATAATGAATAAATATCAAATCTCGTATAAACATAAGGTTATGGAAAAAACTCAAAAATAATGCCCATTTTATGAATATTTAAAATTACACAACTAGAAAAGTAATCTTTATTAATATTTTAATGTATGAAGAAAAACATCCAGACTGCTGTATTTGAAGATACATCTGTCACATTAAAGTTGAGCCTCTATACTGACATACCGGAAAGATTTGCCTTCTGCTATCCATTTCTGTTATGTAAACAACTGTACATTTATCTGTCATTCTAAAACATCAGGATCAAGTTTATATAATTTTGCTAAATTTCTGTGTATGCCCAAAAGCAGTTTACAGTACTAAAAATCAACCAACCAAAGAACAGCCTCAACATAAAGTAATGTCCAAAATTAATAATAATCAAGAGTGAAAGAAAATGAAACTAAGAGGCTAAGATGAACCACATCTGGAAGGCAATGGGCAGTCATAATGTTCACAGAGAAGTGTCAGTATGTTCTTCTGAAAAGCCTACACGCTTCAGTCCAATACAACCAAAAAATAATTTGGAAGCTGAGGAGAACTGTTTTTGCCATCTGTAGTCTCCTCAAAAAAAAAAAAAAAGTCTTCAAGCTATTGAAGGTGATCTGTATTTAACCAAGCTGGTTCATATGCACACTGCTTATATGTGGTGCCCATGTTCCTGTCCAAACCTGGGGAGGAGAATAGACATTTTAAACTTCAGAGCTTTCATTATCAAATAAATAAACAAATAAAATTGTAATTAATTCCCAATTAACATATGTAAATTATTATCTCAATTTGTTACTCTTTAAAGTAAAATATAAATACATGGAATGTTCTCAGCTCTTTTGATCCATTTGGAAAATGATGTGCATGCTACTTGTATATCGTGTAAAATATCAAGAAATATTGAACATTAAGAATAAAATTACAGGGTTTTTATGCCCTCAGAGTATCCTATTCCCTTCTCACCTAAATATCCATTCTTCTATGATCTTTTTACCCACTTGCACAAAATGGCCTGATGAAACTCTGCATTATTAGCTCAAATTAAATTGCCACAATTTTTAGATTGTTGGTACAAATCATATAAATATTATTTGGGCAATATATATGCCACATACAAATGTCTTCCATAATCTGTCACTGGAATACTATTAACTCTAGGAATTAGGAAAATTAGAAGTAATGCTTAGGCACATAACAGACAAAAAGTAATAAAGCTCTTTTTTTCCAGTACTGAAAGGGGACATTTGTCCATAAATACTAATCTGAAATATCCTTGATACTTACTGTCTGGGGGCCATTAGTCTCTGCAGAATTTGAAACCATCTTTATCAACGAATTCCAAGTTGGGTCACCAGCATGAGGCCCATTGAATATGGGCCTACCAGTACCATCTGGTATGGGTGCAACAGGAGGAATCATTGCATTCCCATACACTGAAAAGGGCATGCCCTGTCAAGAACAGAATTTTGAATTATTTTATTCATGCCTTCACATAGCAAAACAAAAAACAAAAAAAAACCCTATTGTATTCCTGATTTTAGATATATGCATATTTCAGAAGAATTTTGTATTATAAATTGTCTGCAATCTAATGTTCTTAATTTATTACATGTGCTAGAAATATGAGAATTCCTAAATTAATGTCTCCTGATTTTGCAATTGGCAGCAATTGGCAATTGGCAGTATATAAAAAATTAAAAGCACATATATCCATATGTGAGAATGTTTTATAAAATTACTTCTTGATACATATAAGAAACATTTAAATATTAACAAAGTAATTGGTATATACTCATTTCTTAGCTATTTAGGATTTTTCTAGACACAATAGGAAACTCAAAAACATACCGATTGTTATAGCAAAACCAACTGAAACTTTACATTTGTTAATGTTTAAACAAGAAAACCATTTAAACAACAAAAACCTGGCCAATTATCTAAATATTAGGTTACCCCAACTTTAGGGAAGTCCATGTATCCTGCAGGAACATGCTGAGGAAATGTACCAGAAGGTGTTACAATTCCTGTGCTGTCTCTCTCCATTGACTGATGTGAGAATACTCCTGGATCAGACATTGGCCGGTGAATCATGTGGTTTCCTATTCCACTATGACACCAATCTACTTTATCTAGGAAGAAAAAAAGAGTTTAACTATTAATATATTCTTATTTATGTTATCACTGAATTTCTAATATAATCTATACTGTGATCAAATATACCTCAAATATGTCACAATAAGATTTAAAAATTAACTTTTTAAAGTAGGACATGATTAAACCACTGTGAGAGGAGATTTCAGTCAACTATTGCTATCTTCTCCATCTCAGATATATCAACAACAACCAAGTTCCTACACCTGGCTATCCCTCGGGGCTCCTCACCTGTGGTGATCCTAGAAAAAGAGGTACTGGGTCTATTTCGCAGACAAAAGTCTGGAAAAGCACCAGGCCAGACAAGGTAACTCCTTGCTTGAAAGTCTGTGTGATCAACTGGCCCCATCTTCATCTGCATCAAAATCTCCATTCAATCAGCACTGGAGCCTCCATACCGACCCCCTGCATGTTCTCTCCATTACTCTTTTATCTATATACTAATAGCTGAATCTCAAAGGATCCCTCTGCTAAATTACTGAAGTTTGCCATTGGTCTCATTCGAGATAATAATGAGTCTGCATGCAGATGGGAGGTAGAACAATTGGCCCCGTGGTACAGCTAGAACAATCTGAAGCTGAACAGTCTTAAAACTATAGAGACTATAGGCACAACAAAGAATGATCTTTCTACTTCAGCTGAGTCTGTCATTTGTACCTCTAACTGTCTAGTTTAGCACAGCCATCAAGCAGGACAGATAAAGACTTCAACGGATAGTTAGGAATGCAGAAAAAACAATTGCAATTTGCCTGTCTTCCACTGAGAACCTGTATATTGTGTGGACTAGAAAGAGGGCAAAAAAACATCTACAGACCACTCACATCCTGGACGTAAACTGTTTCAACTTCACTATAAGGTATTGCATTCCAAAATAGCTAGACATGAAGATAGTTCCCCTCCTCCCCATGCCATCATTCTGCTAAATACCTAACTCCACTCTTATAACAGTAGATATAAGTAGCAGGCTATATTGTCATCTTTGTCATCTCATCTTTCCATACTTCTCATCTTTCCTACTATCTTCTCCTTTTGATATCTGATAATTTATCACTTGTTGTATCTTATGATTTATGATCTATTAGCTGTGCTTTGTTATGAAACTGATCAGGCTTAGTTTTTGGAGAGTAAAATAAGGAAAAATTCTCTCTCTGTCTATCAGCATCCATCAGTATTCACCTGGCTAGCATCTATCAGTGTGTGTGAGAGAGTTGAGGAATGTTTGGAAACTGAAACAGTATTTGCTGTGGGAGCAAAAAGGAGACAGCAAGGAGCCTGGGCATGGCTTAGCTTAACTTAACCAACTAAAGCTGGTTGCTGTGAAACTGAAACTGCTCTGCTTGTGTTTTGCATTTAGAACAGGTTTCTTTTCAGGTGGGGAGGGGGAGTAGAAATTCTTAGCATCACAGCATGTTAATAATAATATATGAAACACTAATGTTCTGACTGTCATTCAAAAAATCCTTTCTTAGTGAGCACCTAGAAGCCAAGAGGAACATACATGCCAAATTTCAAGTTTGTAGGCTTTATGGTTCTGGAGATTTTGTGATGATGCGAGAGTGGTATTTCCCTTTTATATAAAGATGACTTATTGTGTTATTTGCATTATTTATATATACACTGAGAGCTTATGCACCACAAACTAATTCCTTGCTTGCCCAATTGCACACTTAAGCAATAAAGAATTATATTCTATTCTAGTAAATCTGTAATGGCATTAATTAGCTATTTAATATTGAAATACCAAAAATCAACCCTAGCATTTCTGAGAGAAGCATCTATTTTTAACATTTAAATTATTCATTTTCTAGATTTTGTTTTGATAATACATTATTGTAAAATGAGCAGAAGACAATACATACCACCTTGATTTCCTCCTAGTCCTTCAAAAGACCATATACCACTATGACCAACTGGAGCAGCTAAGTTACTCCCTATAACAGCAGGTGTAGATGTTCCTGTTTGCCTAATACGTGCAGAACGCTCAGTTCCAATTGGAACAGGAACCTTCCTGTCTTGAGATATATTGCTGGACTTTTCTGACCCGATGGAAACAGCTGAAGGGGTTGGAGATGGTGCTCTCACTCCAGCAGTCATTGGTTGAGGAGATGGCTCTAAAAGCAAATAGGTATGAAGAGAGAATTTGCTGTGAATACTTCAAAAAATAACTATCTTCCCAATATTTGATTTTATCCCAGATAAAAATCAATAAAATGAGTAACATGAATTAAACATTAGTAATAACAGTTGTAAACAGATGAATTATGATACTTGAGACTTGATATAAGAGTAACGGTTTGCAATTTTTATGACATGCTCTCTAGGGCAAATATACATAGAAGTAATCATTGGAGAGACTTGTCACAGTACTGTTTTACAAACAGTACAATCATGATTCTAGAATTCAGCTTACCTGAATAAAACTAAAAATATTTCTTGGGTTATTAAAACTTAACTGCAGCTTTTATCAATTAATTTTATTCTACTCCTAAGATAAGAAATCTGCTAGGAACCTGAAAATATTTGATTATGCTATTAAAGAATGAAACAAACACTCACCGTTTGATGCAGAGGAACATGAAGGAAGTAAATTGAGTGGGGAAAAATGCTGTCTATTAAAAGTAGCAGCTGTTGGTGCTCCACCCAGTGCAGTTCCTGAAGTATATACTTGGCCACTTGAAAGATTTGAGGCAAAATTACCCAAATGTGCAGAAGAAGGTGTAATAGAACCATAAGGTGAATCCAGACCAACAATACCTGTAAAATAATGTGTAAAACATCACTTTCCAAGAGGAACAATATGCATAAATGCCGGTATTGGCATAACACATAATTTGCTTATTCAATAATGTTAGTAGTACTAATATATTTCTGTATGATTTATTTTCTTTGAATTTTATATATACCAATAAATCCATTTAATTACTTATAATCATCAAGCGGATGATCACATGATCTACTGTACTTGCATATCAAAATGTCAGTAATCAACAATCAACCAGATTTCACTTTCTAAAACTTCTAAGCAAATATATCTTTGCCTTGCAAACTGATGAATCATAGAACAAAACAGTGTTAATTTTAGTTGTTAAATTGGGGCTAGGAATGGAAAAAATATTTTGGCCAGTGAATATTTGCTTGTTTAGATAGAATTTAGCATTAGCAAAAACCTGAATTTTTACAAATTTCTCAAAACATCATTGGAATGAATTTTATTATATTTTTGTTCTGGATGACACCTGATCATATTGCGGAATATTTAGAATTGTTGGGGGGGGGGGTGGTATTTGCCACTACTGCTGCCAAACCAATTTAGTTGCATTTTTTTACGTCCATGCCATTTTTGTTTTATTGTATACAAGAATATGTTAAATTGTACATCAAAAACAAGGCTTTTGCTCTATGGATATTAACTCTACAAATTAGTCCAGACAAGAAGCACAACAAGGAACATCAGCACTATCTTTATTATAAGGTTACATTACAAAGAAACTTGCAAGGCTGACTAAAAGTATTACTCATATGAAGAACTGTTGCAGGAACTGGGCTTGGCTAGTTTGGTGAAGAGAAGGACCAGGGGAGACATGATAGTGGTCTTCCAATATCTGAGGGGCTGCCACAGAGAGGAAGGTTTCAAGCTATTTTCGAAAGCACCCGAAGACCAGACAAGGAATAATGGATGGAAACTGAACAAGGAGAGATTTAACCTGGAAACAAGGAGAAACTTTCTGACTGAGAACAATCAACCAATGGAACAACTTGCCCTCGGAAGCTGTGGGAGCGCTACCAGTTTCAAGAAGAGATTGGACTGCCATTTGTCAGAAGTGGTGTAGGGTCTCCTGCTTGTGCAGGGGGTTGAATTAGATGACCTACAAGGTTCCTTCCAACTCTGATTATCTGTTATTCCCCTCTAGGAAGGGTCATTTCTGAAACACTTTCTATGCTTTTCCCCATTTGTGAACTGGGCTGCACAAGACCATTGTTGGGATGTGACTCTTCCTCCAGTCTTCCAAGGTCATTCCTACATACCATAATAGTGGAATAAGGAATTGTGGATGCAATATATTTGTGTCAATTTCAGTTTATGAAATGAATAATTAAATTCCATCATGATCTCAAAATTTCCATCCCATCAACCTCACTTTGTTCAAACTATTGAACAAAGTTCCCTTTTTTTGATAGAGCTTTTTACCAGATGGGTGACTATATAAATTTCTCTCCCTCCCTCCCTCCCTCCCTCCCTCCCTCCCTCCCTCCCTCTCTCTCTCTCTCTCACACACACACACACACACACACACACTAATGGTAAAATTATACAATAGACAAACTACATGTTTCCAACTTCCATAGAGAACAGACCATTACATCCATCATATATCTTCTGACCCATTATATAGTGATACTCACCTAATAGAATTAAACCAGACATCAGGAAACAGAATTACCCTCCTCTTAAGATCAACAGACTAAATAATACAGCCAGATCAATTCTGAGAGATCATCTAGCAGACTACCAAGACAGAACAACAGTTAGAGCTCACAGCTAGAGCTCAATTTAAATGTGTTGCTTAATAAAATATAACTATAATATGCAACAGCACTGCACCTTCTCAGGCACAGTCAGTTTTGCGAGGTAGTCCAGACAAGAAGCATACTCAAAAGTACTAGCTCTAGCTTTACAGTAATGTAAGACTGTATTAACAGAGTCTTGCACATCTGAAAGTACATCTTTCTCCTGTTGTCTTTATAGTCCAAGAAATTAAAGAGGGTCCCTTCTAAGGTGTTTGTCACACCCCCATTTGTTTTGATAGTTCAGTTGCCACTTTTCTTAATATTGTTTAGTTTATGAAAGCTCTTCCTTTGGTTTCCTAAAGTCATTCCAATATGCTATTGCAGGCACCGCTGCATATCCACCTCGAATAAAGACAATCACTTAAATGAAACCGAAGCAGATTTTCATAATCAACAAGAAAGAACAGGACAATGGTGCAACATGGGAACTAGATTCTACCACAAACTCAGGTTTCTGATTTGCTCCTAAAATTATACCAGTACATCACAAATCCAAGACTACACACACAAGATTAGAAGCACCTAATCTTTTTTTAAAAAATACCTTTAAAGATAATACCCAACAGTAGATGAATCATAAACCTTTAGCTTTCAGTTTTGTTAACCACAGACTGAGTTATAAACCTCAGTATTATTCATATAACGATGTCTATTCCTGTTATAGAAGATGATCTTACTCAGCAGCCTCATACAGATATTAAATAGAACGAATGGCAATCCATCAACCAGGCACTTCAAAGCTTGACCTCTTCTTCACTGACATGGGGAAAGGAGAACTACTGCAGCACTGTTTATTATTTTCAACCCCCTGTGGTTTGAAAATGGTTTTCTGGTTAACTTTCTGGTTGAGAAAGTTAAAAATGACAGTATCAAAGGCTGCTGAGAAATCAAGGAGAACCAGGATGTAGTCACTGCTCCCATAGTGGCTCTGCCACAGTACAATCAATGTCATCTCTGTACAATACCCTGGCCTGAAACTAGTTTAAATGGGTCCAGATCATCTGCTTCTTCTGAGATCATCTAAAACTGCAGCTATACCACCTTCTCAATCATTTTTCTTAAAAAGAGAAAGTCAGAGACTTAGGTATAAATTGCCCAAAATAGTTGGGATTGGTAATAGCTTCTTGAGGTGAGATACATTATTGCTTCCTTTAAGGCAAATGGAACCATCTCCTCCCTCAAAGATGATTTCACTGCCAACCAAGATGGATACAGATCTAACAAACTTTTGGCTAGGATAACAATCCCATTGATCCTGTTAACTTCCTTAATAGTCAGAGGATCAAACCTTTTCCAGTTGGGACAGGACAAGACTCTGCCTCAGTCAACTTAATTGCACATGCACAGTCCAATCTAATTCAATATGTATCCAAGTAATTTTATTTATCAGCTATCAAGTACATTCCTAAAGTAGACTTTTAGATGTTCACAGGGGCCTTTCCTCCTCAGCAATGGTCACTTTAAACCAAGCTACTAGCCAGTTATCTGGAGATGCAATAAGAGTGGAAAGAGTGCAATAAGAGTAGTTTTTCTACCCAACTTATCATCACCATAATGTAATCTTTAATGTTAGCTCTCAAATGGAAATAGTCAAAAATGTTCTTCACCTTTTTTCAAATGTCTGTTAGTTTATTTCCCAGAACTCCTTGGAAAACCAGAGTGACCCAAGATCAATAAATAGGAAAACCCACCAAAAAAAAATCAAGTACATATAAGCTCCCTAATTGGTAGAGCTAAGGTCTCAGTCAAATGACCCACCAAATCCCCAGGAAAAATCTTGTTATCTCTGAATCCATCAGGACCATTAGTTTCCTGGGATGGATTGATCTATTGGTTGAGATCAATCTGTATTATCCATAATGCTTTGCCAATATCACTAAGTGTTTTTTTCAAATTCTCTGTACAGCTGTGAGATCTCACAATGTTTCAAACTGCATTTTTCATAAATCTGATAATAATTACTATGTCTTACTTTTTACTTATCTATTCTGAACTAACAGCACAATGCTTATTTACAAATTGAAATGTATTAAATAAATAAGCCTTTAGCTAAAGATATTTACAATATTCTTCTTGTATTTTGGCTGTTAAAAAGAGCATGACTATTAGGTGAAATCTTTCAAGGGAAGTAAACATATTCAAAAAATATAATTTAGTGATCAATAATTCACTTTTTTAAGATTAGCAGATTATAATCAATTTGAGTGAACAGATAAAACCCTTTTGCAGATATATTCATGCTTCATTTTATAGCTAAACCTTTTAGAAAACGAACTTGCTTATTTGCATGCATAGCTAGAATTTGATTCCTTTATTCAACAGATAGGTAAGATTTTACACCAATCAGACTGCAGTTTTGACATCCAATCATAAAACTAAAGAGATACTGGGGATATGAAACAAGGAAAAAGGTGGACCTTATATTTACCTGAGGGATTTGGAGCTGGTCTCTGCAGTGGAGGTCTAAACCCTGGGGCTTTGGAAGTATCTAACTGATGTAATGGATCTGAATTTGACAGAAATGAAGACTTTCCAGACAATATGGATTCCGGCGTTGTCTGAGATGACAAGACAGAACCACCCCAGAATGCATGAGCTGAGGGAGGGTTATTCTCAAATAGTGTACTAAATGGTCCAAATGGTAAAGCAGCACTGAAATTGGTGGCCATGGATTTATTTGTGGGATGGATTGAATTTTGAGAAACACTCTGAGTAGTTAAAGTGGAAGGAACTTGCACTGAAGAAGGAACACTGTGGGGTCTTTTTATGTGTGTGATATTAAGGACTGGAACTGTAGAATTCTGAAGAGGAGTTGAATTCTTGTGCATAGGATTGGTTCCATGGGAAGATAGCCTGACAGAGGCATTTTCTATTTTAGTTGGAGTAGAAGACTGAATGGATCCTACTGATGCCTGAGACAAAAGGTAGTTTGCTGGAGAGTTCATTGAAGCATTAGCAGGAGTAACTATTGGGGCAGAAGAACTCACAGTTGTTAAATTTGGAGGTACAACCATACGAGGATCTTGTATTGGAACCTGAGGCTGTAAAGATGGTCTTGCTTCTTGAGAAAGAGGTCCAAGAGACTGTGGTTGTCCCAGATGTTCTGAAGGAATGCCAACAGAACTATTTGACTGCCTGTTATTGGCCAAATTTACCATTTCTACAACTGGTGAACTACCCACTTCCTGGTCAGAAGATAACACCCTTTTGCTTGGAGAATTTCTTGTACATTCTGAAGGACTATTTCTAGATATCTTTGCTGACTGGGCTGGTGGTGAAGGGGAGGAAGTGGATGAAATTGGGTATTGCTCTTTGGCTGTAGGAAAAGGATATATGGCATTTGTTGTTGTTGTGCTGTTGTTGCTTGCTGTGGTTGAAATTGTTATGGTAGTACTGGATGTTTTCACCACAGTGACGAATAGTTGCTTTCTCACTGAAGGAGAACTGGGACTTCCATTTGCAGAAGAAACAGGCACAGTAGACACTACCGAACTTGTGGTAGCTGTAGAAGTAGAAGTCAAGGAACCCACAGAATTCACTTGACAACCACTGCTGTTTTGATTGTTATGGCGAGGCACGGTGTGAGACTTAGGTGAGTTAGTTGCTCTTGCAGGGCTCAGAGGTCTAACAGGGAAAGGACCCCAAGTGGATTGAACTGGTGGGAATGTTCCTCCGAAATGGGTCATGGGCAACCTTGGCGGACGAATCTGTTGGAAAGTCTGAGCAGCAAGCAATGCATGTGCAAATTGGGGAGGAGGATAGGCTAATGGTAGAGAAACTGGAAATCCAGGTCTAACATTGTTCATGGGATTCTTCAGTGTTTTATGAGTACATGCTGATGACATTGCAGGCACAGAGGCTGTTGTAGCAATCTGAGATGATAATGATGGTGGTGATGATGATGATGATACTGCTACAGTGATGACTTTGTTCCCAGCTACAGAACCATGAACTGTTGTAGTGGTTACATGTGCTAATGTTCCTGTTTTGGGATAGGCTGCAGAATTTTTCA
Organism: Laticauda colubrina; assembly: GCA_015471245.1. Lineage (NCBI taxonomy): Eukaryota > Metazoa > Chordata > Lepidosauria > Squamata > Elapidae > Laticauda > Laticauda colubrina. The sequence goes on along the minus strand of BLBF01000044.1, from coordinate 11,887,596 downwards.
AACGATTCTTTGGAATGAGCTCATCAATTTCTTTATCTGGATCTTTAATCAGAGCATTTATAAGTTGTGTTGCTTGTCGTGTTGATTCTGTGCCTCCCCTATAACAGATGCATGAGGACACTTTTTTAAAAAAAATCATATATTTAAGAAAAAGAAATTTAATTACTTTATGGCAACATTTATGCTATGATTCCCTCTAATAGTGAACTCAAATGTTTGAATGCAAACATCAAAAAACATCAATTAGATATAAAATTATGCTTAGATAAATTCTAGGTACAGTGAAGTACAACACAGAAAAAGGTGCTTAATCTCAGAAAAACACAGGGAAAAATGAAAACTTAAATTTAAGAAAAAAATGAAATGGAGAAATGAAATGTGCTCCCTGAATCTCTCGTATCTTATAGGAAAGCACAACTATCTCAAATTAGAATTCTTGACAAGTAGTTTCCAATAAGAAGGTAAGGTAAGGTAATAAGGTAAGGTAAGATTTTTTGACTAAAATCTGTCCCTTAACAAGGGCTCACCTAAAGGCATTTAGCAACTAAGTACAGAAGTAAGAACAACTAAATTATTAGAAATGAAATAAGTAGTGCCTTGGATTACCTTATTGTTATGATTCTGTCTCCTGTTTTATCTTTCTGTTTATCAATATCTATGTGTGCTCCTGTAAATTCTCTAATAGCATTGATGTTACAACCACCTCTCCCAATTACTCTGGAAATAACAGTTGATGGAACAGAAACCTTCTTTGATCTAAAAACAAATGAACAAAAAAATTAATTACAACAGCAAACTTAGGATACAATAAAGCAGGATTGTTTTGATTTTCCAAAAACTGTACAACCTAATATGTAGGCCATGGTATAAAATTACTGATATTTTAATTCAAAGATGATTATTTAAAAAGTTGGAAAGGCATTTTTACGATAAAGAATTTCTGGTCAGTTCCTAAGTGCAAAGATATACCATGCAATAGTGAAAATGTGTTTCAAGAGAAATTACTTAAATAGCCATTCACTATTTCCTTACTGAGTCAGCAACATTGTGCTGAATGGTTCCAAAGTTGCTTTTTTCAAAAGGCAACTGGACTTTCTTGTTTTTCTTTGAAGATGTTTTGCTTCTCCAACTCTGACTGAATGGGAAGGATTTATATTCCTTGCTGAGAGATTTGCATTGTTTTAGATAGTCATTGAGGCCACCTGAAGGTTTATCTGTGTCATCAGGGTCACCTGAGTAGTTACAAATGTCTGCAAGGAATATAAATACTTCCGTTCCCCATCATTCAGTCAGGGCTGAAGAAGCTTCTTGGATGAGAATCAAAATGTCTTCAGAGAAAAATAAGGAAGTCCAGTTGCTTCTTGAAAAAGCACCTTTGGGATAACTATGGTCTGGATGACTGAGAACCTCCATAAACATTGTGTTGAATGCAGAAAAGGAATAAGGAACAGCCAAAAAATTAAAGGGACAATGTAAGAAAAGAATATTGAAACAGAGCAAAAAGTAATTTATTTAACCCTCTTTGCACTCAAGTCATTTGATGTTTCTCCTAAATCCCATTGTTTTCATAAAATAATGTGAGCAAAATCATGCTCTTATGTGAAATTATTTTGCTGGTTTCAACAATCTTTTTTGTAATAGTTCACATATAACTCACCATTACATCATCTTCCAACATTAGAATGTTACAAATTGTCTTAACCATTTCCTCAGTTTTCTTAAATATTCTATCAAGGTACTGTACATAGATTCATCTATTTGCTCTAGCTTTTACCATTTATGAATAGTGTGGAAATGTTTAGTCCAATTTCCAAGTCAAAGTTACTTTGGCCTTTGACATATTAATTTTCAATTAGATGGTCTTTGTTGTATGACATAACCTAGCATTCATTGCAAATCATTTAGGTCTAAAGCTAAGGTTATGTTTCCTAGACTTAATCATATTCATGGCATATACAGCACATTCTGCACAGTTTGGGACATTTTACCAAATGTCGCAAGTGTAACCAAAGACTGATTTTATTCTAGGTACTGTCAGTTAGACTCTTTCATTAAGGAACAACTCTGCAAGCCAATATACTGTTACCAGCATCTCACCAACAAGGAAGTATATGAAGGGTATGATACATATTCAGGAAGTCTTTATTACATATTGATAAAATCTGTATGACATTTTTCATCATTAAAATAAAACATAAGAGTTAGCAAAATTCAAATTAAATTAAGTAATAAATTATTTTATTAGATTTTTAGGTATGAAAGTAATCTAGTTTGGCAGAAAAAATGTCATTACAGAAAATAAATTTTGTTTTCAGATTGTGAATATATTTTATAGAAATCCTTATGAGAAATTGTTAAAATTAGGTATAAGGAATTATTCCCTAATGTGACTGGTAGGATTAAGCAAGGTTAAAATACATTTTCCAAAGTGGACAGGAAGAAAAATAGAAATGTGCTGTAATATAAAATTTAGCTTGCCTTCTTATAACTTCTTTCCATCCTTCTTCTCTCTTCTGACCACGTTTAGGACTAGCTAAACTGATTTTTCCATTAGGAGAAGTGAGAGATGATGGACAAGATTTTGTGCAAGTAGATAAGGAATTAGCAGGTGCTTCACCAATAATCTCTGATAACCTTTCAAGTAAAATGGGAAAAAGACAGAAGAGAGAGAGAAAAATATATTTCTGTGTTAATCGCTATCACACAAATATTAAAGACAAATAATAAAAGAGAGTAAAATATTCTACTGATATCCAGAGGTCTGCTTTAATTATGTTGGCATCCAAACCCTTTAAATCTATGGACATATTAAAATGACTGATTTTCAATTACAAGGCATATATTTATTTAACAGCATTTAAAACATTTGATACTTAATCAAATGTTTCCATATCTCAGGTATATAGAAAAATACAACAAATGAATATTACAGCCTATGGTAAAGCAGAAAACTTAATTTTTCTGTTTAATGCTTCTTATAAATTGAAATATGTCCTGCATTCAAACAAATCAAATAATTTCCATTTAATGAGATGCACAATTTATATACCACTAAATCTCTCATCCCACAATCAAAATCAATGGGAAAGGCAGCAGGAAGTCGGAAGTTATTACTCCTCCCACTGCATATTTGCCTACCTATGGTTGTATCTATTTTGATAAACAAATGCCATACTTATTATCAAAGTTCAATGGCCACTATAAATATTTTATGTCATATTCTTTTATTAGATGATCATGGAATATTGGAGTAAAATATATATAGTCTAAATAATATTCATTCTAATCATATCACATCAAATCATACTACTTTTCTTTCAAAGATAGACCAACAGGTCATCTTGTCTACTCTACCTTTAGATTTAAGATATTGTTTGTTAGAAAATATGCTCCTTCAAGACAGAAGGTTCCTTCTCAGAAATCCTGAAATGGAGAAATACATGAAATAAAAGCTAGAATCCAAACACTGCTTTAGCCTACTTGTAACATGGCCTCTGATTATCAGGATAATTTTTGTTTCTGTGTGGACAAAGGAAGCCCATAGGGCTGTTCTAGATTAGAACAATGAACACTTTGTAATGTTTTTTATATCTTTAATTATGTTTATTCTACATTAACTGATCATTTAAGGAAGATGGGTTCACACACAGTCTCGCTAATCAGTTTTAATTATAACTATTCCTTCGTTAGTGAACATACTAAGACTTTGTGAGCTTTTTGAACCTTTCTTGCAGATTTCCTATAGTTTGTCTGATACTTCAGTGAAGGTTGAAATGTCATCTGGCCCTTGTTTGTCAAGTTGAAAACCAATTTCTTTCTAGGATTCTGAAATGCACTTATACTATCTTTAAATGGATTATTTGGTAGAAAGGCAACAGAAATATTTTAATAAACACTGCATATTATCAATCAATAAAGGAACAAAAGGGAAAGAAAATACAAGCCAACAAAAATTCAGATGTGTTAGAGCATGATTAAGATTTATCAATCATTTTGGCAATAAAACCCCCAGAACCTTACTTGAGTGGAGATTTGCTAGACATTGGTTTTCGCTCTTCTTTTGGGAATGTAACAAGTACTGCTGGCTGCTTCTTGCTGTTCTGATCATTACTGTCTGCTGTGGATGAATTGCTATCACTTTTGTGGCTGTTATTACTATTGCTACTTTCATCACTACAGCTGGAAATCCTCATGTTGTCACTGTCACCACTTTCACTTGTACTGCTGCTTTTCGATTCACCATTTATGTTCTCTGGTTGAGAGTAGGAGATTGGAAGCTGATCATCAAACATTATCTGAACTGTATCTTGGTTGATTTTATTTTTCCTGCTTTTTCTCTTAGAATTGCTTGTAGTAACATTATTTCTTTTTCCATGGGAACCTGCCAAAGTTGTCCATGTTGCAGATATACCTATAGTAGTGGTTATGGTAGCACTCGGGGGTTCTATTGGGACTCCTGGCTCTTCTAATTGAGAAACAAAAGAACATGATTGAAGCCCAAGCATTCCTGAAGTATTTATCATTGTATTGGTCCACATATTTCTATGGAAATGATTTATGGAGATCTTAGATCCTGTTAGAGTACCTTATTACCTAATACCTATTTATTAACAAGTAGGTTGATGTGTGAACATATAAATGTAACAATTGTACTTCTAAAAGCTGAGGATTTGAATGCAAACCTAATTTACAGATTATAGAGGAAACAACTGAATTTAGAGAACTGGTGGACAAATTTCTTTTATGGTATTCTACAAAAAGTCCTATTTAACAAACAAAATCTCTTTAAAAATTGCATGAGAATTTTAAAAATGCTCTTAATTAATAAATCAGATTTTTTATTAAGTTAATCTCAAGAATAATTCCAAAAAGCCATTTTCTTCATTTTGAACAACAGTTCTTTGCAAAAATCACTTTAATATTTTCAGTGATTGAAATGGAAATGCATGTAACAGATTTATGATTTATAAACACAAACTTAAAAGTCACGGGATAAAAATATATATTTCCATCAAATCTCTATCAATTTATAGCATGGAGTTTGCCTTAATTGAATAGCTTTTTTATTGAATAATACTGATTTAATTTAATGGAGATCATAGGATTTAATTATGATTTAAAATAAACAATTTGTTACTGAACTGATGCTTAAGAGTAGATGTCAAATATTTTGAAAGGAATAAAGGGCTTTGAGTCAAAACTCTAATGCTCTGGTTACCACCTTCTTCCTTTATACAGACCACTAAATTCTGTTCTTCATTCTCTAAAGCAAGGGTCTTCAAAATTGGCAAGTTTAAGACTTGCGGACTTCAACTCCCACAATTCCTGAGCTAACATGACTGGGGGAAGAATTCTGGGAGTTGAAATCTACAAGTCTTAAAGCTGTCAAGTTTGAAGGTCCCTGCTCTAAAGCTTTTAAGCCTCAAAGTGCCTATAAGCACTGTAGCCTGAGAAGACTCCTGCAGATGGCATCCATTGGGCTATGGCAAAGGTGATAAGATAACAAATCTCATGAAATTATTCAATTGCAAGATTTTGGGAAGGAAAAGTTTTTTTTAAAAAACCCTATGAAATCTGATTATTTCCTGGCTGTTTCAAGCTAACTTTATGTAGCATCTATACCGGGTAACTCCAATAATAGTCATGAGTAGTGCTGTAATATATACCTTCAGCTTTTAGGTTTTTTTCCTTTTCCTGAGCAGCTTGTAGTTCAAAATTTTCTTTGTTTTTTGCCTCAATTTCTTCTAGCTTTCTCCTCTGCTCCTCTTTCTTCTTTCTTCTTTTTTCTTTTCTTTTCTCTCTTTTAGCAGCTAGTGCTAGCCGTCTACTTTCTTCCCTTAACTACAAATTAGATTAAAAACGTGATCAGAAGAACTGTCAAAAAAGAAACTGCTATCTTGAACAAATAATACCGATTCAGAGCTGGAAATAGATATAGTCAGAAACATACACTTGTATACCCATTTCAATAGCTTTCAATTATTATCAATATAGATTAATTATGTAGTCCCTTATATTCAAATTAGATATGTGTATGCCGATAAATAACCTGAAAAAATAAAAGTTTCTCTAAAGCTGATTAATTTATGATACAGGTTGAATCATTTATTTAATTGGGTCCTCTAGTTTTAGGGTTTGTGTGGAGAATAGATCACAGTTTAGATGATATTTGTGCAGAAATATTGAAAATTCAAAGGGCTCCACAAACTTTTAACACCACTGTTCAGTCAGAAAGCTGTGAACAAAGTGTTTATTTGTATGTAAAATTTATTTGTTATGTAAAATCAATTTTAACAACCCCAAGATAGGATGCGAGAATTTCAAATTCTGATCCAATGATTTTTGTGTGAATTAGGACTTGCTTTTGGTCATCAGTGGGCTCTTTATTCAAATAATGTCAAGAGAGAGACATTTAAAAGCTTTAGAATTTGAAACTCCAGTATTCTGGCACAAATAGTCACAAATCACAAAGGCTAAATAAATCTGACAATTTTTAGACTGACTATGTAGATAGAAGGCTTACTTAGAGGAGGTGGTATTATATTTGACAGTATTATTATCTAAGAATATTCATATAATTTATAAAAATTTATACTAATATGCAAAAAAGTTTTCAGAGAAAAGAACTGAAGTGGAAGTAATTAATGTCAGAGGGTACAGTTAGACTGAGTGGCAGCACCCTGCTGCTTGCTGATAGAAATTCATGCTTTTCAGTAACATTTTTAAGAGTGCCTACCAGTTAAAATTAAATCACTGGTTGTATTTGCAGAGCACTGAGGATTGTTGGGAGAGCAAGGAGTTGCTCACCATGAACTGCTGAGAACTGGGACTTCATCCAACAAAATAAGCTACTGGCCTACATGCCGTTACAATACTTACTGTCAGAAGTGCACATCTGAGCAAGTGTAAAAACATCAATTGCAGGACAAAGTAAATTAGAAAATATTCCTGATTTCTTTAACTTATATTGCTTAATGTTGGGTTGCTGGTAGTAGTTCCAGGGTAATTAATTATTAGCCAGGTTTGAGTATGTCTCAATTAGCATTGGAAATAACTTTGTGAAATCCTACCTAGTATGGTATATAAGGGTATATAAGGAATTGTGAGTTTACTTTGTGAACTTACTAATTTTGAGAACTGACCAGAAGTGTGCATCTGAGTAAAAATATAGTTTTAAAAACATCAGTAGCTTGAAAAAGAAATAGTTCATCCTTGATAAGTGCTTGTGAGCTTTCAATTTTATTTTTAGGATGTCTGGTTTAATTCACTGTAATAGTCATTTTGCAGCTATTTTTTTGTGGTACTTAAGTTTGGATGTTATCCTATTTGTATGCAGATTGCTAGTTTCATGGATAGATTGCTTATCTAGAATCTTTAGTTTGTCCTCTTCAGGCTGAAATTAGATGGCCAACTCAACCAGTATGGGTCATATATCATGGCTGCCATTCTGCCAAACTATGCATTGCACGCTGATTCTATTGAGCTACCTGCTTCTACAAAAACCATGTAGAAGTAAGGCAGTATGGGCAACTGTGAGATCTGGCAGAGTGAGAGATGTAGATCACAAACAGAATGTTTTTGATATGTCTCTGCAAAATAATACTGTCCCTGCTGAATTTAATAGGGATACTAAAGCCCCTGTCCCACTGCACCAACGGATGCAAAGAGGATGTAAAACGTTAAAAAACATTGGAAAACGCTATGCATCCGTTGTGTACTCATTGCAAACATGTTTCATACGCTCTATCCTTTGAGCATCCGTCCACTGAGATTTCATCCACTCAAGAAATTTTGAGCTGCACAAAACTTTGTGAACGGATGAACTTTCCGCTGTGTACGATGTAAATCCGTGACATATGAGCAACAAACGTTCTATGTCCGTTTATCATCCGTTAAACGTCTGCTGTATCATCTCTGCATCCTTTGGGCATCCCCTCAACTCACATCCGCTGCAGTTGAAAATGGAAAGAGGGAGGAAACAAAAGGTACACGGAACGTCTACACAGCGTTAGTAGCACGGAAATAGAAAGGATGAGCAGTGAATGGTTTGCATCCTATATGCATCCTCTAGGCTTCCTATGAACATCCGTTTAACATCCCCACTACATACTACCCACGTCCGTTCTTTTCCTTTCTTTTCCGTTCTGTTTATGCAAATTTTCGCCACTTTTTGGAGCGGATGACAACGGATGGAGCACCCCCAAAATTTTGTTTGTCCGCTGTGTCCTTTTTGCATACGTTTTGCATCCGTCGGCCAGTACGACCTAGCCTTAAGATGGAAAGTTCAGTTGTTTATGATGTTGATGACTCAACTGGGGAGGGGATCATGCTTTTGTAAGGAAGAAGATGACCTGGATAGTAGAAAAATTTCATCAGGTATTGTAAAGCAGCCATGTCTGTTAAGTAGGATATCTAAAAAGAGAAGTCATCTTCTGGTTGGTGACTCAACTATAAGTGTTTATTTAGAAAAGGATGTATGGGTACTGAAGTAGGTGAGGTGTCTGCCTGGTGCTACTGCCAGCAGAAAAAAGAAGGGGCATTGTTAAGATTGTCAAGAATATTAATAAGGATTATGATGTTGATGTTAGTGTAAATTTTGCCATTAATGATCTGTCCAAAAAAGATGTGTTTTCTGGGTAGAAGAATTTCAGGAATTTAGGGCAGGAACTTAATAAGATAGGCCATAATTTTACTTTTTTAGAGGTTTTACCTGTATATAAGGAGCAAGAAGGAAAAGGTCAACATATGCTGGAGTTCAATGTCTAGCTAAAGGAGATGTACAAAGTTGAAAGTATTGGTTATGTTAATCATGAAGTTTGCAGTTGTTCTGATGCAAAGTGGTATAAAAAGATGTTTTGCAGAAAGAGACTGTGCTACTTGGCATTAAATTCAGGGGTTTTCTGGAAAAGCATTTAAACTGAATAATGGGGATAGAGTTAATTGATACAAAACATTTCTGTCCCCAGCAATCTAAAACCAATGGTGTTGTTGGTGTTTTTGACATGGACGTTTGTGTCCATTAATATTAAGGCTGCTGTTAAGAAAAATCAAGCTTTTGATAATGTGTGCCATACATATGTACTAATGTTCAGAATTTAGGCAACAAACTTTGTGAACTAACAGCTGTTATGTACAGGGGTAACCTGGATCTTATTACAATTACAGAGACATGGTTCAGGGATTCCAATTGTTAGGATATGTGTAGCAGGTTACATATTATAAAGAAAAGGTTTGTGTGTGGAGTTGCCATTTATGCCAAAGAAAGCACAAAAGCAACACTAATTCAGAAAATATGTGATCTACTTGAAGCCCTCTGGGTTTAAAGAAGGATCAGTTATCAAAAATGGTGTCACATACAGGATATTCAGAGGATGATAGCATTCTGGTTGAGAAGATAACTGAGATGCCAATGAAGGAAGAGGATGTAATCATAACTTCATTACGCCTAACATTAACTGGACTCTCTCAATTGCACTTAAAAGCAGGAGCAAGGGATATGTTAGAACCATTAAAAGGTGCCTCTTTAAAATATTTAGTAAAATGATCAATAAGAGAGGACTATAATATATTATAGACTTAGTTTTGACAAATGGGGATAAGGTATGAAAAATTGAGATGAGGCAAAATCTAGGTTTCAGTGATCACTAATGCTTTTAATTTGACATGAAAACTAAAACATACAAAATATAAAACTAAAGTATTAGATTTCAAACAGAAAAATTTTACAGAAAGGGAGATTATCAAAAACATAAAATTGAAGGGGATGCTGCTATCTTGAAGGCAACTAATTCTACATGAGGCATTAATAAGTGCAAAAAAAAAAGAGAGAAACCCACTCTGGTTCATGGTGTAAGTATTGTATAAGATCATCATGTAGCAAATACAAGAAGATTGAAAATGTAGCTGATAGAGAGGTATATAAGAACCTACAGAGGGAAGGCAAACAGGTTATTAGTGCTGCTAAAGTACAGGAAGAGGAGGAATTGGTTAAAGCTACTAAAAAGGGAGATAAACCTTTTAAAAAAAAAGGTGTGAGAAAAGGAAAAAACCCCTCTATAAGTCAGTGTGGGGCACATGGGCAGCTCCATCCCCTCTTGTCTCGCAGTGGTGGTGCTAGTATGCCTTGCGACCTCCTGTTCCACTGGCGAGCAAGCAGAAGAAGTGGGCCTCCTATACATGGGGGAAAAAAAATAGGACAACCTCTGAAAATAAGCCTTAGTGCTTATTTTGGGACCCACGCAGGTAAGTCTATCACTGTTTGTTGTTCTAAATCTAAATACAAACTATTTAGAAAAGGATTTACTTACCTTTTCCAGATCCAACTCTTCTAAAAGAATGTTTGCATTTTTGTTTGCTTCTGCAGCCTGTCTGTCTTTGGCTTGAACAATTGATTCTATACACAGATGGCACTTTTTCAACATTTCCTAAAATAGCAAAGGAGGAGGAGAAACAGGAGGAATGAGCACCAATGATTGGATCACTACATGGGATCACATAAAGTGGAATAAGTTCATGGCACAAGCTTTCCAAAGACTTGGGAAAATTAAAATATTCCAATAACCAATGTAAGAAGTTAATTTGGTAACTGATGATATCATTTTCAGGTAATCTTTATAAGATAAAGATTGCACACACTTCACTTGGTGCTTTCTGAGCTTGCTTATATTTTATAGACATTTCATTACCCTAACTAGATAATATCATTAGACCAGATATTTAGATACTTCATTAGCTATGCTATGTTGGCAAATATGAAAAATAACTTGGCAAGGTACCACAACCTTGCATTTTCTGTATTCAAGAGTGAATGATTATTTATTGTTATTTATTTTTACTTATTTTACTTATTATTTACATTCTTCTTACAACTATAAATGAATTAGAACTCTAAGACCATAGAAAATCTAAACAAATGCTAGGATTGTGTTGAGCAGTTTTCAGATACCATGGTGAAATATATTTTGATCTAGTATTCTGAAAAAAAAAGAAGAAAAAATATATGAAAGGAAAAAAAAGGAACTCTTACTTTATCAGTGACTGTTGCTATGTATCGCATACATTCAGAATCTGATGGAAATTGGTTGACTTCTTTTACTAGATAGCGTACAACTTTCACATGACCCTAAGAAAAAAAATTCAGCATCACTGATTATTTATAGATATGAAAAATGAATATTTAAAGAAATGAAAAAAATTATATAACAGTTCATTAAAACATCTTTTATTTTAAGGTAAAATTTATCTTAAAATTTATAAGATAAACATCTTATATCTTATATAAAACATCTTCCTGCTGCAAACTCATTTACCCACGGTAGGGAAGAATATATATGCATGCACATTCATAAAACCAAGAGAGGATCTCTTTTCCTGGATCATTTTTATTAAATTAAATTAAAACTTCAGCAAAAATAAAAGTTTGGAATTTAGCTTCAAAGAAAACACAACAGTACTTACCTTTCCAGATATATGGAACAGGAAAAAATGGAATAGATTTAACATCTAAAATTACTGGTGTTTTTAAAGCTATAAACAAAATAAACTTCCTGGAATGAAATCCTGGCATAACTAGAGATTGCCAGTATAGGAATACTGATGGAGACAACTATGGAAATCTTTCATCACTGCAATATGGATTGAGGCATTCATCTGCTAAATACATTGTTTCTTAAAATTGTAAAGCTATGACAACTCTGAATTGTATCCATCCAACTAAAGTTTCAAGTATTATTGTTTTAAAATAATAAATCAGGCTTTAGATACTTTTATTTCGAAACATATAAGCAGTTTATAAAATAAGTGCAATGTAACTCAAACAGATGTGAGACATTAAGATTGTGTTGGCAATGCTTCCTATTTTTAAATTTCTACCTAAACTAACTTACTCCTGTTCCGTATTTATCAAAGTTATATAAATGCCCATCCCATTAGCACATAATGAGATACAATAACAATGTAAAATCACATATATAAAATGTAAAAATCCATATTAGTATCATAAAAACCTATGATAGGTGATGAGAGGAATGAAAATGGTTGTGTCTACAACCGAGACATCTCAGCAGGTCTCCTGTATCCTGAGAAGCCTCAAATCTTATTACATGACAGGTCTTGAGGGTCTTTTGGAATATCAAAAAGGATGGGGCAATTATATAATCCCATGGCAATTATATATGGGATTCATACAAGCTTGCGAATAGATAGTAATCAATGATATTGCCATACTGAAATCACTGTATAGGTCAGAAGTGTCAAACTCAAGGCCGTCGGGCCAAATCCGTTCCACATGCCATTCTGGAAACTGTAAGGCCCACAGCATCCAGACAAGCGTGCCTATGCACAAGAGGCAGCGGGTTTACACATGCACAGGCCCAACACATACCATCCCGGCAGGTGCGTGTGTGCACAGGAGGCAGCAAGTGAACACATACCTGCCAAAATGGTGGAGGCTGGGCCTGTGCATGCATACATCCACCTCCTGTGTACATGCCTATCCAAATGCTGTAGGCCGGGCCCGTGCACACAGGTGTTGGGCCAGTGTTCCCTCAGGCCAGCCCAGGCCATCTCGGTGTGGATCCCCCAGGGTTGCAGGTAAATGCTGCACCCACACCAACATCTCCGGCCTTTTTGATGTATGTGTGTGTGTGTGTGAGCTGTCTGGCAGGAGAGGCTCACAGCTGGTCCTCCAAGAAACAGGCAGGGCGGAGTCAGACCACTGGACAAGCTTCCCGAGACATTGAACAGGCTGGACTGCATGCCTCTCTCCTGTGTCTCTGCCTCCAGCTACGCCACCACTGCAGGCCAAAACAAGGTAAGGCAGAGGGGTAGGGCAACTGCTGCTGGACACCAGTAACCCACCTACTTTCTCTGGTCTATTTTTGCTTGCGGTTGGAAAGCCAAAGAGGGGTGGTAGACCATGCTCAGGCCCAGCAGGCAAAAGGCGGCCACCTCAAGCGGGGAAAACTGGATCCTCATTGACACCATGGCCGCTGAGACCCAGCTGGGTTTGTGTGTCTCCCCCACCATCTCTGCTTGTTGTGCAGCAGGTGCGGACAGCAAAGATCTTGGAGAGCAAGAACTTGGATGAGGGGCCTGCGTGTGATGCAGGGATGGGACCAGGACTATCAGAGAATAGAATGCTGCCTTTGGATATTGTGGAGGCTGGCAGTCGTGATGCAGAGGACCCCAAGGAGCCTGTGCTTAGTGCGCATGCACGCAGGTCTGCTCGAAGGAAAGAGCAGCGGCAGCAGCACAGGTGGGAGTAAAGCTGCAAGGTAATGGCCCCTCCCCTAAGATATAAAAGCCAGCTGAGAAACCGGGATTATTTGCAGGAAGAAAAGAAGTTCTTGCATTTCAAGACTTGTGGACATTCAAACTATCCTGATTTGTATTTAGAGACTTTTTGCTTTGAATATTTCTTGGCAACTTAATCTAGTGTTCTTGGCAGCCTTGCACAACCTTGGCAAGGCTCGTTCTTATCAGAGACAATTAGTTTTAATAGCCTTTTAACTGTGAATGAATGGAATTTGCAGAGAAATTTTGCTTGTACCTGTTTGGTGTTTGTTTCCTTGGAACAAGGTTTGGGTCAGAACACTGCTGGGCCTGGGTGACCATGGAGCCAATGGGGACCTGACTTTCTCCACTTGTTGTGGCCACCTTTTGCCTGCTGGGCCTGGATGTACTCTGCCACCTCTACTGGGCCTTTCTAGCTGTCCACTTCGCTTCTTTTGGGCTGGTGGGTCTGCCAAGCCACAGTGGAGTTGCCACCCAGGAACTATTGAGAGGAGAAACCCCCAATGATGCACCCCTTCACCAGAGTGACTCCTTCAGAGGAAGCCCGAGAGTGCGGCCCCTTCCACAGATTGAAGCAGCCCACTGAACGCAGCCTTCAATCCTGCAGCCCCTCACCCCCACTGCATCTCCATTCCGAGTTGAGGGTTGCAGGCAAATTCTCCACTCAGCTGGCATTTCCAGAAGACACTTTGGCACCAGACACACCTCAGCACTGCTGTGGGCCACTGCAACAGCCCACAGCAAGGCCGAGATGCATTGGGTGCACAAGGGTAACATGCTCCATGTGGAGGACAAGGACAAGACCACAAGAGGGCCAAGGAGAAGATGACCAGTGGAGGCCTGCTTTCCAAACACAAGACAGTGGGACAGAGTAAGTATGTCCAGTGGTCTACATCTCGTTCCTCCCACCGCTTTCTCCTGCTGCTTGGTGGCAGCAGGCTCTGGAGCCAAAGTGTGGGGCAGCTGAGGGACTGGCAGGCTGTGGCTATAGCCAGAAATCACCACCACCCCACACACAAAGGACAGCAAGAGCATGGTGCTGATTTTTTTCTGGCTATACCTTTTTCACCCCACCCCACCCCACCTCCCCTCCTCTCATCCTGCAGAACGAGCCTCCTGCCAACTACTCCACCCACCGGAGATCCCTGGATTCTCTCCCAAACCCACCCGGCCCCCACAGATACCACCCACACAAGTGATATCAAGCTTGCCATGCCCCTGGGCTACGCCCAGCCGGCTGCGATCATCCTGGCCACGCCCTTCCCCCCCCAGCCTTGGAGGACAACCACAATGCTGATCCAGACCTCAATAAAATTGAGTTTGACACCTCTGGTATAGATAGTTTTCAACTTATGACCACAATTGAGCCCAAAATTTCTGTTGATAAGCAAAACATTTATTAAGTTATTTTTATTTATTATTTTACAATTTATTTGTTTATTATTTTACAACCTTTCTTGCCAGAGTTGTACGTCAGACAATCACTAACGAACTGTTATAAGTCAAGGACTTCCTGTATTTTCAATTAAAGATAAAAACTGTTTACCTTTCGAAAGGCTGCCATTAGAGGAGTTATTTTCCTATTATCAGCGGCATCTACATCTGCTCCTGCTTGTACTAATAATTGGACAACATCTAAATGACCACCATTTGCAGCAAGCCATAATGGAGTATTTCCTTTCTTGTTACGAACATCAATGTGAGCACCCCTACCAAACAGTAAAAAAGTTTGATTAATCAACAAGATATAATCCCCTAGACAAAAAACCTGTTCCAAAGGCTGCGATTATTTACTGATTTATCAATTTATTGATCATATTTATATTTATACCCATTTCATGTAGTGTGATTCTATGAGATATACAAACTGAAAACAATTTTAGAAGAATTCAAAATGTACAAAAATTGTTATTACAAAAAGATAAATGAGAGCACCAAATATTAAACCATTTAGCCACCCAATTAAAATATCATTTGCTTCCGTCCCCTTGTGATATATAACCAGGAATTGCTATTACTTTAAGAGGGATAAATAAGTAAGTTAGAAGTTATATTAACAGATCTTTCCTCTCCAGAAAGCACTACTTTTTATTTTATGTTACAAAATTCAAAATCTAGTCTATCAAATGTACACTATTCTCTTAAGATTAACAGTGTTTTGGTTTTTACAAACATTCACTCTATATGCACGCTCTTTAGTGTGCTTTGATCCCAAATCCTCAGCTTACATTCAACCAGGGTTTTATCAAGCCCACAATAAGTATTTTTGGGATGGAAACACTGATTTGTGATTCTTCTCGAAGATTAAGTTGTACCAATCAACATGGTAAGGCAGAGAAGACAAGATCACTATAGAGTCTATTTGAGTTAGCATCACTTCAGGTAAACCCCTGAACAGATGTATATTACACTGCCATTATTTTTATTCTTTGTACAATCCCCAGGTATGTTTATAATATTTTCAATGCCCCACACAAGATACTTTTTATACATCCACAAATTAATATACTACCCATTAGGATGGCTCTGGGCAGCTATTTAAGACTCCTATATGAATGCTACAGCTGCTTATGTTTGGATTTGGAAGTGGAATCTGTCTTCCGTGTACTACTCCACAATCCACTATATACTCAATGTTTTATGGAATTATTAGTCACCCATAGTAGACCTTTTAACTGGTCACAGCACCAAGAGGCCATGGCTCTGTGACCAATTAAAAAATCAGACTGTTCAATAGAAGATAAACTATCATACCTGCTAATAAGCAGTTCACAGAATTTGTAGTGTCCTTTGTCAGCTGCAATGGTTAAAGCTGTATCTCTTGAAGAAGGGACTGGAGGGGCATTTACATCAGCACCTTTGTCGAGAAGAACTCTGCCTACTTCAGCATAGCCACCAGAAGCAGCTTCCATTAATGGTGTCAGTCCAGTCTATATGGACAATAACAACATTAAATATGTTTTCTTGGGTGAAATATGTAAAAAATTAAAACAGTTAAAAAAACAACCAATATAGTTTTACTGCATAGATAAGCATTATTAACTTTTATGGTGGTTCTCTGTAAAAGAAGTAAAAAAGGAAGAAGACTGACTCCTGATTAATTTGATTATTAGTGTTTGAAATAATTCACAGGAATGATTGGGGGCAGGCGAGGCTTTGCATCATAAATAAATGGCAGGATATCTACTACAGAATGACACTAAAACTGAATAACATCAACAAGAAAATATCAAGAAAATAAATAGATTTTGTATGGATTGTTAAATAGTTTCAAAATTGTATTTTTCTATTTTGTGAAAAGTATAATGAGGGCAAAATGTTTAAACTCTTATTAGATTTTTCTTTGCACAAAAGATTACAAATAGAACATTTTATAGAATAACATGTACAAAATAAAGAAATTTGAATCTGAAATGGGCAAAGGTTCTGGATCTAGTAATGGCCATGCTTGCTGCTCAGTTGAGAACTCTTTAAAAGACCCATGCCTGTACCTGAGCTTGCATGGCAGTTATAAATGTATCTCCTTTATGGAGCTGCTGTTAGGAGAAATATGTTTGCTTATGCCACATTTAAAGCATCTTTGCGTCTTCAGATCCAGGTACTTTACACTATTAGAATATACAATATGTGTTATGAGACATTCAGATTTTATATTCAGATGTCCTACTGAGTTCAGTGAGTTTTTCAACCAAAGGCATACTTAAAATTGCTTATGTAGCTTTTTCAAATAGAAGGTAATTTAACTTTCAAGAAGGAACATGCATGGAAAAAGTCCAAAAACTTGAATTATCTGGGTTTATAAAGGAACACAAGAAATTTACTTTTATTGGAAAAGAAATCTTATTAGTCTTTCTTTTTAGACAGTAAATATACCTTCATGAGGATTCTAATTATCTCAAGAGGGAGAAAGAAAGACAAACATATAGGAAAATTTGACCCCAGACAATTTGTCTTTAAAAATTGTCAGTGCATTGATTGAGCCACTTGCTAAATTTGAACCAGATCTACTTTTTTCTCAAGTTTTCAGAGGCATCCTCATTAAAAGCTACAAAATATTTTGATCAAAATACCTTGTTCTATACAAAGAAAGAATCACAACTAGCATATGAAATAAGAATTTTTTAAAAAGTTATGTGAGAATCAACAAAGCAAATTTCTAAGACTTATTCTTCAGAGGGAGCATAACCTAAGCCAGACTAGATTGCTCATCCTATTTATTAACTCTATTCATTCTATTAATAATCTTAGAACTTGTTTTTCACTAGAGCACAAAGAAAAAGAAACATATGTCTGGATGTTATCTGCATATTCATGATCGCTAAATCACAATTCTTTTTTTAGATGTCTGAAAGTACATTGCTAATCAAAGAGAATCCTATAAGATAATTTTACTATACCAACCAATGCAATCAACTTGCTTGGCTGAAAAGGTTCTGCTTTTCAACACTCTTAACTAGTATAAACTTGAATTAATAATAATGTCTGAAGGATAAAAATTTTTGAGGAATATAATCCTAAAGTATTTAAGTCAATAGTAAGTAAAACTACCTTGAAGATGAATGTCTTCAAAGAAGATAATTCTAAAGATTCAACAAGACCATCCAAACAGAATGCAATCAATTACTTCTAGATTGAACACCAAGAAAGTTTATGAACCTCTAGGTTTTGAAAACACACTCCAGACAAATGGAAGCAAAATCACATACAATATCATTGGTGAGACAAATATGTGGTGGAGCTCAAAATCAAGAGAGACCATCTTACAAAGTTCCACCATGGTAGACACAAATGGCATCTTCATACTGCTATACCACATAAAGGATCTTTTCAGGAGTGTATTGATGTTCATAAAGTACTTGGATATTAGGCATGTCTTTCTCTCCTTTGAGAATTGACCATACAGCTCAAATATTTCCAAACAGTGAACCCCAGCATCTTACAATGTAAACTTGCTATAAAGATTCATATGTTAGTGAAGAAATAAGCTTTTGAACTAAATCCTAAATAAGGGATGATTATTATTATTTTCTGCTGCTGTCTACCTTTCTGTACTATTCGCAAGTAAAAGAAAAGACAAAACTATTATAGTTTATGCTAGCTTCATTCTCTTTCTAAAATCTTTTTTCCAGAAAGCTTTTTGAAAAATTTCTATTCTCTGGAGAAAAGAAGATGGCCAGAATAGGAGCTCCAAATGTAAATCCTGAGTTTTCAAAATAGTTAGATAACATTATGCTAAGCCTTCACTGATTTGGATTAATCTTTTAAATGTAGATATCTTTTGGATGTTCTGCTTTGACTGAACAGCAGCCACACTATTAGCCAAGAGAACAAGAAAGAAATTTACTGAAAAAGTTTAGATCTGTAAATCCTTTTTTAGTTGATATACATCTTGCTACTATACTATCTCTTCTAATAAAAATATGAATTGATTGAATTTTTTATTTAAAAGTAGACTGAAAATAGCATGATCTCCCAGAGAGCTAAAAGATTTATATTCATGGCTTTTAATCTGTTGAAAAAAATAATCAGAAATTCTTGACACATAAGACTTTATAGCAGGCATCTAATTCAAGAGGATTTGTTTTTAAACCATTAATAGTGCTTGGTAACCTGACCCTAAACAAAAATGACTGAAATGAAAGCTTGCCTACTGGAGAATATCTATACAAGAGACAAATGTCTAGGCAAGAACTGCAGAAAAGATCTGGTTGCACACAAAGCCAATATAATAATAGTCTGATCACCAGATGAAAGAGGATATAAACCTGAAGGGTCCAAACTAGTATCTATCCATTAGAAATTTATACCACCTTTCTTCAAAATCCTTCACATAACAGAAACAGGAAAAAAATATGACATTTTCATTTTGGGAGAAAGATAGTGATGAAGTTTATTGAAGTTACTATATTCAATAACATTCCTTGTTGAGACATGTCAGGACTGACAATCTTTTTATCTCGAAATTACAAATAGTTTATCAACAAACTGGCATCTTTGGTCCACTGTTGTCCTGATCTCTCCCTTTTTTGATGCTACAATGACCATCAAGTAATCAGCCTGATCATCTGTCTGTATGATGACAGTATCTTCTGATAAGGATGTAGCCTTGGGAGTAAGAGCTGGAAAAATATTATCAGCTTGATTTCTATTGTATAATTCTTGTTGATTGTTTCTAAAACTCACTAAACATCATATGATACCTGTAAATTTCTGAAGATAACCAAACAGAACTAAGTTTCTTACTAGAATGCTAAATCAGTTTGGAATTTTAAGTTGTTGATTATCTAACACTGAATCTTTAAAGACTGCTTGAAATAGTAAGAGGAATAAAAAGCCTTGAACTGTTTGGAAGATTTCTTTTCTTCTCTTTCTGGAGGGTTGGAGAGAATTTTTGTTTCCTTCATTGCTTCTATTGCATTGTCCAAAAAACAACAACGAAAAGGAAAGAAAAAAAAAGAAAAAAAATCTGTTTCAAAGATTGCTGTACCGAATTATATCTACATCCTTCTTTCATAGCCAGAGGCTTCTTTTGATGATCAAATGCAATCCATTAATTTGGTTGTTAAGGAATCCAGTGTCAATCAGCAATCCATTAATTGGTTGTAAAGAATCCGGTGTCAGTTCGGCCATGGAAAAATTTTCTTCAACAAATTTCTAGTATCCTTGTCCAATTTATTTCAAGCAGTTTGCTGAACACCTTAATGAAGGCCACAGAAGAGGCTCTGAGCAGCGTAAGTGAGGCATTAAAACCCCAATGAAGTGCAGCTTTTACCTTCCAGCCATGTTGGCTCTACTGGCAGGTTCAGACTCAGAAGGCAGGAGGGCTCTAGATGCTCCAATTGCCACTCTATATGGGGTATGAGAAGATCTTGCACCATATCGGCTCAGGAACAGAGATAAAGTTTGGCTTTGAAGAGCTTCAATATCCTCCACAGATAATGGCTAAAGTAAGCTAGGAAAAGGACAAGAAGGAGCAGGTGAGGGAACCAAGGTGAAGGATGATGTAATCCCAGGTATTTATTACAGGGAGTGCAGGAGGACACTTCAAACTGAAGAGACTGCATAGTTGTGGATAATTGGTGACAGAAAAAAAAAGACAACATTGGGAAGACATATCCTAATTTTCTCCTCTGAGAGCAATCAACCCATTTGAAAGGATATGGGGTTTTTTTTGTTTCTTGACAAAATTTGGACAAAACTGTAAACTACAGAGTAAACTACACCTCTCTTCTAGGTGAAGAGAGAGGTATTTTTCCTCTCACAAATCCACTCCTTTACTTGTTAAATATCGAGACCCAAGCTCCGTGTGACAGGATGAGCTCTGTTCTCACCCTGCTCCTACCAACCTAGCAGTTCAAAAGCATACAAATGCAAGTAGATAAATAGGTACCACTTCAGTGAGATGGTAACAGTACTCCATGATGTCATGCTGGCCACATGACCGCAGAAATGTCTTCAGTCAGCACTGGCTCAATGGCCTTGTAACAGAGATGAGCACTGCCCCCTATAGTTAACAACAATTAGCGGAATAAAATCCGCAGAACTCTTTTCTTTTACTTGTGGCATATGGTCTGGCATTCAATCAGTTATGCAGAACTAACGGGAAATGTTGAGACCAAGATGTAGCCTTTCCAGGCTATCAGCGGAACTGAAGGATTTCAGCAAAATGTTGCGTTTCTCATTTGCTTCCTCTTTGCCACTCATTCCCACAGAGATCTCTGCTTTGCTTACTTGTGATAAATGGTATGCAGAAAGAAACATCAATTAAGGAAGGAACACATAAGGCCTCACACAAATCCAAGGGCACAAGCTCAAACACTAATGAAATAGCCTCCATGGTTCAGAATATTTTGCTTTGTAAAGCGGCAAGTAAATATAAGTATGCATGAAATGAAAAACATGTATTGTTTTGAATCCAGAGCAAACCATCAGGTTTTGGAAGTTGTGTCAATTTGTCCTTGGTTTAACAAAATGTAAGCCTGGGATATTGTTTGCTGTTCAAGGTTTAAGATTCAGAGGATCCCAGAATAATATTTTGGGGCAATTAGGGAAAGGTTGATGCATGTCAACCCTCAGAAGCTCTATCTGGTCAGCATCTGTGACCTTCCTAGCCTCTTCTTTTCCCTCTTCCCCTTTCCTTTCCCTTTTGCGGTCACTACAATGTCACACAATAGTATATTCTATAGGCAGTTTTTCATTTACAATCACAATTGAGCCCAAAATATCTGTTGCTAAGTGAGACAACTGTTGTGAGTTTTTCCCCATTTTGCAACTTTTCTGCCCACAATTGTTAAGTAAATCACTGCAGTTAAGTTAGGAACACAATTGTTAAGTGAATCTGGCTTCCTCAATTATGTTGCTTGTCAGAAGGTCAAAAAAGATGACCCCAGAACACTGCAACCATCATAAATATGAGTCAGTTGCCAAGCATCAGAATTTTGATCATGTGACCATGGGGATGCTGCAATAGTCATAAGTGTGAAAAATGTCAAAAGACAGTCATGTCATTTTTCTCAGTGCCGTTGTAACTTCAAACAATCACTCAATGAATGGTTGTAAGTTGAGGACTCCCTGTACTAGGCCAACAATTCCCTTAATTTTTGCCCTCCCTTCAGCTGCTGCCATCACCAGTCTATGCAGCTTCTCCTTATTGTGATAATAAATAACCCACTATGCAGAATGTTTTTCTCTCTCCTTTTCTAAACCCACCCCCCTTTTATCTGGGAAAAACTAGGTTTTAATATAAATCTGAAACACATCCACATTTCAATCCATGGATAAAATGAATGATTTGAAACATGTGTTTCAATTTGAGAGCAGACTACATGAATCCAGTTGTATGCAAAGACCACTTTGCACATTCCTATGAATAAATTTTTATTGTTGTTGTTATTCAGTAAAACACACAAGATGGCTAAGTTCTACTTTTTATAAAAAAATCTGTAGTACTGAACGCTGGCACCAATGAAACAGCCACCAAAAATCAAAACAAAACAGAGTATTGCTTTCATGATGTTATAAAAACTACATTAAATAAATGTCAGTCTGTCTACCAGAAAGGGAAAATTTACTGTTGTATTACATGCATTTCAAAAGGGAGTCTTCAGAATCATCTTTAAAGAAAGTAATTGAAATCTAGAACTTGAAATGGACGCTTTACATCGGTACCATTGCTAAATTGTACAATAAAGAATGTTCTAGCATCAACTCAGGAAGTTTAACTGCCCTAGGAGCTAATGATACACTCTTAAGTCTGACATTTGTACTTCTATAACTGTATGGTTTGGTATAGCAACCAAACAAGTAAGACTTCAATGGATAGTTAAGATTACAGAAAAAAATAAGTAGCCTTCCTCGCACAGAAGATTTATACATTGTGTAGGTCAGAAGGAAGGCTGAAAAAGCATCTGCAGATCCCTCACATTCTGGACACAAACTATTTCAACTCCTTCCCTAGGATGGCGCTTTGGGGCACTGTATGACAAGACAACTAAAGAAGGGGACAGTTTTCTTCCTCTTGCCATCACTCTACTGAACACTTAATTCTGTCATTGATAACATATGGTAATAACCTCTTCTTATCCCCTTCTACTCGTTGCACACTTTAGTATTATTAGTTCTGTTGTTTTTCATTGAGTTCATTGAGTGCTTGTGTTAGAGGAAGAAAGAGGGAGGGAGGGAGGAGAGGAGGGAAGAAAAGATGCCTTCCCCACACATAAAAAGAAAAGGTGAAAAAAGAACACTCCTATAAATGTTACTGTTAAAAATAGACAAAAGTTTGTCCTTTGAGATAGTCATAGTGGAATGCTAAATGTTTAGTTATTTAGCATTTTGTATAATCTTTTACACAGCCATAAAATCTATATATGTGATACAGAAATTATGAACAAGGAATGTGTCCCTGCTATATATTTAGGGACAATTTAAATCAGTAGAAAAGCAAATGCTTTTTGTATAGATACACGTAGTCCTCCAATTATGACAATATGGAAAGTCCTGTCACTAAGCAATATGATTGTTAAATTAGTTATGCCCGATTTTACAGCTCTGTTTTGCTGCTGTTGTTAACCAAATCACATGGTCATTAAATGAATCTGGCTTCCTCTATTGTCTTTGCTTGTGAGAAGTCCCCTGGGAAGGTCACAAATAGCAATCATGTGATCCCAGAATGCTGCAATCATTGTAAATGCATGCTAATTGCCAAGCACATGAATTTTGATCATGTGGTCATGGGAATGCTGCAAGAACTCTTGTAAATCACTTTTTTTTGCTGCTGTTTTAACTTCAAATGGTCATAAGTCGAGGACTACCTAAATGTACAAGTTAACAAAACGAAACTAAAAACTAAGAGTTATTCCTTACCTTAGCTCTATGCTCAACATTAGCTTTTCTATCAAGGAGAAGACTAACTACTTCCGTTCTTCCTTGGAAGCAGGCTAGCGTCAAGGCAGTATTTCTATTGGTCTCTATCTGTGCATTAATATCAGAACCCATGTCTAAGAGCAACTTCACAGCTGCAGTATGGCCATTCATGGCTGCCAACATTAATGGAGAGATGCCCAGTTTGCTTCCAGTTCTAAAAATAAATTAATATATGCCATATTTTAGTATTGCAAACATGATGACTTTTTATAATATTGATCTATTTATATAATGAAGGTATATGCATGGGACCTCCTCTAATGCAAAGCTTTCAGGGAGGGTTCAGAGGCTAAGTAGCTACAAATAGTCCTCAAGTTATGAATGTAATGGGGCCTGCCCATTCATAACCCGAGGATTTGTAGGAGCGAATGGCATTAACTTGAACATGATCATTCCTTCCTTTCACCCATGCATTCACTAATCAAATGCACAACTCATTAATTGCATGGTATCTGCAGTATCTCTATTACTTGGAACGGTGATGGGGTATCTCAGGGTGGGGAAGGCCATGGGGGGAGTAATGATGGAACAGGTCACCTGCTTCAGACCACACAAGGCCTCCCCCAACCCACTGAGATACCTCATTCTCCTGTCTTGGGGTCCAAACAATTGCTTCTCCCTCCATCCCGCCATGCTAGATCACTTACCTTGTAAAGATTTGTCTCTTCTCCAGACTCTTTGCCTGCTTCTGGTGAGAGCAGGAGAGCAGGAGGAGCGCGCCCTACTCAGCTTCTCTGACTCACCAAGGCTGTCTGCTCCTTCTGGAGCAGAGGGCAGTCTTCCAATGGCTTCCAGCCTGGTACGGAAAAGCGTTTGCACACCAAAGGGAGGTTTGGGGCAATGAAATCACATTGCTTCAATTATGTTGGCGTGCAAACACTTTTCCTGCAGACTGGAAGCTTCTGGATGCCCTAATCTCACAGGCACCCATTCTCTGTAAAAATGGATGGGTGCCTGAAGTCGCAAGAGATTGTAGCCCTCAGAAGCTTTCAGTGTGTGCCCAAAAAGTGTTTATGTATCTATGGGGTGCCACTTCAAAAAATCAAAGGCTTGAGGAGGCCTTTGCTGAAGAGAACAGAGCCTCTGGAAGGAGTGTGCATCACTCCAGGGCTCTGTTTTTGCCAGTAAAGGCCTTTTTTCAAGGCTTTTGCTGAAGAGAATGCAGCCCCTGGAGGGCACGTTCAGGAAGACCTAAAGCGCCAAAACAGGCCATGAAAGGGAAGGCTCTCTAATTCTTTGCAAGGTGAGTATCCACAGGCCTAGTGCCTATGGAGACCTGGTATGTGTGTGTGTGTGTGGGGGGGGGAATAGGCAAGGCAAATACTGCAGAGCCTCTGCTGCTGTTCGTAAGGGCAAAAACTACCATGGTGCTGCAACATTTGTAATTTTGGGAATTTTTCGTAAACATTAGGGGTGCTAATCACATAACTTCAAATGTTCACGAAGGGAATGTTGGTAACTCAGGGATTATCTGTATTCATATATTATATGGATATACTTTTGGGAAGACTTACTAGGTGATAGGACTTGACCACCCTTCGACAATTTTGAAATGTTAACCAGCTTAGATCTGGTTAATATTAAAAATTGGGTGACACAATAAATACCAGGGTTGCAGGAGCCTGGAAGTCAAAAGAATATTCTGGAAGATAATGGCAAAGTAGTTCCATATAATTGCCAAAAAATAATACAGACATGTCCATGAAATTAGCAAAAATGCAGTTTAACCTGAAGACTGAAAACCTTTAATATTGGAAGAGATACCTAATTTTACCTTATTTATCTATTTCAGTTATTAAGTTTTAAAATATGAGTTGTTTCCCCCCCCATTTTTTTAATAATCATTTTTATGAATATACATATTTTGGGGGTCATGACCAAACAGAATGAGAAGCTTAAATCAGTTTGTAAGCTTCAGAAGTGGATGGAGACTCTCAAATGAATCTCCACAGTTAAAGTCCAAACTTTAAGTAACACATTTTAGTGGTTCTCCTTAACCATACTGCCAGCTCCTACAAGGAAAAAAGGTTTTCCTAGAGATTAATCAAACAACTATGAAGTCGAAAATTAAAAAGAGAACTTGCCTTGAATTGATCTCTGCACCAGCATTCAACAGTATTTTGATGATGTTCACATACCCACCGGAAGCAGCTAAACTTAAAGGTGTATAATCGGAAACATTTCTGTGCTCTTTGTTTGCACCTCGTGCTAACAGAAGTTCCACCACCTGAAGCATCATATAGAAAGTTACTTTAAGAAATGATTACTGCTCCAATCCTAAACATTAAACTTATATCAATTTTTTTTCCTAATTAGCAATACTGAACCATTTTTCATATACAATATCAATCAAAACATTTGTATTTGTATAATTTAACATATCAATCTTATAACAAATGTGATATATACAACTATTCATTACAGTTTAATAATGCAGCAATGTGACAGATATTTCAATCAAGATGTAAATTGGGTCAGTCTATTCAAATTTAATTGAGAGGGAGGGAGAACAACCATAATCTAGGAAAAGATTTCATAATGAAGTAGAACTTGGATATATTTTCTTCCCTGAATGGAATTTCATTCCTGCAACAATGAGAAATAAACATGCAAATTTATCATCTGTCACACATGAATAAATATCATCCTTACTAGTTTTTAATTATATGATTAGTTATTGATATTTATTGACAGGTTTATTCATTTTAATGTAGTTTCATTGTTGCTCAATGTTATTAACCACTGCTATCTGGTTTTGCCAAGACTCTGAGGGTACAAATCTGAAAAATAAACAAATCACATAAATAAACCTTATTGCAGATGTGTGATCATTGCTGAAATATCTGAAGGGTGAAAGTTCATGCATTTACCAAATCCCTTGTTTGGGGAAGACACTTCTGGATTGCAGCCACACTATTTCAAGCTACTGCTGAAAATTGGAGCAAATAGATCAGACTTAATAAACTGGATTCTAACCAGAGTCCAGCTTATTAAATCAGATTTTGGAAAGCAGATACCAAAATAAGATTAGATTTGAATAGGCTTCTGATTATGATGGTTCTATAATACTTTCATTATTCAAAGAGGTTTCTCAGGAATAGAGGTAAGTGCCGTATTTTTCAGATTTCAGACACTTTTTTCACCCCCAAAAGTGGATGGAAATGTCTGTGTATCTTATCCAACAAATGTTGCTGAAGTCTCACCAACCCAATGGCCCCCACCCCCCCTTTGACCTCTGCCTCCCAACAATTTGCCTCCTTGCAACAAACAGCAAATAGCCTGTTTCAGCTTCAGCACAACCTGATTCAGGGGTCTCCAAACTTTTGGACCTCAGGGACAACCAAATTCATAATTTTAAATCCTGCTGACCACTAATATGAATCCAGAATGCCGCTTACGGAAGTGCCTGGACCTTCACTGATGGGATGGGATCCTTCAGGCACTTAGCTTGGCTGCTTGTTTCTGCAACCTTAAATTCTCAAGGAGTCATTTGGATCTGTTTCCCACAGAAAACAAAACACCTGGATCTCTCTCTCTCTCTCTCTCTTTCCCTCTCTTTTTTTCCCTTTCTCCCTCTCTCTGTGTCTTGTTTCTTTCCTATTTCTTTCTCCCTCTCCCTGTGTCTTCTCTTTCTTTCCTTCTCTCTCTTTCTCCCTCTTTATCTCATCTTTTTCTCTCTTCCCCCCTCTCCCTTTCTCCCTCTTTCTCTCTTTGTTTTGTCTCTTTTCCTCTTGCTACCTCTCTCCCTCTGTGTGTGTGTGTGTGTGTGTGTGTGTGTGTGTGTGTGTGTGTTGTCTCTCTTTCTCTGTCCCCTGCCCTCTCTCTGTCCCCGGGGTGGGGTGGGGGGAAAGGAACCACTGAATTGGTGCTGGGTGTGGAAATCTGATGTTCGGAGGCTGACGAGCCATGTGCTGAAGACCAGATGGCTGGCGGGGAGATGGGGCAATCCTGTAGTCTCCCTAGCTTTCTGCAACAGCGGGAGGAGCACGGACCTCCTGATCTGCAGGAAGTGGCGGCCAACGATGTCCTCAGATGAAGATGTTGTGAGGGGGAGGCTTGACCCCTCCCCTCAGGAGCCTCAAAGTGCTTGCTGCCTCTCCTTCCCGCTGGGCGTGTAAGTGCTTCCGGCAAGGAGGAAGAGAAGCATGATGGGAGGAGCTGTGGTGGCTGCCAGAGGGGTGACGAGTGCTTTGTAGCCCCTGAAGGGAGGGGGCACGGAAGATTGTACCCTCCCATCGCAGGTCCGGGAAGGGCTCCGATGCCACAATCTCCCATGAATTACCCTTGCTCCCCACATGCATTAGTCCATCCGCCAGCAGTATCACTCCTGTTGCAAACAAAAGTGCACTGCAGACCACCAAAATTTCTCGTGGATCACTGGTTGGCGACCTCTGGCCTGATTAGGACAAACATCTGATTGTCAGTTTGATTGGCCACCTGATGATCAGCTGTTTCAGGCTACAGGGATTTCCATTGCCTATTGCCGCCTCTGCGCACCCCATTTTCGGCCTCCGCATTCCATTTTTGGCCTCCAATATGTCATATTGATTAAATGTTATAAATTCAATGCAATTATAATATAAATAATATGGTGTGCATACAACACTACATTCAATATTGACATACTTGAGTTTAGATTTCTCTACTATTCCTCTGGCTTACTCAGAAAGTGGCTGTTAGGAACATTGACTTTGAAGCTAATCAAAGTACTCTTGTTAGCAAGCCTGGACTAAAGAACTGTGGTTATAATATAAACCAAGATTCCAGAAAGGATTTGAACCTTGTTTGAACAAATTATGAATTAACATCATATATGAAATAAAAGTACATGCAAGTTATTATATTAAATACTGCAATAAAATATGATTATTAGAAAACATAAGCTCCGTTTAATTTCCTGTGATAAGATGGGCAGTCAATAAATTTTATAAATAAATTAATAAATAAAAAGATAAGTAAGTAAGTAATCCAAATATTTCAAAATAAATTTCCTATTACTTCTGTGGAATTTCTCAAGCATCCACTAACATTACTAATACCAGTATTTACAAAATATCTCTTGGTGTTTGTGAAAATGGCTTCTGAAGAATATTGGGGATCTAAACTTCACCTTTATAAGAAAAACATACAACAATTTGTAATATTTTACCTCTTGTCTTCCTCCAGAGCAAGCTAGAGATAATGGTGTGTCCTTGGTCCTTTCAGACTGAGCTTCAATATCTGCACCATTATCTAACAAAATCTCTACAACACCAACATGACCTGCAGTAGCAGCCAAAATAAGTGGGGTAAACCCTGAAAAAAAAGAGTAGATACCATTTAAAATGTTTCCTTTTAAAATCTGCATCACTGTTTAAATTGGTACATAAGTACTTACGATAACATTTATTTTCCAAAATGGATGACAGGTACTTTTTCTGAATTGCCTATCTATGGTGGGAAGCTACTCCCTCACTTCATTTGTAGGCTTCAAAAATAGGGGAAAAATATGTAACAGCTAATTCCCGTTGATATCCAATTCCCTGTCTGCAAGCCATATGGAAAATGACCCTTCCACAGTTAAATACCAGCATGTCATTTTTTCATTGTGACAAAAGGGGTTCTCGCTACCACACATTAATACAGCCTTGAGGCTTACCAAGGACATTTTGACTAATGAGTACATATCTACTCAGTAATAATGCAGAGAAGTGAGATTATACAGGTGCAGTATAAATATTCTCTGAAGGCTCATTAGTAGTGAATTCCAAAGAAGTAGCAATGCTCTTAATGGAAGGAGCCATGAGTCCCCCAGAACAAGAAGTCACCTGAGGCTCATGCACTAAGTGAGGCACTCCTTCAGGCCCCTTGGATATAAAGAAGAGACCCTTGCAAAAAGGAAATATAGAGATGATCTAAACTATAGGCTTCTTCAGCTGTAATTTTTACATATTCAATATTCCACTTATATCTCCTCTTCTTCCTGATGCTTGCACAAAACAAACATAAGTAAGATAAATCTTGATTCTACTGGGGGTGTAAAGATAATGATGATAAATTATTGATCAAAAGAACTGGCAACAGACCAGAGATCTAATTAGATAATATTGTTTTGTTCAAGAATATTTATTCAGATCTGATTGATAAAAGACCAGAACTTTTGCAGGCTACATTTTTTTTCTCTGATACCTTGAACAAAAGGTTTTCCAAATCATTTATGAATGAGAAGAGTTCATGCAAGAATCTGAAATAGTTGAAATAACTTCCTCATAAAGATGCCAACACTCTGGAATCAAGTTCATGGATTGAGAAATGATGTTCAAAAACATTGGCAAAAATGAATTTATTGACAACTGATAATCCAGATTTTCTGGGCTAATAAAAAAACAACACCTGGACCACTTTCACTTTTTTCAACATAGCCTTGTGCAGCATCCAGTCAACTCAGAAGAGATGAATGAGCATAACATAATCATTCAGCTCCTTAGATGGGAAATTCAGAAAAAAAATCTCTGAGTGGTGACTGGAGGAGCAAACAGTTTCAATATTGATATTTGAACTATCTGATAGTTAAACTAAAAGCCCTCTAATGAAAGCATCATTTTTTCTGATTCAGGTCCTCCAACATAAACCAGTCAGCCATCAATTTGTACATCATAACTTCTGCAAACAAAGAAGGTGCAATTCTATTTACAAAAGACTTTGGATATATTATACGGGCTTAAGTAGTTTGGGAATACCAAAAACTTCACCACATGATGTTCATAGTAACATGTAACTGAGATGGCAATGCTAATTAAATTGAAACACAGTTGACTCATACTCAGAGCTTTTAGCAAGGGTGTTTCACAATATTAGATAAAGACATTAAATGAGATGCTTCATTGTTTGGTTCTGAGCTTTGTATTTTTCAATATTGTTAATTGTTTGAATAAGGAAGTCATTTGATGGGTAGTTAATAATCTAAAAAACTGAATAAAATTCAAAATGATCTTGCCTGCTAGACAAGAAGGCTGAAAGGTAACAAAATGAAATTTAAGAGATAAATGCAAAAGTCTTTATTTAGGAAAGAAAAATCAAATACCAAGTACAAAACAGATACATGACTTGGCAACAATACTTGTGAAAAAGATCTATAAGTTGATTATAGACTAGGTAAGAGCTGACTACGTGATGTTTCTGTAAAAAGCAAATGCAATCTTACATGCATTAACAATACAATTTCCAAACCACCGTATTAGAAGTTCTTTGCATTCTGCTTAGGACAGGCCTATTTTAATATTGTATTCAGATCAAGAAACCAACATTTTAAAGATGGTTTCAAATAAATGAAATAGGTCCAGAGAAAGTCAATGAGGATGATCAGAAAAATAGAAACTAAGCTATGAAGAGAGAGAGAAAAAATGAGGGTATTTAGTGTTATCAATCTTTTTAGGGCTATGTCATATTAAAGATCATGACATTTTTTTCATTGCTCCAGAGTACATAATAATAGATTTATGGTGATTGTTCATATTCTATTATGCAGCTGCTTTCAAATCTTTGTGATCTGATAGACTTTATTTTTCCAGAACAATTTGTCATTGCTTTCAGTTTCTGTATACCCATGCTTCTGTCAATTTAATTTTTAAAATTGGACAGTAGAAATACAAGATCTAGTTAACTTGTCTCATGTTGGCCTCTTTTGCAATTACTTGATTTTTCTATGCATCAGTTTTTACCAAATAAGTCTTGACTTCACATTGCATATCTGAAATATTTAACTTTGTTATTAATATTTTTATCAGTTGCCTGCTTTCCTTTTCATTTAATATTGAGTGATTTTTCTTCTGATCCGAACATTTTCAATGTTTTTTTTCAGTCTCGCATCTAAAAGGCATCAATTATTCCTCATTTAACCTTTCGGGATCCTCCAGTTTTCATAGTCATGTATTACAACTGTCCTAATCCTAATTAGTGTGATTTCTCTGAGCTTTAATATTTGTCTTCATATGCCATAAACCTTCTCCAATGGTACGTGCTAATTTGGTAAGGTTTTACAGGATTGGCATTCTCCAAAACCTACCTGGTATGAGGCCACATTTCAAAATCCTGGACATCTGTTTTTTTTGTGGCAAGAAAAATTCTATAAACTTGAACCATTTTAGACAATGTTACCTGTTTGTGACAACTTCATGCTGACAGCCACAGGCAGAGTCAGACACTGTGCCCAAACTTAGTTTCCAACCCCCTCAAATGTTTTAAGCTTGTGACTAAATTGGAGGGATGATCACCAGATGAAATCATTTGAATTGATGTCACCAGAAACTGGTATGAGAAAAATGGAAAGTAATCAAATGAATGATTAATTCCTCATGGGACCTGAACTGCCTAAGCAGAAGAATTTTGGTTCCATGAACTCAAGTTTCAGATAAATTATCCTAGGTCTAAACTGTAGCCTAAATAAGAAAAGATGCAATGTTGTGGTCCTAGATCTAAGCAAGAGTTGGAACTACAGTGGAGACTGCTTTTTCCCACAGATATTATCTTTCTCTACTCTTATTAAAAGGTGACTTTTAATAAGAAGACCAAAACTTATAATACAAGTTGATACAAAATTAACTTTGAATAAAAATATTATGGAATACAGATTTGCATCTTACATTGGGTTGTTTTACTGCAAAAAATAATACTCTCTGAATCTACTTCTATTGGAATACACAACCGCACATGCATGTGGAATCTACAAGTTGACTGATTATTTTATCAACAGATACTCACCCTTTTTGTCCCTGTGTTCAATATTAGCTCCCCTCTCTAAAAGAGTTTGTACTAGTTCTTCATGTCCGCCAGCACAAGCAAGAGTCAGTGCTGTGTCATGGTTACTTTCAGTCTTAAAAAAAAAACAGTCATTAAAATGCTTGTATTTGTTCTAGTATTTAATTAATAAACCAATATATGAAACCACAGCTTAATCCTGGATTATCTTTTATGAAAAATAATCCAATTCAAACTGGTTCCCATGTTCAACATAGCAAAGGAAATCATGAGTATTTAAGGCCATATCACATACTTATTCATCTCTAGATATTTAATTAGGTCTGAACATTCTTAACAGCACTAAAATACAAAATTCTCTTGGGTTTAGTTTCGTGAAAACAAGGGAAGATACTTGCATTCCACATAAAGTATGAAAAAAACCTGAAAAAATAATCAAAATTCAACTAAATTTATTTATTAAATATTATGCACATTTATTAAATATTATGCATACCTGAAGTTCAAAGTATGATCACAGAAATATTCAAATAAACAAATTCTTCCTCAAGTCTCGCAAATAGCAAAATTTCTATTTTCCTTTCCTTTCTCTTAATTTGCATTTCATTTCAAAGGAGAATAAATTTTATTTTAGACTTACCTGGGCATCAATATCAATGGCAGGATAAACCGGTAGCAGGGTTGAAGGAGAAATGATAGGACTAGGAGCAGGTGTCTGAGGTTGGGAAACACATGTTGCAATGCTGTGGGTAGGGGTATTTGAGACTGCAGATGCTCTTCCACTCACTGCTATTAAAGAGAATAACTTGATTTATTAACTTTATAACTAACTTTATAACTCTTGGATGTCCCAGAATTTCTTTAAATGACAACAACCACTGAGAAATTACAATAGATCAAACATTTAAAAATGGGTTTTATCTGAGAATTATCGATAGCAAGGAACAAATGGCTGCAATATTTTTCTCATCCTTCTGAAAATACAGTTGAGAAGGAAGCAACTTGATTTAATGTAATGAGAATTTTCCTAAAAGCAGTTTATACCAATTTAATTATTCATTTCCACAATGTCTAATAAGAGTTGCTTCTTTTCCTGCATATTACTGTAATACCCGATGTATTACCAACAAAATCATAGTTGCAATTAAATTGGAAAGTGTTAGAATATTAGTGAAAAGATTCTTAGGAATTCCTAAAAATAGGCAGAATATTCGATCCATTCTAGGAGATTTTAATTTAGTTAAACATTTAAAGGATACTTCTGATATGTCTTTCTTCCAAAAATGCTAACTGGACAGAATAAAATCATAATCTGAGAACATTGCTTAAAGGAAACAAAAAAATTCAGACACAGAACTCCTATGTTGTCTTTACTTTTTAAAATTAAACTAGTTAGCAGTGGAACAAATAATTTTGTCCAGAGATTATGGAAATCTTTTGAATTCTAAAATTGCTACCTAAGCAATGTTAACAAAAAGCTAAAGCATATTGCAATTCCTTATGCCTTAAAATTATAAGGAGATTATTATGGCCATGAAGAAATAATAAATAATTACTCAAACTCTTACTTGACACTATTAGTAGCAATAAGGAAATCTTCTTTACATTAGAAAATTAGTAAGGGTGAATCATATACATCACACATTTCTGAAGAGCCCTATATTTTCTTGTTTAAATCTAATTCCAGTTTGTTTAATTCATCAACTATTCTTAGTTGTGTTTCAGAATTTTCTTATTTAGATGATGACCATGTTATATGCAAGCTGACTTAGAATTATGGTAATGGTATATTCAAGAAGCAATGGAGAGTCTGACTTATTTTAAATCCAGACCAAAACTCAAGAGGTTGCAGAATATAATATTTAATCATGGAGATGATGATAGTACTGAAAAAATAGCACAATTCTAGTTATAATAATATTGGGAAAATATTAGTTGTAATAAGTCTTCTAGTTGGCCAAATAAATCCTGATTCGAACCACTTAGCGAAAGGAAACATTCCATAATATGAACTCTATATGTAGTTTGCGTTATTTTAAGAGAATTATGGTGGTGCA
Organism: Laticauda colubrina; assembly: GCA_015471245.1. NCBI lineage: Eukaryota > Metazoa > Chordata > Lepidosauria > Squamata > Elapidae > Laticauda > Laticauda colubrina. The sequence continues at coordinate 11,853,088 of BLBF01000044.1, read as the reverse complement.
GTGGTTAGAATGCAGTATTGTGGGTTAAGTCTGCCCACTGCCAGGCATTTGATCCTGACCAGCTCAAGGTTGACTCAGCCTTCCATCCTTCCAGGGTCAGTAAAATGAGGACCCAGATTGTTGGTAGCAATATGCTGCCTCTGTAAACCTCTTAGGGCTATAAAGTACTATGAAGTGGTATATAAGTCTAAGTCCTATTGCTATTTTGCCAAACAAAATAAAACTCTTTCACTTTGGCAGTTTATCCAGTTGCATTGCAAGAGCTTCCCTATTTAGTTTTCTAAACAATGAGGATAAAGGGGAGAGAAATAGTACCAGCAACACAAAGCTATGTAGCTATGCATTGGAATTTACTGTATCTGGGTTATTATATTTTAGACCATTTCAATTGAGTTAAAAAAGGAAGCAATGTACTGTCTTTCCATTTTAAATTTTGTTTAATTCAAAGGAAAACTTAATAAATATGCTTTTCCACATGTATTTTTAGAAAGTGTAAGTGCTGCAAGGCTTATAGAACAGTGAAATTTATTCATAGGTGCTTGGGAAACAAGGAGTCAAGAATATTATCAAAGCAAATACATATAATTTAGGGCCTGGGACACAAGCGACAATATACTTGACAGCGGAAATGCTTTTTTACTCACTTCACATGACTACCAATCACTTCTGCTGGAGATATTGAACATGACCAGAAACACTATTGTTGTTCCTGCACTATTTCAAAACTCTTCATTTATGCTATAAATTGTCATTTTCCAAATAATACTGGCCTATTTTAACAAACCAGGTAGACAACACTGGAAATGGAGACATCAGCTTAAATAGTAATTAAGAACAAGCTAAAATAATCCAGTCTTTGTGACACTGAAACAAAATAAAGATGTTGATATATTCAAAAGTTTTCGGCTCTGATATTTTATCTGCATTTAACAATTCATACAAACCTGCCATGATGTCATCCAGTGTGTCATTGAGGGTTTGGGCAGGGCTGGCAACCATTAACCCTTGCTGTGCATCTGCCAGAATTCCTTGTCCCAGCCCTGTAAGTTGTGCTTGGCCCAGTACTGGCTGTCCAACTATAACACTTTGGAGTTCTGAAAGATTTGCCATAGAACCTGGTGATAAAGAACTTGACAGAGGCAAAGCTTGTGGCATTGCCAGAGGCTGTATTGGAGCAAAACCCATCTGATTTACTGCTGGCATAGGCTCATCAGTGAGTAAGTATGGGTCCACCTGTCGTATGCGGGCATAATCTTCTTCAGTAAGTTGGTCTTCTATCTCAACAGGAGTTAATATTCCCAAATGCTGACAAGACTGTTGTTGCTGCTGCAACTGAATTCTCTGCGCTTTAACTTCCAGATATTGTTTTTTCAATTGCTGTTGTGTTTTCAGTTGCAGTTCTCGCTCTACTTTCTGCAACTCTTCTAAGATCTTTTGCTTCTTCTGAATTTGTTCTTCTCTAGTTTTGTTCAGCTCCTCAATCTTCTCCTTAGTGAGCTGGTCAGCATGTGCCAATTCCAAAGACTGAAGCTGTGCATTTTTTTCTATGGCTTCCTTTATTCTTTGCTCTAATTCTGTCAGCTTGCCCTGAGCCTCCTCAACAATGCTTTCTGGAGACTGATTAGCGATGTAACCTTGTACTTCTGGATTGGACGGCTGCAAATGGCTGCTGGACTTTTGTTTGGAAATGGCTGTATGAAAGAGACACTCCTCAGAACCAAATGGAAGTCCACATGAACAGCATTCTTATTACAGATCTACTGATCAATCAAGCACAAAGATGACACCTACCAGAGATGTAAAGGCTAAGGGAAAAAGATATGCCTAATATCTTTGAATGTTTTGTTAATAAATAAGCTATAATTCTAAATTGCTTAATTGTTGGAGAATAGAGTTCTTTACTACCAACAAAAACCTACGCTGAAACAAATTATTTTACAAGCTATTTATTTTCTTCAGTAACAATGTCCTCTTATTATGCAAATTTTATTCAAAAGATTAAATAGGCATTTAAGATACAATTAAATAATCTATGTGATCAAAAAAGGCCAGGTTCAAGGTATATGGATATCAATACATAAACAATGTTCACAAGGTTTGTAAAGAGAGGAAAAATATCAAACTAATTATCCTAAAATGATAATTTAATATTAATAAAATCAATATGAAATCTATAAATATATCTCAATGCAAGTTTAAACCTTACATAAGCATGCAAGCTCACTGAGTAACTATTGGTCAGTTACTATCCCTTAATTCAAGTTATCCCTTCCATGATTCTTATGAGAAAAGCTGAATGGAAAACACTATGTATGCCACCATGAACTTGTTGAGAAAAGAAGGAATGTTTATCTACTACAGTACACATATCATTCTATACTTATCAATCAATCATAAATTATCTTGGCAAATATTAAGCAAATATTTATAATAATATAATATAATATAATAATAAGCAAATAATTCTTCCTTCCTTTTTTCTTCCACATCAAAATGTGCTTAAAATAGTTAAACAAGATTATGAAATCTACTTAAAGATATTTTGGGGTATTTTTTATGTGCTGTTTGGGCAAAAATTTAAAATCAAACAATAAACAAAAAGTAAAATTATTAAAGTGAATTGCAATGTTCTATTATTTATCATGGAAATATTTTATCCTCTAGCATATTTTAAAATATTTTTTTTCATAAACAGCAAGAAATTTTTAATATTTTACAGAAAAAATGTACTAAAATTTACAGATTTCAAAATTAAAATGTGAATGCTGAAATTGAATGTTAATTGTATTTAGGCAAAAATATTTAAAAAAATATACCATAGTGTTTCCCCAGTTTTTCTGCTGTACAAGTATCTGATTTATTTTAAAAAACAGAAGCTGGAAACACAACTAGTCATATATAAAGGAAGGTTTATTTCTTTAAAACAAACATAGCATAGTATATTTTTTAAAACATCCCAATAACATATTTCATATGTTACTAAAAATATGTTGTAGCAATAATATATGAGGTATATAACTAACCTTTGTTTCTGATGGGAAGGGTGGTGGTAACATTAGCAGGAGGTTTGTCAGGCTCTTGAGGTGGAACTACCATGGGAAGTGCCTGCACTGGTACACGAGGAGCCTAAAAAACAGGACACTATGATTATTTTCCTTGTTCTGCATGATCAAAACACAATATCAGAAAAGAAAAGCATGCATAAATATTTCACAATTAAGTATTAATTATTATATGTTTACAATGTCCTATCAGTTCATAGTTTACATTCTTGGCACTAACAGAAGTATTTCAACAAAGTATCCAACTATAAGACTTTTTAATAATGTAGGCATAGTATAATTTTTAAAAAAATTAACTCCATAAAAAAATTGAAAAGAATAACTCCTAATCAAAATTTTCCTACAATAAAATTTCTTTGGAAGCAGAAGTCATTAAAAGAAACTCATGAAAAGATTATTCTTTTTGATAATAGTAGTTGCTGATCATAATTTACCAAGTCATCTACAAATTATTGAATGCAATGTCTATTTCCGAATTAATGGACATTGTTTTAACATATGAAAAAAAATAAAACATGATAAAAACTAGAAGATACACATAAACAATCATACCCTATTTAAATCATGAGATGGAGGAGTCAACTGTGTAGATTCAGGTGGAGGAGCAGAAAGTAGGTTGTTAGGATAATCCAACAGATAACAAACTACACTTGTATGGCCCCCCTTAGCAGCTTCTATTAGCATGGTTGAGCCATCCTATAAAGAAATAATGGAATAAAAACAGTACACTTTGCATCTCTTTTGACAAGCACATGAATATTACTCAGAATATATCTCAATATTTGAACAGTAGTTTAAACTGGCAATTTATTTTAAGAGGTTTTTTTTGTTTTGCCTTTTCACCTGGAGATTGAGCACAATGAATACAAATTTAAAGAAACATTTCATGTAAGAACTCATTGAAAATGAAAAACCAGTTACAACTTAAGTGATACATTATTATGTTTTGGTTCCTGATGATAAACTTCCAAAAGCTGTCCTCAATGAAATATTCAAACAATAGGTAATTAAATGAAGGGGAAAAAAACCAACACGTACTTTTAGTCTGTGTGTAGGATCAGCTCCATGAGCTAATAACAATTCCACAACAGCCAGGTGGCCTCCAGCACAGGCAAGCGATAATACTGTATGATCATTGTTAGCAGTGGTCCTGTTCACATTTGCTCCTGTTATTAATGCATTGGGAAAACAAAAGCCATTCAAAGTTCTCTGCCTGTAATTCTTCTTTTTCTCATATATAAAATAGGAGAGAAATGTTTCAAAATTGATTCCAGAACATCCTTCTTTCCAATATTTTTAACTCTTCAATGTCTCTCAGTTATTCTTACACAATAAAAACAATTACTACTTTTATCCTTTGTTACTTGAGGTTACAATCCTGTAATCCAGTAATAATATGATACTTAACTCTACTTATTTTTTTTCTTAAAAATCTGAGCAAGACTTACTTAAAGGTGATTCTACTACTTTTCATATAGACAATGAGATGTTTTCCTTGGAAAAAGGGAACAATTTCTAACCTTTTTAATCAACTGCTATTTGGGGCTGGAAGGAATTCTCAGAACTTACAAGTTTTCTAGAAATTCTTGTATTATGATTTCCTGAAGGTACAAGTGGATTTCAGTTGCTCATTAATAACTTTGCCAGCTGAAATTATATCATACAGCAAATGACTGCTCACTTTTCAGATACTTAAGGTTAACAGATATATGTCATGTAATGAGAAACCTCAAGCAGGTGAATTTTTCTTAGATCAAAACATGAAAAACTTAAAATATCTAATGGACCAGAAAAGCCCATTAAAGTATTTTGGGAAAGAAATGGCAGACTGAAATGGCCTAAGAAAACTGAATTAACAAACGTGTGGAAAAAAAGAGCTGGTGAATAGACTGGAATTCCACTCTGAGAAAGAGAAGATTTGAAAACATCTACAAGTGCTCCTGATAGCTGCTCCTTGCAAGACTGTAGTAAGTTTAGAGTTCTGGGAGATGATGAAATAACCAACTTACTCATAGACAATGACTTTGAAAGGATTCTGATTTCACATACTTCCTTTACTAAATTGTTAACTGCTTTTCAACTACCAGGAAACTTTGGATGGACAGGTTTTAAAGCCTCAGATGAGTTTTCTTCAATTCTGAGCAAAAAAAGGTTTAACTACAAGTTTAAGAACTTTTTTTAAAAAACGAGGGGGAGAATTAACAGCAAAATAGTGATTAAAATTTTGATTTCATAAAATCAAAGATGGTATCCAGGTAATTTTGAAATAAGTTTTAAAATAAATTATAAAGAAAGTTTGCATGGAAGAATGCTTACGTTTTGAATTTAAAAACATAGTAAGACTTTAAAAACTGGAAACTATAGAGAACTGAAGATTACAATTAAAGCAGAACTTTTAAACTTGACTTACAATTACAGAATGAAGCAAAATATTTTAACACTGGACATACTGGAGGATATTCTGGAGCAATGAACCAGAAATTAATTTTAAGAGTCTCCATTTCTATAGATAATGTTTAAATTCTAACTTGACACAAGATTGAGAGTAATTCGAAAGGGGATAAAATAACAGGTTACAAGAATGACATGGAAAAAAGAATGTTATGCTGGATATATAAAAGAAACTGACTGATAGTTCAATCATTAAAAGGGATACAAATAAACCAATGGCGTGATCTGGATAATTTTCTTCATTTGAATTTACAAAACAGACTTGCTAAAAGTTTCCAAAAATTTTGTTAGAAGGGACAGAGAAAAATTGAAAAGAAATTAAGTTTTATGACATTATTTGAAGAGACTAATTCAAGACTATTAGAAGTAAAACGAAAAAAATATATAAAGTTGGTTTATTTAATCAAGATTAAAATAGGTAGGTTATCTCTGATAATCTTTAATGGACATTTGTTGACATCAGGATTAAAATGAGGATGTATTAAGGGTTTGTTTATACATAAAAGATGGAATATGGAAAGACAACATTATTTGTTATATTTTACTAGAAGGTGATAAGCTACTAAAATTGTTTATACTTGTTATGAAATCACGTCTCTATGTATTTTCTTCTCCTTTATTATATTATTTTCTTTCTTGTGTATTTTTTCTTTTTACAATTTCTGTTTTTCTTTTTATGCTTTTATTTTTAGATGGTATTAGTTTTTATAACTGTAATTGTAATATTTAATAAAATTACTATTAAAAAGAGAAGGTCATTAAAACATGGAAAAAAATGACTTACTGTTTGTAAACCCTACCTTTACTGATTAAGAACTGAACAGTACAGACATGGCCTGCTCTTGCAGCTTTCATCAATGGAGTTCTTCCTCCTTCAGATTCATGTTCCTGTAAGAACAAAAACATTGAGGACAACAACTTAAAAAAAAAAATTCTCAGATAGTTTCAATTTTTTAAATTTAATTTATTTTTTGGAAAATGAACAAAATGTGCATGCCACTGTAATCTGTTACTCATCCCATTCTTATATAATTATGGTGGAATATTTCCAAACTTTCAAAAATATTATTTTAAAAAAACTGTATCAAAGGCAGCATGTTGTGGAAAGTTGTTCTCACAATCATTCATTTAATGTGTGTTTAAAATTATAATAGTACTGAAAAAAGTGATTTGTGACCATTTTCTACACTTACGATCATTTGCAGCATTTCCATGATCATTTGATCAAAATTCAGATGCTTGGCAACTGACTCATTTATGATGATTGCAGTGTCTCACAGTCATATGATCACCTTTGGCGACCTTATGACAAGTCAATGGGGAAGCCAGACTTACTTAACAACTGTGTTGCTAACTTAACAACTGCTGTGATTTGCTTAACAAATGTGGCAAAAATGATCATAAAATGGGGCAAAAATTCATTTAACAACTGTCTGATTTAACAACAGAAATTTTGAGCTCAACTGTAGTTGTGAGTTGAGGACTACCTATATCACAGAGATAAACCACTGACTATGGGATAAAATAATAACCCTGAAAATGAACTTCCTTCCACTATTTTGAAGAGCATGTTAAGATTTAGAAAGATGATGAAATTCTAGTGCTGCAGCAATATGGTGATTAAATGAACTCATTGCAACTAGGTTATGAGACAAAAAATGCAATACCAGGGTATCCTTAGTTGCTATTTGGCCAAAGTACCTGAAGTGACTCTAATTATATAACAATTAACTAAGAAAGCAACTACAACCTATATGTGTTCCTAAAGCACAGATGTCAAACTAGCAATGTCACATTGTCATCATATGAGACATGATGTAGCGTGACTTTTTCCCCCTTCAGTAAACCGGGAGTGGGAGTGGCCAGCACATGAAGCATCTAGCCCCTGGGCCGCATGTTTGATAGCCCTGCCCTAAAGTAATGGATAGCAACAAAAAAGGTCCAATATCTGTTTTTTTTCTTAAGTATTCTTAGTAAATATACAGTTGTTTTATTAAAACTCCACTTTTTAATTATATACACCTATCTTCAATTTTAATTGTCACTGAAATTTATTGTGATGCTGGCTTTTTGTTTTGTCATGGTAATATTTGTTATTGTGTATTGCCAAAAGTTCTTTCATATTATGGCTGTACTGAAAACAAAGTTATGGCTTGATACTTAGCCCACTCCCCCCCACCACAAAGTTTTACAGACTGCCCAGGCACAAGACAGAATTGCTACAAAATTCTATTGTCTGGAAACTTTTCAAATCTGTCAAGTGCCTAAGCTAGACTAATCTAAAGAATTTGGTAAAAATCCAGGTCCCATGAAGTAAAGCTTGATAAAGAAGTGATGCTTCACCACTATACTTTTCAACATTTTCATAAACTATTTAGATGAGGGAACAGAAGGTGAACTCATAAAATTTGCAGACGATACTAAACTGGCAGCCAATGCGCCCAAAGCTAGTCTCAAAACTCAAAAAGATCTCAAAAGATTTGAACACTCAGCCCTATCTAACAAAATAAAATTCAATGTAGAGAAACGTAAGGTTTTACATGTGGGCACCAAAACTTATGTACAGATACAGATTAGGTGAAACCTGGTTCAATAGCAGTAACTATGTGAGGTATCTTGGAGTTCTAGTGGACAGTCACTTAAATATGAACCAGCGTTATGTGGCAGCAACCAAAAAAGGCAGTCAAATCCTAGGTTGCATTAAAATAAGGTTATAAGTATTAATACCACTTTATAAAGCCTTAGTAAGGCCACTTGGAATATGCATCCAGACTTTGGGCACTGTAGTATAAAAGATGTAGACGCTTTGGAAAAAGTGCAGAAAGGCACAACAAAAATAATTAGGGGGCTGGAAGATAAAACTTATGAAGAATGGCTGCAGGAATTGGATATGTTTAATCTAGTGAAAAGAACAACTATGATGACAAGATAGTAGCATTCCAATATTTGAGGTGATACCTCAAAGAAAAATGGGAGTCAACGTATTTTCCAAAGCACCAGAAAATAAGACAAGAAACAACAGCCAGAAACTTAATCAAAGTGAGAAGTAACTTAGAACTAAGGAGAAATTTCCTAACTGTGAAAACAATTAATCAGTAGAATAGCTTGCCTTCAAAAGTTGTGGTTCTCCAGCATGGAGATTTTTAAGAAGAGATTGGACAACCATTTGTCTGAAATGGTATAGAGCAGGGGGTTAGATTAGATCTCCAAGGTCCCTTCCAAACTTGTTATTCTGTTAAAAAACTAAGTTTAATATTCCCGTATTCAAATCAAATAATTGTTCTGAAACAAAGAACAAGTCAAACATGTCCCCTATGAAGTGGATTACTGTCACAGTTACTTGTCTCAAGCTCATAATTGCATGGGAAGTCATGAAATTGCAAGCCACCCTGGACCCAGGCATAGAAGCTGACATCAGTCTGGACTAAAATCTTAGGAATTCCAATGGTTTCCAGATGCCCATCGCATTTAGTATACCAACAGCAGTTTTAGTCTGCCAACAGAAACCAATTCCAGAAACAGGTGTTGATGTCTAATTGCACCTGGGATAGAGTTTGGCTGATGAAAAAAAAAATATTCAGTCACTTTACATTACATACAACTGCATTCTTACTCTGTCCCCTTAACAGTATTGTCATTGATTAATTTAAATTGATTATGCTTTATAGTTTACAATATATATAAGGAAGGGTCACTTTTGAAAATGAAATTTTTTTCCTGATAAGTCACAAGTAACTGCAAATGTATGACAAAAGTAGTGCTACTACTAGAATGTATCATAGTATGTTTAAATCACACCTATGCTTATATAATGAGAGCCAGTTTGGTGTAGTGCTTAAGGCATCTGACTAAAAACCAGAATTCTGTGAGTTCTCAACTCATAGTATAGCTTTATCTTCCAGGAAAAAAATAATCCTGCTAATATTCAGCACCTTATTTTTGATTTGGTCAAGTAAGAATAAACTCAGTATCAAACTTAGTAAGAGAGTAAAAAAATTCATTAGTAGCTTACCAAATCAGAATCTGCTTGAAGCAGCACATCTGCAACATCGGTATGACCATTTTCACAGGCATATGTTAGTGCTGTGTCACCCGTTGCTGTTGTTGCATGCACATTAGCTCCTGAAGTAATACAAATAACATTATTCTTAGAAAAAAATAAATGAATCCCAATGTTCTTTGTTAGGACAGTTTATAGAAATCTTATTGTATTCAAAAATATTCAAAAAATGCAATGGCCTATTATTATTGGGGAGGGGTGGAATTCTGTTAGTGCATAGATGTTTCTCAAAAAAGTAAACAAGCAAGCAAACCAAATTAATATTCAGGTACAGTAGCATATATGGAAAAGGTATACCCAACAGGCAAAACTATTCATAGATAGCAAGGATTTATTAAAATTTTCAGTTTTAATCTGAAACAATAAATGCTCAGAGATTAATGCCATACCTGCAGCCAATAAATATTTAACTAGCTCCAAGTGACCCTCTTGAGCAGCTTCCATTAAAGGTGTTGAACAGCCAAGTTCTATATCAGCTCCTGCTTTGATTATGAAGTCAGCTACTTCCAAAAAGCCACCACAGCATGCTAAAGTTAAGGCAGTTTCTTGGGTCTCTTCTGTCTGAGCATTGATGTTAGCTCCTTGAAAACAGAAATCCATAAGTATAAATTAAGATTTCAAAACAATTCTTTAAACTAGCATGGATATACTATGTTTTTTTTAAGTTACAATAATTAGATCTAATGTTGTTTACAAGTAGCATTAGTATTAATACTAATTAAAATCAACAGATACAATTACTTTTCACTATAGGTAGTCCTCAACTTACAACAATTTGTCTAAGGACATTCAAAGTTATAACGGCATGAGGTGACTTATGACCATTTTTACAATCGTCATGGTCATCTGATTAAATGATGGTTGCAGTATCCCAGGGTCATATGATCCCCTTTTGTGACTTTCTGACAAGGGAAGTCAACAAAGAAGTCATGTGATTCACTGAACAACCATATTACTAACTCAACAAGTACACTGATTCACTTGACAACTGTGACAAGAAAGGTCGTAAAATGGGCAAAGCAATGGAAATTTTGGGTTCAACTGTAATTGTGAAGACTACTGTATGGGTCTAGGACTTTTAAGCTCCTACCCTTGGCCGTGCCTGCTTCTCAGCCAGACTTCTGCCTATGTGGATTAACCTCTAGCTTTTCTCCTTGGCTGGCCCTCCCCTAACTGTTTGCCTTGGCCAATAGGCCATGGCCTCTCCATCCCATGCCTTTCAGTGTGGGCCATTCATCTAAACCAGGGATCTCCAACCTTTTGGACCTCAGGGACCACCAAATTCATGATTTTAAATCCCACAGACCATTAATATGAATCCAGCATGCCACTCGCTGTAGTGCCTGGATTCCAACTGATGGGATGGGGTCCTTCAGCCACTTAGTTTGGCTGCGTTTCTGCAACCTTAAATGCTCAAAGTCATTTGGGCCCGTTTCCCACAGAAAACAAAACACCAGGATCTCTCATCTCTTTCCCTCCCCCTCTCTCTGTATCTTGTCTCTCTCTCTCTCCACCCCCCCCCCACGTCCCTGGAGATGGAGGTGGGGGGGAAAGAAAATTCTGAACTGGTGCTGGATGGTGGGAATCTAATGTCTGAAGGCCGACGAGCCACATGCTGAAGACCAGATGGCTGGCAGAGAAATGGGGCATACTACAGTCTCCCTAGTAAACCTGTGTTGTGAATGCTGCCTCCTACATCCATGCATCGAGGAAGCCTTGCAGCAGTGCGAAAAGTGCAGACTTCCTGAGCCACAGGAAGCAGCTGCCAGCGATGCCCTCAGGTGAAGATGTTGCGAGGGGGAGGATTGACTCCTCCCCTCAGGAGCTGCAAAATTCTCACCACCCCTTTGGCATCCACCAAGCCTCCTCCTTCCACACTGGGCGTGTGAGTGCTTCTGACGTGGAGAAAGAGAAGTATGGTGGGAGGAGGCTTGGCAGCTGCCAGAGGAGCAGCAAGTGCTTTGTGGCTCCTGAGGGGAGGGGCCCAGGAGATTGTATCCTCGCCTTGCAAGCCAGAGAACATCCGGGAAGACCTCCAATGCAGCGATCTCCTGCGTACTACCCAGTCCATCCACTGCTTGTATCACCCCTGTTGCAGGCACAGGTGCACTGCAGACCAGCAAAATTTTCTCACTGGTTGGCAATCTCTGGCCTCAACAGCTTTTGTCCCAGGCATTTGGCCGCATGGGACAGTTAGCCACCAGCCACTCGGCTAACTGCCATTGCTGGCAGCCAGAAGCCACGGTGGAATTGATCACAGGATCTGGGGGGCTTTGAGAGAGGTGCTGCAGCCAAACAGCCTCAGGCACTTGTTAGAAGGCAGGGGAGAGGGTGGAAGCTCCCCTGTACCTGACTGTGCCTCCCTGCCACCAAACCGGTGTTTGCTGCTCCGATGGCCACCCAGGTTCAGTTGGAAGGGAAGAACAGGGGTGGTGGGGGCAGTAAGTAAGCTGGCTTCATCCAAAGGAGTTTTTGATTCGGGTAGCCTTAAAAAGAGAGAGGAAAGGAGAAAGGAAAGAGAGGGGGAGAGGGGAGGAGGGAGAGAGAAAAGAGACAAGGAAGAAAAGGGAGAGAGAGAGAGTGAGAGTGTGTGAGAGAGAGAGAGAGAGAGAGAGAGACAGAGACAGAGAGAGACAGAGAGAGACAGAGAGAGACAGAGACAGAGAGAGACAGAGAGAATGAAAAAACAAAAGAAAGAAAAAAAGAAAGTACATGAGATACGGAGGGAGGGAGGGAAAAAGAAAGAGGAAGGAAGGACCACAATCCCTGGCACTAGATGTAGTTTCAGAGGACATTTTGAAACAGCACACCAATCCAGGGCTAGAAGGGACATTGGAGGTCATCAATCCCCTCCTCCAGCAGGAGACCTTATTTGGGTTATTTTAGTGTCTCTAACAGGGAGAAAAATTGTCAGAAAAGGGAAGTTTACTAGGATAAGGCTGCCATGCAGAGAAAAGCAGAGATAGTTCTCAACTTATGACCACAATTGACCCCAAAATTTTGGTTGCTAAGCAAGAGCATTGTTGAAGTGAATTTCGATGCATTTTTCTCAATCCATCCTCCAACAGTGGATGTCAATTACTGTGGACCAGATTGAGAATTTGAGAGCAAAGACCTGCTGGATTACCAGTGAGTGACACACTCTTAAGGGAAGGGGAAGGGTACCCCTCAACTTACTGTATGTCACCATTGATCCTCGAATCTCCATTGCTGAGACAGCTGTTCAGTGAACTTGGACCCATTTTATGAGCTTTCTTGCCACCTCTATTAAGTGCATTGTTGTTTAAGTCAATCAGATGATGGTTAAATGAAGCTGACTCTCCAGATGGTTGCAAAAGGGAGATCATGTGACCCCAGGATGCTGTGACTGTTATAAATGACAGTCCTCTCTACAGACTCCCAGGTTCTCTGGGAGGGGAAGCCCCAAGCTTCTACCATAAAGACCAAAACTGATAGAATTATCCCCTGCAATTGTAACTCTTGCAAGCAACCCCTGTGCTGAAGGTCCCACCCAGCACTTAGAGATCCCTGCTGCCAGACACCACACCCACTATTCTTACCTCTCTCTCTCTCTCTCTCTCTCTCTCTCTCTCTCTCTCTCTCTCTCTCTCTCTCTCTCTCTCCTTCCTTCCTTCCTTCCTTCCTTCCTTCCTTCCTTCCTTCCTTCCTTCCTTCCTTCCTTCCCTTCCTCCCCTCCCCTCCCTCCATCTGGCAGCAAGGATCTCTAGATGCTGGGTGGGACTTGCGTGGCCAGCGAGGAGAAAAGCTAGAGATTAAGTGCAGAGGCGAAGCAGGCGCAACCAAGTGTAGGAATCTAAAAGTCCCATTCTGACCAGTATAGAGCAGGGGTCACTAACCTTTTGGACTTCAAGGACCACCAAACTCATTCTTTTAAATCCTGAGCACCACTAATATGAATTTTTTTAAAAAATATATTTCATATAAAAATATTTATATTAAATATAAATTTAATATTTAAAAAATTATACACAAACACACACACACATATCAAATTCGTAAATGCTTAATCATAACTGTGGGGCAGAGCGAAGGGAAAGGAGGAGCCTCTCTCATCCTTTGGGGGGAAAGAGGGAGAATTTAATATTGCTAGGATTCAAAAGAAGCAACATGGTGCCTGGAGGCTGGGAAGGTCTGTACGGGGAGGAACTGGCTCTCCCTCAAACGGAAGGAAAGCAGAATCGTTGTCCCCAATCTGGTCTCCTATCATTTCATATCTCCCCCAAGTCAGAGGAAACCTCTCCCTCCTTTGCCAGGTATGGCTGCCTGGAGTTGGGGGAGGGAAGGTGGTCGGGCTGGAAGCATCGAGAAAGATAGGCTCCTAATAATCAGGCAACACCCCCCCCCCTTCATCCTTCACAAGAGGACTCCCCAAGGCTAAGCTCCAGGTTTCTCCAATTGCTTCCAAGCATAGAAGTGTCCCTCCTTGTGTGGAGGCTGAAGCAGGGGATGTTAAGATCAGAAAAGCTCAAGCTCTTGCCTGCACAAACAGGCTGGTTATTAGGAGACCGTCTTCCTTGGTGCTCTTTTGGTCTGGGCATTTGGTCTCCCCCCCATTCCAAAGGAAAGCCAGTCAGGCTTCTCCTTCCCTCCTACCCTTCCTCCTGCTCCCTTCCCTTTACTCAATTCTACTTCAGGACAGAGGAGAGAGTGCTGGAAATGTGTAATGGCATTTCTAACAATCAATTATGGCTCGGTTCCTAAGACCATCAAAAAATGTGTTTCTGATAGTCTTAGGTGACCTCTGTGAAAGGGTCGTTCGACCCCCAAAGGGGTTGAAACCCACAGGTTGAGAACCAATGCCCTAGGGGATGGGACCCAAAATATTCCTTGTCTTCCCGTTCTAATGGATTGGGTAAATATGACCGAAAGAAACAGTGCCTCAGATAACCTGGACCCAAGCCATGAAGGGGTTTAAAAATGATGACCAGCACCTTAAATTGTACCTGAAAGCAAACTGGCAACCAATTGAGTTCCCACAGGAGAGGTGAAATATATGCACACCAAGGTCTGCATAAAATCATGCAGGCTGCTGCATTTTGCACCAACTGAAGCATCCGGAGGATCTTCAGGGGGAGCCCCCATGTAGAGCATGTTGCAATAGTCAAGGTAGGAGGGGACTAGGGCATGAATGAGAAGTGACTGTTGGTCCAGGAAAGGCCATAACTGGTACACAACGTGCAACTGCACAAAGACCCTCCTGGCCACAACTAATACTACTCTTCGAGAACCCTCAGATTACTCACGGTGTCTGTTAAGGACAATGCCACCCCATCCAAGATCAATGGTTTGAATTCTTCATGGTTCAAAGAACCCCAAACCCACAGCCATTCAGTCTTGCCAGGGTTTAGTTTCAACCCGTTGCTCCCCATCCAGCCCCTAACTGTCTCCAGGTACTGCAAGAGGGAAGTCACAGAATCACTAAACTCACCAGAGGCTGAGACATACAGCTATACAATTGATACAGTTATACTTTTACCTTGACCAAGAAGCAACGCTACCATCTCCTCATGACCTTCTCGGGCGGCTTCCATTAATGGTGTATATCCTTCATCATTTACTTCCTCTAAGTTTGCCCCCCTCTCAATTAATAATGCAGCCAGCTCTACATGTCCACCACAGGCTGCTAAAGTCAATGGAGATTCAAAGGAATCAGCAGGCATGTTTACTTGAGCGCCACTATCAAGAAGTAAACGAGCAACTTCTACATGTCCATCCTAGAAAGCAAAAATAAAAGTGCGTATGAACATATACAAAATGTGCTGGAACAGACCCTGACTTATCTAGTCCAGCAGTCTGTTCGTACAGTAGCCAAGTAAGGGAATTTTCTATCTAATTTTCTATCAGATGGCCTTCAGAAGTCATGGTGCCATCAAGGCTACTAGCCACTGATCCCAAGTAAAATAAGCGTATAAAAGCCAGATAAAAATGCTCCTCCAGAAAGTAATTTGGGAGCTAAAATGAAATCCACTTTCATTTATCTGAAGGGACTTTTTTTTTGCACCTCACCTTTATTCTAGACACTAACAGAATCCTTTAGCATGTCTGAGGCAGCCACAGGAAAAAAGGAAGAATAGGTTTTTCTAGTAAATAGATGGGAAATTTTCTTAGGATACTCAAGATTGTTTGAAGAAAAACTGAAAAACTGGTCCAATTTATTTTGTTTTTAAAGAAATGAATTAAGTGTTTTAAATATCTGCAAAGATACTCATTTTATGTCTTAAAAAAGCCAAACCCAATGAAAATAACTGAGTTTTTCGAGAGGAAAACTATTAAACTTTTAATTGGGAAAAATGTCTGACTTATGGTTTAAAGACTTCATTTTATTCCTTTAAATGTCATTCCAATTGTTTAAATGAGAGGGTGAATTTTGCTCCCAGCTTAGCTCAGAGGACTACATGCAACTTGGTAGCCTTTTCACCAAGTAAATTGTTGCATTGCTTTTTAAAATTGTGAAACTACAAAGGAAATTAAACCAAACTTGATATATTTGCTTTACTTTTGATGACTCTTACCATGCATGCCTCCATTAATGCAGTATGCATTTCATCTGTTTTATGTTCCTGATCTGCACCAGCTTCCAGCAAAAATCTCACCATTTCTAAATGGCCTAAAAGAGCAAAAAAAAATAAAAATCTTGAAAATCAGCATTCATTCAAAATTTCAGCTCATAATCACATATATTTGTTCACCAAAGATAAAATCTTAATAACCAAAAGCAAGAATTTTCAAAACCTGTATGGAAAATCTATTTTAATTATTTCATTAACATCAAGAACTGAAAACTCTGTTATTCAGAAGACCATATAATAAAACAAAAAGTTTTACTCTGGGTCTTCAATGAATGGGAAAAGTGGAGTTCTTGAAAAGGCAAAGCTATTTTAACATATGCTTTCAAATATAAACTCTTATAAGGCTCTAGAAGACAGGTAATCCAAAAACATTTCCTCACGATGAGAAAGTACAAAGACACTGACTTTCAATTAGAATATGAAAATTAGAAAAAAATAGAAGTAAAAATTTCTCAGGACAATAAAAGTGGTTCGAGAATCCAGGTGGGTTCTTTGAATTTCATTTTTTTTTTGTCTTCAAAGAACATAATGCTGGAGGGAAAGAGTGTTTAAAGGGGAAAAAGTATTTTATTTAGCTACATATTCTAGTACTGAATGTTTGAAATTTAAGTATTCTTTCCATCAGCATTAGAATATCATCCTGACAAAGATAAATATATGTAGAGTTAAGTATTAATCATATTTAAAATTATTTAAATTAAAAATTATAATATTATTCAGTTTATTAATTGGAAGAAAAAGAGAGCAAATAATCAAATTCAGTCCTAATAAATAAACATTCTTTAGCAGGATTTGAAATTTCTTTATAAACCTCTATTAAAGAATATGGTTAATTATTGAAAGATTACAATATTTTACCTTTATAACAAGCCAGCGTAAGCGCACTCTCCTTAAATTCATTGGAATGCGTATTGATTCCAGCTCCATTTTCTAACAGAACTCTGGCAACTTCAACATGTCCAGCACTCCCTGCCTCCATAAGAGGAGTGTGGCCGTTTTCATTATGGTCCTCGATACTAGCACCAGATTCTAATAGGCCCTTCACAACATCTACATAGCCTCCAGCACAAGCATAAGTGAGTGCTGTATTGCCTATTTAGAAAAAAAAATATGTATTGAGATATCCATTTATACTTTGAACATTTATATATATCTATATCTTAACCAAGTGTTCTAAAAATACAAGTTCCAGGTATATTTGTAAAAGAAGAAACAGACATCCTGCAATCCCCGGAACTAAAAATTATATTTATTGTACTTACTAAGCTTTTGTCAGCCTTTACTGACATCGTCAGAGTATTAAGCTACCATTACAGAGATCTATGCATTTATATATCATTAATCAATTTAGCTCTTACATGCATAATAGGCCTTTCCAACCACTTCCCACCTATAATTGTTGTTTCTGCTTCAGTCATGTTTTATATATATATTTTATATATATGTCAATAACTGGGAACTGAGTATGTTCAGTCTAATGAACAGGATTAGGGGTGACATCATAGAAGTGTTCCAATATTTGAGGAGTTGTCACAGAGAAGAGAGGGTCAACCTATTTTCCAAAGCATCTGAAATCAGGACAAGAAGTAACAGAGAGAACTTATTAAAGAGAGAACTAACCTAGAACTAACTGTTCCTGATAGTTAGAACAATTAGTCAGAGGAATGGCTTGCCTCCAGAAGTTCTGAATGCTCAAACACTAGAAGTTTTTAAGAAGTGATTGGCAGCTATTCATCCAGAAAGGAACAAGGTTTCCTTCCTGAATTGGACTAAAAGGCCTCTAAGATCATGTCCAAATATGTTATTCTATAATTCTATATTTTGGGCTAAGAGTCTCACAATATTTAGCTTTCATCTACAATACAAAAAGATTATTACTTCTCTTAAGTGCATTTATTTGAAAGATGTACATCCTGGGTATTTTCTTCAGATGTTCCAAACTATGCATGGCCCTTTCTCCCTCTTCTTTACAACAATAAACTCTGAGTTTGGCTGAGTTATATCAGCCCAAAGCCATTTGGATCCATTTTCCCAGTACTAGTCCAACGGCTTCATGATTAAGCATATTCATTCATTGGCTCACTATTTGGATTACGAAAGTTTGTATGAGAGGCCTTTTGATCATTTTAGCTGCTTAAATAATGTAAGTTTTCTGATTCAAAAACTGCTCTAGAAATAAAATAGAAAAACAGGCAATTTTGGACAGTCTATGTTCCTAAAGCTTCTGCCAACAGCCCTCCAAAAATCTGCTCCAAAA
Organism: Laticauda colubrina; assembly: GCA_015471245.1. Taxonomy (NCBI): domain Eukaryota; kingdom Metazoa; phylum Chordata; class Lepidosauria; order Squamata; family Elapidae; genus Laticauda; species Laticauda colubrina. Next base: position 11,834,668 of record BLBF01000044.1, on the reverse strand, counting down.
ATCTGCCTGGGAGCAATTTTGACAGGAAAGGCAGGAAAAAGTCCCAACACTGCAAATGCCATGTACACCAATACAACTGGTCTGATTTACAAATATAACTCAAGATTGATCTTGATATTTTATTTGAAAGTGAAACCACTCTGAATGAATATCCTTATAATAGTGAATATGGGACATTGTTTCAATGGTTCCTGAGTCATGTCAGTTAGTCTGAATATAGTAACTTTATGTACCTGCCTCAGGAAATTGTTAAATAGAGTCCATTAAAATAAGCTAATGACATCCATAGAGATTTTAGCAAGTGAGCTGACTTAAATAACTATTATAAATATGTGCATTAGGTTAGTGGTCGCCAATTGGCAGGTTGATGACCACTGGTGGTTCGCAAGAAAATTTTGGTGGTCTGCAGAGAAATGTCCTTCCCAAAGCAATTAATCCAGGCTGAGTAGGAACATAAGGCTGTGCTGCCCACATGGCCCGTGGGAACACAAGGCTTGCATTGTAAACAACATGAGGTAGTGGGGGGAGGGGGGAAAGGGTGGAGTGGGGGAACTCGCCTCACTTGCCCCACACACCTGGCCTGGCCACCAGACTGCTTCTTTCTGCTTCTTTCTTCTTCTGCTTTTGGCTGCATGCAAGGAAAGCAGCAAAAGTCTTTCTCTCTCTCTTCCAAACACTGGCAGAAATGAGTCTTTGGGACCCGGCAAGGTATCCTGCTCCAAGAGGCTGTGCTGGTGCAACAAGTCTAATAAAGACTCAAGTTTGGGGGAGAGAAAGAAAGACTTCTGCTGCTTCTGCTGCTTTCCTTGCATGAAGCCAAAAAGTGTGTGTGTGTGTGTTTGTGTGTGTGTGTCTGTATGTGTGTCTGTCTGTCTGTCTCTGTCTCTCCCCCTAAGAATGGAGCTGGAGACAATATTCTGCGATCCCAAATAAAGGAAAACGGGGTGGGAGATTTTCCTGCAGACTGTTTTGGGGATTTTACTAGGGTCTCTGCCGCTTCTGCTTTTTCTGCAGAGACTCTGGGAAAAAGTTTGCAAGAAAATCCCCCACCCCATTTTCCTACCGACCAATCATTTTTTTATTTGGGATTCTCATTCTCTCTCTCTCTCTCTCTCCTGTGTGTGTGTGTGAGAGAG
>BLBF01000044.1:11682485-11833522 GCA_015471245.1 Laticauda colubrina | reverse complement strand
CCCCCCCCCCCCCCCCCCCCCCCAGCAGCAGTGGTGGAGCTTCAGTGCTTAGCCAGCAAGGAGCCAGGCGAGGTGCGTTGCTCGCTCTTTTTGGCAGCGAAAGAAGTGGCCTGGGGGCCAGGTGATGCATGTGGGGAAAAAAATCAGACACCCCTCAAAAAGATGGCCTAGCTGTTTTTGGGGGGTCAAAATAAAATAAGTCCCTGCCTTACTTTCTAAGAAACATGTTCAGACCAGTGGCGGGGGAGGGAAATCTGCCCCGGGGTGGCGTGCTGACACTGATGGGAAAGTTGTTCCCATATTCCAGAGCTGCAGTAGTCACAGGACTGGCCCTTTGGTCATCTCCACGATGGCCAAAGGGACTACTGTGATTACTGCAGCTCTGGAATAAGGGACCAACTTTCCTACCAACATCAGCAAGCCACTGTCAGTCAAAATTCTTATTAGTGTTCCACGGGATTTAAAATTATGAGTTTGTTGGTCCCTGAGCTCCAAAAGGTTGGTGACCCCTGCACTAGGTCTTCAATTAACTTGAAGAACAAACTGAAGGAACTCTGAAGTTGCCCAAATTGTTTGACAGCAAGAAGAGTAGCATTTAAGTGCACACACACACACACACACAAAATGGAAAAGGGTTATGTAGGTGAGGGGTGTATGTGTACACACACACACATACATACACACACACACACACCTTACCTAAATAACGCACTTCCATTCCATCATATCCTTTTTTAAATTGTTTTAATTAACATTAACATTTGGCTACACTATTTTTAAAATGTTGTTTTTAGAATTACCATTACTACCAACCTTGTTACTAAAATCACAGTAATAAAAGGTTTATCAAAATTTTTAAAATAAATACATTGCCATTATTGTACTATACTCTTAAAGTCCAGGTTGTGGTGTCATTATTATGAAATGGTACTCATTTTATGCTGACAGTATCATAAAATGGTAACCATCACAAAGAGTATAAGGAGACTGTACTGAGCTTTTTAAAGCCCCACCCAGAAAAACTATGTCAAGCTCACTGGGACATAATTGGGACATAATTGGATGTACACTGGGAAAGAGCAGGCTGCTAGGTATATAGAGAACATTGTATACAAATGGCAATACAAATAGTATGTAATATAAGAAAATAGACATAGAAAGAATTCACACATTTATATATATATGTATGCTTCACTTTTGTATCTGGGATATTTCTCTCAAAATAAAACATATCCCCAATATTATAGGGAGGCATAAATATCCAATTGCCTAAAGTTTCATGCTTTTGATGGACCATTTGAATCAAACTTAGTTTAAAAAGAACCTGTGACACATTAAAAAATATCTGTGACAGAGTGGTCTGAAGAGCATAATCTTACTCAACTGAAATGATCTTAAATCCTAAAATTTAATCTTAATTAAATTCTGGATGGAAGGCCACCAAAATATCCTAAATTATAGATTAGACTGGAAAGTAAAAAAAAAAATGAGGGAATGAGGTAGATAATTTATGTACTGTTGCCAAGAAAAACTACATAACTATATCAATGATATCATGCCTTTTAAAAATTGATTCAGTGGAGAGCTTTGAACATTGTCAAAGAAAGCCTGAATCAAGTTTCACCTGGACACATATTTCCTTGATAAATCATCTGCTGCAGAAAAACTCTGCCAAGAAAGACTGTGTTCAGAACCTGTTTAAAACTTGCTATTTTTACGCAGACCTGTTGCACTAATCTTGTAATGATGTTTCATTTTTATTGGATGCTTCTTTCACTATTGGTGATTTCACTATACCAGAAGATATTCTGAGCTTCCAGAATATCTTCCCAGTGGTGTAAATGTTTCAATAATAATAATATGGTTGCAGTTCCTATAATTGCTTCCTCAGAGATTAAAATACTGAGTCATGAGTACCAAACTTGCCAAGTACTGAAAACTGAACTTTCAACTTTTAATTCAATAATTATGTGTATAAACAAGCCAGTGGCTAAAGCTGAGCTTGTTATTCTAGTTAAATAGTTTTTGAAAAGATCAATCTATGGAAACAAGTGGAGAAAAGCTCATGGCAATTAGCAGTATTAACAAAGAAAGATAGGGTTACAGGTGATATAAAAAGAAGCATAATGAAAAATGCTAAGATGATTTCAGGAGACCACTTTATATACACCCATAGCTTTTCTAAGGAAGGTTGACACTACAATGAAAATCAAAGCCAATGACTGAGTGCTTCTAATCCTTTCCTTTTTTTTGGCTGTTGCCCTTGAGAATTGAGAAGAAGAGGAGGAAGAAGAAGGGGGGAGGAGGAGAAGCAGCAGCAGCAAAGAGTACAAAATTAAATATTTCTCTTTCACGAAAATGATGTAATTTAGATCAGGGGAAGAAAATTGCAATGGGCTTCCCCCAAATCTAGAATTGCTTAATTAAAAAACTAATTATAGATTTACTGAAGAGGGAAATGCTAGCTTAGTAGTTTATTGGTTCTGAATTATTATTCTCAAGATAATTTGAGAATAATCACAGACCTTATCATGGATGGATGGATGGACAGATTTCTTTTATTTTCTCTCTAGGAAAGTACTGAACTTATGTTCTTTTCAATTATGTTCTTTTCATTTAATTGGCCTGTGAGAAGTGACTTAAATTCACTTTCATAAAAAGCTTTATGCTAGGAGTTAACACAATTCTTTTTGTGTCCTCCACAAGTGGAGGTGACACAAAATAATGTAGTTTCAAAGTCAAGGATCAAATAATTAGGATCTGATCCCAAAATGGTTCTTTAAAATGTCCATGAGCATATACATAGCATTTGCCTGCAACTCCTAAAGACAGTTGTCTGTTTCAAGGATGGTCTAGTAACTGCAGCTGTACACCTCCCAAAACACAGCTGTTCTTAGGAGTTAGGAGCTGTTCCATCTGCATATCAACATCTCAAATTCTGAATTGAATCCAAAGCACTGCAGAGAAACAATATACTTTGTCAGATCACATAAATGTTCTAAATGTTAGCAAATTCTAACAGCCTTTATAAAGAAATTGTGAAAACCTTGGCAACATTTTAGAGAATCAGACAAGATCTTTATATAAAGTTCACAAAGAAAACTTATTTAAGTGAATTATAAAATATCCTTGCTTAACTATATCAACATTTCAGTTGTTTTCACTGTCCTATATGTTAATCTCTGCAGAAATTCATTATTTTTAAAACTGATATTAAATAAATCTGCATACAAATTCTTCTATATATTAAAAATGTAAGAGTTCCAAGCTCTCTACATCTTTATAATATATTTACCTGTTGAAGACTGTGCATTGACATCAGCACCATGAGCTAGCAGCAACTTAACAATTTTGACATGGCCTCCATTAGCAGCAGCCATTAAAGGTGTTATATCTCCCTTGATACCTCTGTCTTCAACATTAGCATGCATTGCTAGGAGGACCTGTTGACATAGAAAACAAAAAATGATAATTATTATGAAAAGAGAGTAAATCTGAGGTGTACCTATGCAATCCTTATTGTTTGCTCTGTCTTGTAAACCAGCCACTTAAAATACTTCTAAGCATAATGTAGCAACATTATCATATGGTTATGATTGCATTTTAATTATGCATTATTTAGCCACTTTTTATTTAGCCACTGCATTATTTAGCCACTTTATTACATAACCCGCATGTTCCAAGATAGAAAAAACTGCAGTTTCAAGTTTCAAATACTTTGTTTGAATATATGAAATCTTATTTATTCCATGTTTTGATTAACTAACCCTTAACTGACTCATTTCTTTTTTTATTTCTGCCAGACAAAAATTCAGATTCTATTCAGAATATGCCAACTCTACCTCTTTTATATATGAATAAAGTGGACAACTGTAAGAGTAAAAGGGAATTACTGTATTTATTGGAAATGAAAAATTTTATTTTGTCCTTAAATACTGGTTAATAGGAAGAGGTACACCACAAAACTGTGAAACATGGGAAATACATAGGAAATTGGGGAAAGCATGCTAAACCTATCTTTCTTTTATTATCATCCACTGAAATGCAGTCTCTGAAATGCAGTCTCCTTTATCCATTGGAGGCTTTTTTTTTTTAAATCAGGGTCCTCCATGGATAAAAAGGCAGTTCACTGGACAAACTCACCCTCTATACCAGGAGAAGACAAAAAAGAAATTTAAAACATTATATTGACTGAACAGGAGTAGGATTCCTAAGCTTACTTATCTAGAAATCTCAATGAGTTATACTACAGTTTAATTTGAAAGTCATTATCAATCCATTCCCTTTCCATAGAGAAGAAAATATATTAGCTTAAAAAACTACATCTCTAGCATAGCACTCAGCACTGAGAATAAGATACTGAATTGTTTACAATAGAATGTGTAAATTTATGCTTGCTATGCCACATTTCCAAAGTCTTTTGTTGTGTGTATATTTCTGTATACGTCATGTTCAATTAGCCCATCTTATTTTACATATAACTTCCATTAATACTCAGTTCCACTGTAGTAAATTGAAGGATAGGAGCTTAGATTGCACAGCATGTTTTCTAGCCTGATCTATCAGTCATATGACAATATCAGCTGTGTTAGTATTTTTGCAATATGCAATGAAAATATTAGAATCTATCCTCTATCCTCCAGAGATACATGCATGCATTTGTTAAGGAAATCTCCAGAACTTGGTTCCAAAGATGTAAAATCTGGTGACAAGATAGGAAAGCCGGAGAGTATTGTTGTACATTGGAAGTTTGGCAGTATCTCTGTAAATATCTGTTTTATTATTCCCAGAGTTGCTTGCTTGTGAGAAGGGCTATTTCCAGAGGTTGGCTGCTGCCAATTCAGACTAGTTCACCCGTATCAGTAGTTCTGATGACTGGCCGAGCCTGCCCACCTGTACAGTGCTATCCGTCCTATATATCTCACTCTCTGGCTCGCCCACCCCACCCACACAGCCCAGCTGATTTCTGTGCTTTGCCCACTCTATTCACTGCAGCTGCCCACGGTGTGTTGGAAGCCAAGCGCATGAAATCGCTGTGTGTTCAAAGCTGCGCACAAGTTCACATTTTCAGTTCTGCATCAGGAGAACCGGTTGTTAAATGATATGAAGTCCACCTTTTTTGATTTGATAAATATATAGGGTTTTTACACTTTAGAAGCTTTGTTTCTATCTTTTGGGGTCTTCTTTTTGAGCCAATATCAGGAAATTTCCATTGTACATGTAGGCTGCAGCAGATTAATGTGGATCTTACTCCTGAGGAAAGGAGACAGAAACCTCTTCCCCACAAGGTTTCAGAAAGTGCAAGGTTTTTCCGCTATTTTTCCCAATTAAAGTTGATGTCGCAAATACAATCTGAAATTACAGGCTTATTGGATTACATAGATTAAAAGGACAGTACTCTGTAAAATGAATGACTATAATTAGAATATCATCTTGATGTAGCAAAAACAAGATGACTCCTTTTTTAAAAATAAAGTTCATATAAAATTATGATTCAAAATAGCCTTCAAAATTTGCCTTTTACATTACCATCATGAGAAAAAGATTAAATAACAGTTTAATTAGAGATCTTAGTATCCTAGTAAACATACTGTATGTGTAGAAGCCCAATCACAATTTGTGATTTGTGATAAAAAAAATTTGACTTTTTATGTATGTAAGCACTCAAGGGAACTAAAGGTATTTCTTTCTAAAAAATCCAGAATGTTGAAAACAAAATTTAAAATTAATACAGGTAGTCATTTCTTTTAGTAACCATTCAAGTTACGATAGGCTTCGTTCTTATAGTCTTTGCAGCATCCTACAGTGCTGTGATCAAAATCTGGGTGCTTGGCAACTGGTATGTATGATTATAATATCACAAAATCACATTTTTTGACTTTTCTAAGGGACTGCCAACAACCCAAATCAATGAGAGAAGACAGATTTTATAATGACCCTGATAAAAAATATTATAAAATGGGCACAGCTCACTTCACTTGAAAGTTAAGGACTAACTGTAATAAAAAAACCACCTAAATTTATGAACTCTCTGAAATTTCTAATTGCAAATAAGTTATGCTCATAAAAGATTATTCTCTAATAAAGTTGTTGGTTTTGTCGATGACACCAAACTCCAATGTAAATTATGCTGCTCCTAAGGGTGTTCATTCCTTAATCCCAGAGCAACAGAAAAGACAACTAGACAATTTTTCAATTTTGCTTCCTTAAAAACTTGGCCTAACAGGCCTTTAAACCGCTTGTCACTGGTGACATATTTGATCCGTGGACCACCAAATGTCTTCCTTAATATTGGTATCAATTATTTTTGGAAACATGTCTCATATATAAAAAAAACCTGAACTATCCCTTCTCATTTTCACAATATTTTTCAACAGTTCAAATTTTATGCGAAGCAAGGACAAAAATATTCCTGGGTCAACAAGTGGTTCATTCTTCTGTTGTGGAATTGAACTCTTTCAGAGTGGCAAATTTCTTTTTAATATGTGATTCTCTTACGCATCTGTCCCATTCACATATGTAAGAGCAGCACCTACAGCATTCCAAGCAGTAGAGCCACTACTTTTAGATTTTCATAGATATTCCAGTTGTATTTGCTGTACAGGATGTGCTTCAACAACAGTTCTATGCTTTTATATGTTTCTTTCATGTGTGCAGCGTAGCCAACAGATACTATGTAAAAACTGATTTCTATAAAATGGAACATTACAAACATAACTCTTTGACCAAGTCAGTTAATGCTGATTGTATTATGTGATGAGGCTCATCAGATGTATCCAATTCAAAATCCAGATCATTGTGAATGTATGTGCCTGACTAGTGCAGCATCTTCATCTGTTTCATCTAAGTTCCATTTCTTGGTGGTTTCAGCACTGGCACATTGTTGTCATGTGGCACTGCTCTCATGATTGAAGGCAGATTGGGGTATTTAATTAATGTCTTATTTTTATTTATTTATTGAATTTATATTGCTGCTTATACACCATGGTGATTCAAGGTGGCTTACAGAATATAAACCACATTTAAAACAATAAAAACAAAAATAATTAAATAAATTAATATAGTACAATGTAACAAAATCACCCCCAACTCCCATCCCCCGCCCCAGCAACAGCAGATCAAATGAGCCATTTAATGAGCTCCATCCCGTTCTGTATTTCCAGGCCCACAAGCAGAACCAGGTCTTCAGGGCCTTCCAGAAGATTATAGAGTGGGGGCTGTTCTAATCTCTGGGAGAATAATGTTCCAGAGAGAGGGAGCCACCACAGGGAAGGCCTTTCTTCTGGATCCTACCAGGTGTATCTCCCTCAGGGACGGGATCCACAACATTCCCTGCCTTCCCACTCTGATGGTTCAGGTAGATGTGACCAGCAAGAGACGGTCCCTCAGATAACCTGGTCCCAAGTCATGAAGGGCTTTAAAAGTGACAACCAGCACCTTGATTGCACCCGAAAGCAAATTGGCAACCAGTGTAGTTCCTGCAGGAAAAGTGATACATGTGCACACCGGGATCTGCACAAAACCATGCCAGTTGCTGTCTTTTGCACTAACTGGAGCTTCCGGATGCTCTTCAAGGGCAGCCCCATGTACAGCGTGTTCTCAAGACAGGAAGTGACTAGGGCAAGAATGATTGTGAGTAGGGACCGTTGGTCCAGAAAAGGATGTAACTGGTGCACAACCTACAGTTGCACAAAGGCCCTCCTGGCCACGACTGCTACCTGCTTTTTGAGCAGGAATCGTGACTCCAGGAAAACTCCTAGATTATGCACAGGGTCTGTTTGAGGAAGTACTACTCTGTCCAAGACCAAAGATGATAATTCTCCCTGAGCCAACTAATCTGAAACCCAGAGCAACTCAGTCTTGCAAGGGTTTAGTTTCAACTCATTGCTCCTCATCCAGCCCCTAACAGGCTCCAGGCAGTGTGAGTGGGAGGACACAGCATCACTTAACTCACCACGAGCTGAGTATCATCAGCATATTGGTGATACCTCAGTCCATGGTGACGGATGATCTCACTCAGCAACTTCATATAAATGTTGAACAGAAGCAGAGAGAGTATCGAGCCCTGCAGAACCCCATAAAGCAATGATGTCTGGATCTCTCCCCTCCTAGCAACACTAACCAAGAACGGCTGCAGAGGAATGAAGTGAACCAGGACAGCACAAGGCCTCCCACTCCCATCCCCTAAAACTCCCAGAATAGGTCGATGGTATTGAAAGCTGCCGAGAGGTCAAATAGAGCAAGGATGGATGCACTACTCCATCCCACTCCCACCAGAGATCATGCAAAAGTGCGACCAGTTCCATTTCTGTCCTAAATCCAGGTCGGAATCCTGACTGGTAGGGGTTGAAATAATCTGTTTCATCCAGAAACCTCTGGAGCTGCCGCATGACCATCTTCTCAACAACCTTCCCCAAAAAGGGAAGATTGGAGACAGGTTGGAAATTATCAAACTGGGTGGAGTCCAGCAATGGCTTCTTAAGAAGAGGATGGACCACAGTCTCCTTAAAATGCTGGGGTACCAACTCCTCCTGTAGGGAAACATTAATCACTGCCTGAGTCCACCCACCTGTCACCTCCCGGGAAGCTTTCACAAGCCAGGAGGGACAAGGATCTAAAACATAGGTGATTGCACGCATACTCCCTAGGATCCTATCTAATTCCTCGGAAGCAATAAGGTCAAACTGTTCCCAGATAACAGGGCAAGAATCTGCCTCAGGGGCTTCCATCGGACCAGTAATCATGCCGGCATCTAACTGGGAATGAAGTCGAGTGATTTTGTCTTCCAGAAAATCCACAAATTCCTCAGTGCGCCCCTTCAGGTGGACCTCAATCTCCTCCTTCCCCAGGAGGAGGAGGCTCACCTTAAAGAGGGTCACTGGGTGATTATCTGTAGACACAATTAGTTTGAAGTATTTACAATTCACTGCACAAAACACCACGAGGTAAGCCTTAGTAACAATTCCTACCATGTCCGATCGAGTTATTCCCATCTTCTGCCAGCAGCGCTCTAGATGTCTCCTCATGCGTTTCATCCCTCTCAGTTCCTCTGTATACCATGGGGCAGTGAGGTGTACGAGTGAAGAGAGGTTGCATGGGTGCAATCCTATCCAGAGCCTCAGTCACCTTCCTATTCCAAACAGTAAGAGCTCGGCTGGACTGAAGAGTAGGTCTTCAGTTATAATCTCCAGCGCCTTCTGGAATCCATCCAGGTCCATTAGTCGATGGGGGAAGACCAACCTAATAGGTCCTGCCCTCCCTGTGGGGTGTGTGTGTACAACTCTTGAGAAACACATTGCCATCAGACTGTGATCTGACCATGACAAGGAAACCAATGATAGGACCACCAATTCCAGGTCATATAGGCAGGAGACAAACCTGCAAATGGCAGTGATTTCTGAGTTTCTCTGAGCCAAGTTCTAAATGCAATAGCATAGCTTGCACAACAGATGTGAAGAGCCCATGCATTGCATTAGTCACCAATCTTATAATAAAAGTGCTTTCTTAAAAACTTCAGTCGTTGTGCATTTTTGAGGTTTAACGTGTACTTGGCACAAATGTAGCAGAACACATCACAGTTCTTTTGACACTGGCTAGGATTTCTGCTATCAACAATCGCCCTATAGCAAGCCTTACCAGTTACTTGTTGTATAAATTACATGTATATACACAACTCTATGCATTGAAACAATCGCATCAAAATACATGGAAACTGATATCAATAAAATCAGTAGCATCTGTGCATGCAAGCTGCTTTTATAGCCTTTCCAGGCTGCATCCATTCAATCTAAGCATGCCTAGGCATGCCCAAACTATACCTGTTATGTAAATGTTATGCAATATGCCTTAAATGCATGCCTGAACATGCATAGGCTATACAAAGTATCTTATAATGCAAGTGAAAATTAGTAAATTTTATATAATTGTACAAACAAACAATTACTATAAAATAGTACATGATTACCGGCAGCCCAAACTCTGTAAGATACACCCAAAAGTGTTCAGGAAGCAAAATCTTTGTTGTCCAATGTTCTTTGCCATCTGCCAGAATGAAAGGTATGATCCAGAAGCATCTTCAAAAGGATTATCTTGCAAATTTTATTAGTAAAACAGAATCATAATGAAGGAGGCTGTCCATCAGATAGTCAGTTGTTGGAACTTTAAAGATTAATATCATGCCAATACCTTAAATTCCATCTGATAAGCAATTAGCAAATTACAAATATCATGTAATTTATACATTTTTACCTTATACCTTATACATTACCTTATACATTTTTTTGAACATATGGTAATCTCTGTATATTCCATTGGTCAGATGATTAGTTGCAACATCCAATACAAACTGAAACTTCCATGGGAATAACAAATGCAACATGCAATAATAATGCAAAGTCCTTAAAAATCTAGTTTATTTTGAATGAACATGTTCTGCTATATGCTACCAAAATGCGCTTATCAGCAGGAATCAATCAGAGAATTTTTAATTTTTGTTTAGCACTACATGCAAATTGGAATTTCCAGCTTACTATTAGAATTCAAAACACTTAATTTCGAGATCTATTTATTCAATCCCCATTTCCTCTGAGACTTGAGGCTGGGAGGGATCAGGTCTGGAATGACTAAGAATCAGTGGGTTTTCAACTAATGACTAGTAGAATTTGGCTAATGACAGCAATGGGAAATACCTGGATTGCAGTTGCTAAGTAATGTGCTTTACAACCACATTGCTTTATGATGCAAATTCCGGTTAGCAATGCAAACTCTGGCCCCAATTTGATTGTAAGGACTGCTGTACATTAAATCTTCATGTGCATTTTTTACCATAGAGAAAGGCTGAAAGAATATTCCTTGTTATTTGGACTTGTCTCAGATCTTTTTGGAACATAAAATCCAGTAATTTCTAAGCTGACTTACTGAGAGTCAAGGGGTTAAAGTAATTGTTCAGAGTATAAAGAAGATGTAGAAGCAACAGTTGTCATGCCCTTGTTGGAGTCTGATTCTGAGGGAGAGATTTAGCAGCTGACAGGGAGTGGGAGTGTGGCTCAGGTGGCTGTGGAAGAAACGGGGGGAAGGGCACAGTCCAGCTAGGCATTCAGAGGAAGACTCAAGCCCACCCCCTCTTCATCCTAGGGCACGCAAGGAGGAACAGAGAAGGGAGTAACATGGCTTACAGGAGAGAAAAAGGCCCTGATCCCTTTCATTAGTTGCAGCTGGGAGAACAGGATATAAGAAGGGCATTTGCACACAGCATCTTGCTGGAAACAAAGCGTGCATTATCTTTGTCAATCTTTGGCGTCCTCCCAACTGTGTGTGCTTCCTAATCTTTTGGAAATCTGCAATTTGTTATCCTGGCCTGCCGTGTTAATTTCTTCAGCATGGTTTGTGTTGGTTTTTTTTATTTCTAATTTATCTTTACTTTGGGTTTGGACTGCATTTCTTCCCCTTACATACTGTTTTTGGAAGAGTTTGAACTCCAGCCAAGAATAACTGGACATTGGGGGCCAAGTTATTAAAGGGAATTTATCTACTTTTGTGACTTTGTTCTTTTTGTGCCATGATCATCACATCAGTGATCTGGGAGCTTTATATCTATCACTAAAAAGAAACAGCAGTCGGTATTGTGCTTAGCTTCAGAATTCACCTCCATCTTCAGTTATGAAAAAAAAAAGGTTTTATATAAGTTGAACTCCTGATAAGTGCTTTTATTTATTTGTATCACTTTATCATGTTTAATGCATTTAATAAAGTAACTAACTCATTAATTCAAGAAAAACTTTTCCTCTGTTTGAAAGTGGTTGGAAAGCATGTATGTACTGTTCAAGCATTTATGAAGCAAAAGCAAATAGTAGATGTTCTGTCTACTATAAAAAGAATTTTGTGACTTGACACCAATATACTTTGCATGATCTTTTCTGGCAGTTATTGCACCCTAGCATTTAATGGAAACCACTACAGCCTATCTTCTTCCCATTACCTCAATAACTAGTTGTTGCAGAGAATGCAAACATTGCTGGAAATCATAAGCCACAGCATCATACTTTTGAATGCTAAGACCCCAAGATGCCTTTTCAAAAGGCAACTGGAGTTCATTTTTCTTTGAAGATGTTTTGCTTCTCACCAAAGAAGCTTCTTTTGTTCTGACTGAATGGTGGAGAATGGAACAATCTCTATTTCTTGAAGTCATCTGTTTGTTAGCACTCTCTCTGAAAGGTTGAAGCCACTTGGAAGTTTATCTGTGCCCTCAGGGTCACCTGAATAGTGTAAATGGGAGTGAAACATCTTGCAACTGCTGAAAGGACTGTGTTGTAAACGGGATAGATGGCCTCATATCTCTTCCCCTCTATTGAGGGCCTGTTCAGTTTTAATGTAGATGGCCTCTTTGTCCCCTCTTTCAAACCAATGGTTGTTTCTGTCCAAAGTCCACATTCTGGACAGAGTTTCTATTCACACAAAAATTAAAACAATACTAAGACAGAATGACAATTTTATGCAAGGGACATGAAACTCTGCTGAAACCTCTCTATTATCGATCCTTCCTTCTAATACAAAAAAACAGGCTTAGAATTGTCTCTTCCAATGCATTTTTGCTCTCCTGTGGGTTAATGGCAAGCTTCTATTCCACACAGTTTAAGAGAACAAAATGATACCCAAAGCAATCCTACTGATTAATTGCTTAAGTGAGTGAAATTTGGATTGGAGAGAAAATTACCTTTACTCTTGATACCTTTAAAATCTTGTCTGGCTAAGAGACTCTACAGAAATCTGATAGATGGCTGAGGATTTACCAAAGTCTCAGCTTGAGTAGATGTCTAGTCCACATGACAATGGATTTGATCCAAAAGTAAATATTAACAAACTGAATTGTATGTCATGTTCAGAATGTGTTATAAATAAAAAGGGTAGTTTCTCTATTATAATGGAAAAAAGACACACCTGAGCAAGTTCATAATATCCAGCTGAACAGGCTAAACAAAGGAGACTTTCTCCTTCTTCAGTGTGCTCGTTCACACTCCGACCTTCAATAAGCAACTTCCGCACAGCATTTACATCTCCTTCTGAACAAGCTTCAGCCAAACTGCGGCTACGGAGATACAGAGGAAGTTATTCTTATCACAAATATATTAATATTTCACAGAGGTAACAGAATACCATAAAATATAAACATAAAATATAGGTGTCATGGATATATAGCAAAACACATTATGATTACTGGAAATGAAGCTGCAGTGTCAAAAAATCCAAATTATAGCCCACCATTTACTAAGATAATTGGCTTCTTTTAGCACTGCTGTATTTATTTTTAAATGTTCTGAAAATTAAATTTTACAAAGTAAGCTATCTGGATCACTTTGGAAGTGCTCTAATCTGAACAAAGCTACTACTTCAAGATTAACATGGTTCAATAATATGAAAAATAGCCCATTCTGTGATTCATGGAATGTGCAGTGTTTATATTTGAAACATTTCAAAATTTCTTCCATGCCCTATTCACCAATAATTCACAGGCAGCAAGTAGCTATCTAAAAGTAATCTCTCCATCCTTCCAAATGTTCTCTCAACTGAAAATTAAGTAGTGCTTAGTTTGTTTCCAAATTTAGGCAAATCTTTTTTAGGTCATTTTTTTTAAAAAATAAACACCTATTTAATGTAGTAGTTGTCAAATTTTGTAGCATTACGATCTCATATGACTGACTATATGTACAACTTGTATGAATGAAACTAAAATTCTCACTGGAATTATAGCTGAGCAAAACATAAATTTACTTTAAATTATTAAGTTTTAATCTACATATTAAAGGTAGGGAATTCTCTAACTTTGCAATACACAACTGCCTATTCCAGGCTTGTGTCGGCTTCGCAACAGGTAAAGTATGAAGAATTAATTTTGTAAACACTTTCATTTTGTCTATATAAGCCTACAATTCATTTTTAAGTTAAAATCAGATGCCCCCAGTTGCTAGAGAACTCCAGAGGATCTTGATCTGCAGAATTCTTTGTGAATCATTTTAGTATGTTAAGAACTGCTACACTATAATTTACCATTTAATATATTTTTGATGTCTCTGCATTTGATGTTTCTCCACTAATATATTTATCCAATGTTTTCACTTTATTTTTTTTTAATTGTAATATTAAATTTTTGTACATTAAACTTCTTAGGACAATTTCTTTGAAAGATGGTGCTAATGCTGAAGTGAATCTGGCTAAGGCCATCTTGGAGGCTTCAGAGTGCCACACAATAATGGGAGGAGGGAAATAATTATATACGAGTTTTGTAGCCAAAACAATAAAGTTTTCCTGTGGAAACCAAGGACATTTTCACAGGTGGCTGGCTAGAGGAGTGAAGTAACCAAGCAACCGGCCACACCTGGATTAGACAGTGTGACCAGTGATTTGGGGGGAAAGGAGAAACTTTTACTTTTTAATTAGATGAAAGACACGGGAATTTTCAATCAGCTTTCATCAGTTATGCCAATAAGATATATCCAAAAAATTGTTCTTTGAGGAACTTGCCTGCCTCAGAGTTCTGCTTTCTATGGGTGCATTACTTGAAACGCTGACAGAGGGTGCATAGAGTTGTAGAATAAATTAAGTTACAAATAAACATCCTGATCTTGATTTGTAGCCTTGATATTTCAATTTTTTTCATTATAAAGTATCCAAATAATGTATTTATTCAGTATATTTTTATGGAATATAAGACTTTTTTTGGAGGAAGACAAAATTGTACAATTGCCAAAAGACAGTATCTATGTGCTAATTCCCTGAAATAATCCTTAGCAGCCTAATATTGGAGGTATATCAAACATCCTCAACAAGCTAGTTTTATAGGCTTAACGTGAAAATGAGAAAATATGAGAGCTTGTGATGCAACAGCTTGTAATCAAAGTAGTAAATTGTTATAAAGGCTTATTAAGCAAAACTAACCCTTATATAATATGAAATCAAAGACTTTATACAATGCTGTGAATTTTTTAACAGACATTTTAGTATTTTTAATATACTGTATTTATCTTTTAGTTTATAATGACAATTATAAACATGAAAAATATCAAACAACTGCAAATTTATTTTTTTTCCAAAAGTAATGTATTTATCTACTGGATTTATATATTTATAAAATTTATTGATTGCTCATCTTATCATTGGGGTAAACACAGAGTGAATAGTTCAACAGTATATAATTTCAGTAAAATAAATTTTTGATTTACATTCTGATCATAAAACAGTATTATATACAGGGAATCAAATAGGAAAAACCAAGATGAGCTCTCAAGACACATCACTTAAACTTATGCATATTACCAAAATGGATGAAATAATGTTTGTCTCACCAATTCTGTGAACAATACTGTTAATTATTCATAGTTATTCTGTATTTTATTTTCTTATTTTATTTTGCATTTTATTTTCTTATAATTCTTCTTTCTTCCAACCAGATTTATTTTTATATTCATTAATGTAAACAAATACCCTGCAGCCAATCCACAAAATATAGGCATAATATGTTTATGCATTTAATGTCCATTTGATTTATTTGTTGTTTAGAAAATCTTTGCTTTCCAACAGAGGTAAATGTACTGCAGTGTTGAATGACATTCAGCCCACTCGTAATCAGGAGTGAGCCCTAGGTTGTCAATGCTTTGCTGCTGACTAGCAACAAATCTTACACTGTTGCCTTTCCCTCAAGTCACTGTCTAAGACTCATACTTGTGAAAATATCAACAAGGTATGCATTTAAGTATGGACAAATAGTCCTCATTGAATGAATATTTGTTCAGCAACGATTGAAAGTTACAATGGTACTGGATAAGGGTGACTTATGATAGATCTTCATAGTAGCAGCTGTTGCAACATTCCCAGGGTCACATGAACATGATTTTGGCGCTTGGTAATTGGCTTGAAATTATACTGCAGCATCCCATAGTCACATGATTTCCATTTGCAAACTTCATTGCTAAATTCCAACAAGCAAAGTTAACTGGGAAGATGGCAGAATTATGAGATCTGCAACCATGCAGAATTCTCTTTAGAACGGCAATTGGAACGGCAACAACTGTCATAAGTCAACATGGTCACATGTGCTTTATGAACATGTTTGCCTAGCGATATAGTTGCCAGTCCCCATTACAATTATTAAGTGAGGACAATTTATATTTATATGCGCACACACAATTTAATTTTAAACTTAAGAACCAACAAAATGTGAGAGGATGGGGATCACAGAATGTATCATGTGTAGGATTGACACTTAACTTAATCTGCCCTAAATCCATTTTAAAATTATATTTTGTGGACCCTTCCTTCCATAAATTGAAGCCCTGTTAGTATCTGTAGCAGACCTTGATTCACTAATAGTACATATCTTGTACCACAGCAATATTTAACCTAAGGATTGAAATCTTGTGAAATTAAATTTAAAACAACACAGTCAGTCCCAATATTACACTCAAATCTTTATACAAAAATAGCAGGCACATCTTCTGTTATGTGAAAAATGTCTACTGTGGTTTTGCCCTGCAGCACAATGTGCAACTTCATATGTGGAAAAAAATTGGCTAAGGAAGAATTCATGAACTGAATCCTTGAAGCTTATAATTTTGACTATAAATCCAGTTGCTAATGATGATCTTCCCACTCCTATGCTGACACTTTCAGGTGATTACACAAATATTCCCTGCGCTGAATTTCCTGCACAGAAGAGGCAGAACTGTATGCTTTCTGTAATCCTTTCCAAGCTATGATCTGTAATACATAACAATTTAAGAAATAAATATTTTCTGAAATCTGTATAGTATAGTATAATAATGATTGATTTTTACAGCAGAAATATAAGAAAAAAGTAATTTCAGATAAATACTTACCTGTCCATCTGCCCTGAGTTTGCTGTGCTTTCAGCTCTCATTCGGGTAAGTGCAGCAGCAGCTTCATCCAATGCACAGCTGACTGAGGAAGTTAGTCTGCGAAGTACCTCAGGATCTGCAAAGGCTTTACCATCAGCTGTGGATAATTTACCTATTCCTTTTATTTTAGATCACAGATCAGAAGTTTTATATCCACAAAGAGGAAAATAAAGACAATTAACAAAATACTATTCACAGTACTAACAGCATAATTCTTAAGCAAGCACATGTAAAATGGTAATACTTGAAATCAGTCTTGGAGTTCTTCATAACTTAGCAACATTCCAGAAAAAAAATCACATTCAACTAGCAGGGGGAAATATTAACTGGGTTATTTTTATTTTTCTGGAAGCGGTATCATTTTTAAATTTAAAATACATTTCTAGAACAGTCCCAAAGGTGCTTTTTCAAAGAGACAACTAGACTTCCTGTTTTTTTTCTCTGAAGATGTTTCAAAGAAACTTCTTCAGCTCTGACTATGGATGATGGGAATAGAAGGATTTATGGAATGGAAGGATTTATACTTGCAGACAGCTGGTCATTTGCATTCTTTTAGCGGGTCAGTAAGGTCACCTGGAAGTTTATCTATGTCATCAGGGTCACCTAAGTGGTGCAAATGATGGAGCTTTCAACTGTTGAAAGGACTGTGTTGTAGACTGGCTATAGATGATGTTGTATCCCTCCCCCTCTGTTGAGAGAGGGCTGTTCAATTTTGACATAGATGGCTTTTTTGACCCCTCTTCCAAACCAGCAGTTCTCTCTGTCCAAATTGTGGACTTTGCTGTCTTCAGAAGAATGGCCTGTGTCTTTTAAATGCAGGTGGATTGCTGAATCTAATCCTGATATGTTTGTTCTTCTATGTTGTGCCATGCGCTTATGAAGTGGTTTTCTTTTTATAAATGCATGGCACAACATAGAAGAACACATACATCAAGACTAGATTTTTCAAGAAAAACCAGAAAGTCCAGTTACCTCTTGAAAAAGCACTTTGGGACAACCATGACCTGGATGATTGAGAAGCTCCAGACGTATGTCTTGCAAATCAACACCATTTAATATTTAAAATGGACCACTGAAATCAAATCAATAATTTGCAGATAAAATATTCTTATTATTTGCTAAAGACTGAACATTCCAAAAGGATTTGAATAAAAAAATTATCTGACACTTTAACTTGGCCAAGGTAGGCTTTTAGAATATTGTTTATAAATAAGAAACAGTTAATATTACGTGGCTTACTTCTCATATGAGGATCAAAATATCTGGGCAAGTTTATATAGGCAAGGGCAATTCTTCACATAACTAGATTAGTCATAAAATAAAATAAAACTCCCTACAAGGATGTGATGGCGGCATTTCCATATTAAATAATGGCAAGCACCAATTTCAATACAGAATCTTTATTACGTATCAATTAAAATTTACAATCTGTAAAAGTCACTCCAGGAACCACACAGAGTTAGTGACCATATTGAGCCATTTACAAATCTGACAATAATAAATAATTCATTTTCCAACCAATGCACACATTTACAACCAAATGTTGTGCATTTTTTTTAAAAAATGATTTTTTTAAAAGCTATTAATATGAAGCTCAGTAAAGTTTGATAAATATTAGGCAGCAGTGCCAGCAGGTGGAAGAGGGACCTCATCAACTAATTAACGTCACAAATCTTGAGGTTATCATTGTCTGCATTGCAGAGAAAGAGCTCAGGAAGAGACACTTTATTTAAGCAACAAAAAGAGGTAAACCCCCCCTGAAAAAAAAGTTAGGCAGAGGTAACTATAGAGATTATTTTATCTGAATGATAGTAACCAGTGATCTCCACAGATACATACATATATGTGTGTGTGTGTGTGTGTGTGTGTGTGTTTGTGTGTGTGTGGTGTGTATGCGCTGTTCAGCTTCCCTCGGGTATTATCCCACGTCATTGTAGTGCTGTTAAAGTTGTAGCAACGTTTCAGCAGAATCTCATCTGCCATCATCAGGCTTCTGTATGGATGTGGGTCTCACAGCCTCTGGTTTCAAATTCGAGGCTGGCCTATTCTGATTGGCTGGGAGTCTAGGTCTGTGTTCACTGGACTTGGAGTTTGATTGATTGGTGTTTCTGGTTTCTTCTGTCTGTTTTGTGGCTTTGATTGGCTGGCAACACTCTGTTCCTGTGTTGGAGGCTTTCAGTGCAGCTTGGCTTCGTGTGAAAGGATGGCTGCTATCCATTAGGAAGCCAGGTTTCACCTGGGTGCCTGGTGGGGGGGTGTTTGAGTTGGAGGCATCAGAGGGAGTCTGTTTGTGCTCAGGTGTTTGCCTGGTTTGTGGTGTGGAGATCTTTCTATTTGAGAGTGCAGGCTTCCAAATGATTGACAGTCTGATGGAATCATCTCTTCTATTCATACTTTCAGGTCTTTTTTCAATCTCTATGGCTTCTCTGATGATTCTGTGGCTGGGGTTTTCTATAGTGGCTAGGGTTTTAGTGCCATTGAAGTTGATGTTGTAACCTGTGGTTTTCATGTGTTGGACTAGTGAGGAGGTGTGTTCCAGCTTTTTTACTGCATTTTTGTGTTCATCTAGGCGGGCACTTATTCTTCTATTGGTTTGTCCAATGTATGTGGCCAGGCATGATGTACAGGGAACTTCGTATATGCCTTGGTTTTCCAGGTCAATTTTGTCTTTGGGGTTTCTAAGGATGGCTGCTATTTTTTTGTCTGTTTTGAAGGCAGTTTTGATATGATGCCTGTGTAGTATCTTACTGATTTTATCTGTAGTACCTCTTATGTAGGGCAAGACAGCTGTTCCATAGGTCTGTTGATCTTCTAGGTCTCTGTTATGTCTTGGTGTGTTTTTGTGGATCAAGTTGATGATTTTGTTTTTTTGGAAGCCATTGGCTGTCAATACTTCAGTCAGGGTGCATAGTTCAGTCTTTATATGTGTCTTGTCTGCCAGGCATTTGGTTCTGGTAATTAGTGTTTTAGCCACGGAATTTATCTGTGCTGGGTGGTGGTGGGATTGGGCGTTGAGGTAACAGTTGGTGTGTGTTTTCTTCTGGTATACGTGTGTCCCAGTGTGCCATCTGTTTTTTTGTAGATTAGTACATCTAGGAATGGTAGTTGTTTGTTTATTTCCGTTTCCATGGTGAACTTGATTTTGGGGTGTGTGTTGTTTAGGTGTGTTAGGAAATTGTTTAGGTTTTCTTTTGCATGGGGCCAAATCACAAATGTGTCATAGATGTATCTTAGCCATAGTTTGGGTTTGTGGGTGGCATTAGCCAGGGCTCTGGATTCGAATTCTTCCATGAACAGGTTTGCAATGATGGGTGACAGTGGTGATCCCATAGCGGCTCCTTCAATTTGCTTGTATCTTTGTCCTTTGTATATGAAATATGTGTTGGTTAGGCAGTGTTCTGTTAGTTCCATGAGGTCTTTAGCTGGTTGGTATTTATTTTTGATGATTTCAAGAGTTTCTTTTATCGGGACTTGAGTGAATAGTGAAACCACGTCGAAACCTACAAGCAGATCTTCTTGTTCCACGTGGAGATCTTTGATCATTTCTAAGAAGTGGTATGAGTTTTGTACATATGAAGCTGCGGTTTCAGCATGGGGCTGTAGTTGTTTTGCTCAGTGTTTAGCTAGGTTTTGTAGTGGTGCTCCCCTGGAGCTGACTATGGATCTGCCTTCTTTGTGTATTTTTGGGAGGCCGTATAGTTTGGGGCATCTGGAAGATTTTTCTCTTGGTATGATCATCTGTTGGATTTCTTTGCTTATGTGGCTGGTTATAATTTGTCTTATACAAAATGTTGTTCAAAACACATATAAAGATAATAAATAAATTTAATAATACTTAAAATATTCAAAAATCCAATTTTATTTTATGGATATTCTGTAAATTAATTGTTGTTCAAAATCAGTGGTGTATATTTACCTGCAGCTTCTAGTAAAGCTTCTAATCTAGCTTGGGTTTCTGGATCTACTGTTCTGAGATCAGCACCATCAGCAGTACTTGACAATAGCAATTTTGAAGCTGTCTCAAGCATTGGATTCTCCAAATCATCCTGATCCAAAATAAATGACTCCACCTAGGAGGAAAAAAATGAATTTTGATACATATGTTTATAAGGAAACAAAGGTCTCTACATATGAAAAAAATTAACTTAGTTGATAAGTTTCCAAACCATCTACATCTACAGGCCAGTTTTATGAAATTTCAGAATTATAATTATTTCTTCTCTTTTCTAACTACTACTTTTCTTTTTTATTTTCTAACTTACTGAGAACTATATCATTTCTTCTCTTTTCTAACTATTCTATCATTTCTTCAATTTTCTAATCTAACTAAACTCTAAATATTACTTTATCTTTCAATGCCATGTTACGTCAAAATGTGAAATTCTGAATAAAGGAAATGAGATGGGTAAGCTTTTTTTTAAGATTCCATTTAGACTTTTGAGACACAATTGTTCTGTATGGATTGTTAAACAGCCAAAATTGTTTTACTATTTTACTCTTGCATTTGGAAGATAGTTCATTTAGCCTGAATTCTATAAGCTAAAACCTGTGAAAAGCACATGAATTCCAACAGCACTTGAACTATATATATAGAAAAAAGTTTGCACAGAACTAACAGTTACTATGACCAATCCTGAACTACAGTAGCTTACACTCTGATTGTATTCCTAAGTAAGCAAAAATGAAAATTATTTTAAGTTATCCAAAAAATATAATGCAATTGTCCAAAAGATATAATTGGTAAATGCAGCAAAATTTGTTACAATGATTTCATTATGACTTTCTACAATTTGCTAACATTTGTAAAATAAGGCAAACATAAGCTTTATACATCAAAAAGTAAATTTGTAATAAATGAACGAATACTGTAGCATGTTGAAAAAGAAACAACATAGGTTTGTCTTATACCATATGTTAGAGCAATTTAAAATTTAAATTAAATTTAAGCAATTTAAATTTCGCATGTTCCTCAATTTGGGAATGATATGAAATATATCACTTTATGAATTTGGAAGTAACTAACTTTTATAAGTATAAGCCTCCTGGAAAGGATCTTCCAATTGATTTCAACAAGATCATAACTAAAGGCATATCTCCTTTTATGTTATCTTGGAGTCTTTGATACATTGATCTAAACTCAGGGAATTAATAAAAATTACAATAATACCATGATGATCACCATAAAGTACGTTGATCAACTAGTTGCTACATTATAAACCAAATTAAGTTTTTAGGCAGAATTCATTGCAGTGGCCTAATTCCTATTATATTTGTGTATGTTTAATTATTAATAGGACAGCCAGAAATACTTGCACCTAACACATTAAACTTCACACGTTTCTTGCCTACATCAGAAAACATATCTTTTTTCAGTCATTCATGCTCTGGTCATCTCCAGTATTGTCTACTGAAATGCCCTTTGCATTGGTCTGTCCCTTGAAGAGGCCACTCAGAGTTCCTCAAACCATAAAATGGGCAGCATACAAATATAATAAAGCAAACAAAGAGTATCAGAAGCTGCAGCTGGTGCAGAATGCAATGGTGCACTTTTGGGCATCCCTAGGGTTGTGCATGTAACATCTCTACTACATGAGCTAAACTGGCTGTCAGTTTGCTCCTGGGTATAGTGTAGTGTAGTGTTGTTAAAATATAATATAATATAAATAACATATCATAAACATAATTAAACTTTTCTCTTCCAAGAAGACCTCTTACCTTTACTATTACTTGTTTAAATTTCTTTTATTGAATTAATATTTTCCTAAATTAGGAAACCTTAAAACTTATTAAGAACTGTGGTGATGCAGTGGTTAGAATGCAGTACTGCAGGCTACTTCTGCTAACTGCTAGCTGCCTGCAGTTTTGCAGTTTGAATCTCACCAGGCTCAAGGTTGATTCACCCTTCCACCCTTCCAAGGTCAGTAAAATGAGGATCCAATATGCTGACTCTCTAAACTGCTTAAGGCTAGGTCACATTGGCCGATGGATGCAAAACGTATGCAAACAGGACACAGCGGACAAGGGAAATTTCCCAAATTTGCACAAACAGAATGGAAAAGAACGGAAAGGAACGGACGTGGGGAGGATGTAGCGGGGATGTAAAGTGGATATTCGTAGGAAGCCTAGCAGATGAAAGCGGATGGAAGCGGATGACACATCTGCAGGGGTTCCAGGGGAGAATAGCAAAGCGGACGCGTAGCCGAAGGGGCAGATGTGTAGAGGTTGATGCGGATGCATCACGGACGCCTATAGGAAGTAAAGCGGATGCATAGCGGATATATAGCAGATGCAAAGCGTTCACTGCGCATGCGGGGAGGATGAATTGCGTAAGCTCCACGGATATAAAAGGAGGCAGCTCGCAAGCAGTCAGCATTCAGAGGAAAGACCTGCTGCCAGAGACATCTTGAGAGAACACCATGGGGAAGAAGAAGAAGCCTGTGCCTACTCCTGTCAGCCCTGGCAAGAAGGACAGAACCACCATCCCACCCCCTGGTGCTGATTCTGAAGCTGCTGGTGCTTCTGCTGCTGCTGCTTCTGCTGCTTCTCCTGCTGGTGGTGCTTCTCCTGCTGCTGCTTCTGCTGCTGCTGCTGGTGGTGCTTCTCCTGCTGCTAGTGCTGTTGATGCTGCTGGTGCTTCTCCTGATGCTGCTTCTCCTGCTGGTGCTTCTCCTGCTGCTGGTGGTGCTTCTCCTGCTGTTGCTGCTGTGGTGGACCCAAGGCCCTCAAAGCCCTGCTGCTGAAGGCCCTGCCAGAGAGAGGAAGAGGCAAGGCAAGGAGAAGGGAGAGAGGAAACAGTACTCCATTTCCGAGGACCATAAGAAGGAGGTGCTGGAATGGCTGAGGGAGAACGAGTACCTGTGGAGGAAGGGCCACAGGCTCTATCGCGACACCAAGAGAAAGCAGGCAGCTTGGAGAGAGAAGGCGGAGAGCCTGGGCTACACTGATGATGTCCTCTTGGGGTGGTGGAAGCACATGCACACCTGGTATGGCAAGCTGCACCTGAAGAAATCCGGGCAGGCCGTTGTCAAGCTCACTGACCGGGAGACCTACGTCATGGCCAAGTGCAGCTTCCTGGAGGGTGAGATCTGCCACCGAGGAGCAGCCCCTCTGTCAACCCTCTCCCTCAGACAGTCCACAGAGAGCCAGTCCTCTGCCAGGAGACAGCTACCATGTCCAGGCAGGTGTCTTTGGAGGCCCCATGACAAAGGACCCCCCGACAGCTGCACTCCCCGTGCCGGAGGACGTGGAGGATCCCCTGTCTCAGATGGAGCAAGAAGAAGCAGCCACCAGAGACTAACCCACCTCCACCCCCAGCTCCACCTCCACAGAAAGCAGGCAGAGAGGCAGACCGGAGGGACAGAACCACACTGTCCTCTTGGAGATCAGGGATACAATAAAAGCCAGCACAGATCTTCTCTCCCAGCTAGTCCACTTTGACATACCTTCCTCAAACCGCAAGCCCTTCATTACCTATGTGAGCCAGACCCTCATGGACCTGCCCGAGGCCCAGTACCAGGTGATGAAGGAGAGGATCACAGCTCTTCTGCACCACCCTCCAGGCCCAGCTGAACCTGCTCCTACCCACTCCAGATCTGCTCCTCCACCCCAGGCGATGTCACAGCCCTTCCACGGATTTCAACAGCCCCTCACCTATCAAGGCTACCACTACCAGGACTTCCCACAGCAGAGGCAGCCCTTCCCAGTCCAGGCCCAGGTTTCTCAGACACCACAGACGCCTCACCTCACCCAGCTGCAGCCCAGACAGCCCCCACTACACTCCTCCTTCCTCCACCCCACAGCCAAGGACGTCGTCAGAATATCTGTCATCAGTCTTGGGCCTCACATCCCAGGTACTTGATGAAGGGCCTCTCAACCTCACGGGACTGAGTCAGCTCTCTGAGAGCTTCCTGCACACACCATCTCCTGTTGCACTCTTGGGGCCAGGCACCCCAATGGCGCCTCAGACGAGCACTCCAGCCACCTCCACAGTCCCTGGCCCCTTTACATCTGAGACCATGGGCATGCCTCAGAGTGACTAAGAAGAGTGCCAGAGACTGACTTGTTACCTGTTCACTTTATCTTTGCTTAAGACACTTTACATGGTTCATTTTGCTTTTTCATAAAGTCATAGTTTGTTATTAATAAAGGTTATCTTTGCTTAACACACTTGGTTCATTTTTTTTTACTTCATAAAGGGTTGGTGAAAACTTTGAAAAAATGGTTAAGCCTTTGCATGCTTGTGGGATAGGTAAGGATAGCTGTGGTGTGGGTAAGGATAGCTGTGGGATAGATAAACCTCCAGCGCAAGCATAGTGGGACTGTATGGTCCACCCTCCCAGCTGCCACACATATGGCCCTTTTTTATCAATAACAATTTAATCATTGATCAACACATTTCAACATAAACAAAGCTCTTTATTAATGCCCTGTTCATTGTAGGGCCACTCAACATACATGACACAATCTCATCAATGTTATGAGACAGGCTCAAGGAAGCATCCATTAAGCATCTACCATCCTGTCTTGCCACTCCACTGCTCCAGCTGGGGAGTTGCACCAGTGTTTCAGGAGGTTGCGCTGCTTCTTCCCTTCACGTGAAGCTCTGTTGGGGCCTTGCACATCCACAGTGTCTATCAGGTTTTGTCCTTGCCTCCATTCACCAGGCTCCATGTCCCCAACAACATTGCCTTGTTGACAACAACATTGTCTTGTTGGCGGTCCACAAGCCTGTTCTGCAACACTGGGTAGCGGGTGCGCATGAGATTGTGCAGGATGCAGCAAGCTTCCACAATGCTCCTCACAGTCTGTGGGCGATGCTGCATGTTGGTGAGAAGTACCTGGAACCTGTTGGCCAGGATGCCAAAGGCGTTCTCCATCACCCGTCTTGCCCTGGACAGCCTGTAGTTGAAGATCCTCTCTTCACGGGTGAGGTATCTTGAAGTGTAGGGCTTCATGAGGTAGGTTCTGAGGGAGAAGACGTCATCACCCACGATGAAGTAGGGCACATCTTGTGTGTCATTGGGTAGGGGGTCTTGATCTGGAAAACCCATGATGAGGTTGCATTCCAGCCCATCCTTGAGGTCACTGCCATTGTATATCTGGGCATCTGAAGCTGACCCGTTGCCTGAAGCATCGATGTACATGAACTTGTCGTCAGCATCAATCATGGCAAAGAGGATGATGCTGAAGAAGCCCTTGTAATTGTGATAAGAGGACCCTGAGTTGGCTGGAGCTTTGCAGGCCACGTGCTTCCCATCTATGGCTCCAACAGTGTGGGGAAGGTTCCACCTCTGATACCACTGCTCTGCAACTTTCCTCCAGCCTTCTTCAGTGGTGGGACACTGGAGGAGCTCCTCCACGTATTCTTCGATGATGTCCTGCACCACTTCTCTGACCACAATGCTGATAGTGTTGTGTGGCACCCTCCAGGCATACTGCATGTTTCTGTATGTGGTCCCAGAGGCCAGGTGGCACAGAGTCAGTGCCACCTTCAGTCCAGGGTCCCGGCTGGGACGGAAGTTGGTGCTTGGCTTGGTCAACCTGGGTCTCAGATGCTCCACAACTTCGTCAAACATGGCTGGTGGCATCCTCATGAAGTGCTGGAATGCACGAGTGTCTTCACTCCTCAGCTCCACCATCAGCTTGTCATACAGTCCAAAATCCACTCTTCTCCCGATCCATTGTCGGACCCACACAGCTCTTGGACGTCTCCTTCTTCTCCTTGCATAGAAAAGGTGAAACAGTCTGAACAGGACTTGGTTATGGTGTTGAATGATCGCGGCTACCAAAAGGAGTGTGCGATGATCCAAGGTGGAGATCAATGGATGATGTGGAAGAGCAAGAGCAAGGCTGAAGAGGTCTGCACACCAGGGCTGCTGGACTGATAGTGAGATCCAGGTGATTTCCTCCCACTTTTTATAGGAAATATCGGTTTTCCGCTAGGTGTCCTTCCACATACTCTAGACATCCTCCAGACATCCTAAATATCCGAGATACATCCCAGATACAAATGTTTTGTCCATTTTTATGCTTTATATATGAGATGCATCCGCTTTCATCCTTTCTATGTCTGTGCTACTAACGCTGTGTGGACGTTCCGCATACCTTTCACTTCCTCCCTCTTTCCGTTTTCCTTTGGAGCGGATGTGAGTTGCGCGGATGCCCAGAGGATGCAGAGAGGATACAGCGGACGTTTAACGGATGACAACAGATATAGAACGTTTGTTGCGTGCATTTGTCGTGGATGTAGATTGTACGCGGCGGAAAGTTCATCCGCTCAAAAAGTTTTGTGCAGCTTAAAACTTTTTGAGAGGATGAAATAGCAGTAGACGGATGCTCGACAGATTGAGCGTATGAAAGACGTACGCAGTGAGTACCCAACAGATGCATCGCGTTTTCCAATGGATGGCAAGCGTTTTTCTCAGTCTTACATCCTCTTTGCATCCGTTGGTGCAGTGTGACATGGGCTTTAGAGAGGACTGTAAAAGCACTGTGAAACGGTACATAAATCTAAATGCTACTGCTATTATTAAAAGGCCATAGAAGCACTTTTTATCTGGTGACCATTCAGTTATGTTAGTAATAAGAATGGACATTGGTAAATTTACCTGAGAACGCCCTTTCTATCTATGCTGCTAGAGAGCCCAGGATGGGTTAGACTCCTCCTGATGACATCATCCATCTGTCTGTCTAATATAAAAGTGACTGCCTGTGGTAGTTTCCCCAGCTTTGGCAAAGGTACTTGACAGCCTTTAGTAAGTGTCTCTGAAAGCCAAACAGAATCTTGAACATTAACATATCTTACCATGGTCTGGATGAAACAAGGGAGGGACTGGGCTCTCTACCAGCATAGATAGAAAGTCCATTCTCAGGTAAATTTACCAACACCCATTTTCCTCAATGCTGCTGCGAGAGCCCAGGATGGGACATACCAAAGCCTGCATGTCCACGGGAGGGTCCTCGTCCGGCAGATCACTCCAAAGTTGGGAGCACTTGCTAAAGCACCCATTGCCAAAGGCCGCACTTGTCAAAGCATAGGAGTCCAGGCAGTAATGTCTGATGAACAAAGACAAGGATGTACATGTAGCCGCTCTGCAAATTTCTCCTAGGGATGCCTGGTGGCCCAGGCAGCTGAAGTTGCGGCACTTCTAGTAGAGTATGCCATTAGGTACTGGGGTACTGGAAGGGCCCTGGATTTGTAGGCCTGTGCGATGCATGCCCTGATCCACCTACTCAAGGTGGGAGGAGAGGCCTTGTTCCCCCAGTGGGAAGAGAAAAAGGACACAAACATGCCTCAGTCTTTCTAAATGTTGAGGTATGTTTGATGTAAATTCTAAGTGCCCTTCTAACATCTAGGGTGTGCCATTTGTGCTCTAAATTGTGGTGTGGAAGGGTTCAGAAATCAGGCAACATTATGTCCTGAGATCTGTGGAAGAAGGTACTAACCTTTGGGACAAAGGTAGGATCTAGGCGGAGAACAACTCTATTGTCATGAAAGGTGCAGAGATCCTGCCTGACAGAAAGAGCAGCCAGCTCCGATACCCTTCTAGCCAATGTGATAGCGACCAGAAAAACCACCTTTAGGGTCAAGAATTGAAGAGACACTGTTCTAAGGGGTTCAAAGGGAGGTTCTGTTAGAGCCTGGAGCACCTTGTGAAGGTCCCAGGAAGGGTACCTGTGTACAGGAGGGAAAAGGTTGGAAGCCCCTTTTAGAAACCTCCTGACAGAAGGATGGTGAGATAAGGAAGAAAGGGATTCCCAGGAAAGGACTGAGGAAAGAGCGGCTACCTGACAATGTAAGGTGTTAGGTGCAAGACCCTTCTCTAGGCTGTCCTGAAGAAATGGAGAACCTCTACTACTCTAGACAAAGTTGGAGTGAGACCCTCTTTTTGACACCATTTGCAAAAAAAGCCTTCCAGGTGGCATCGTAGATGGTTTACAATGGTGCACATTGTAGATGGTTTACGAGATGCCTGGATAGTGAGAATGATCCTGTCTGATTAGCCTATCTCAACTGATGCCGCTCAACCATGATGTGGTCAGTTTGAACCACTGGGGATCCAGGTGGAGCAAGGCTCCCTGAAGGGAGATCAAGTTGTTTGGGATCCTTCAGGGAGTGGCTACTGATAGGTTCACCAGGTCTGCAAACCAGGGTCTCCTGGGCCAACAGGGGACCAGAAGAATCAGCTCCACCCATTCCTCCAACATCTTCCGAATGACCACCAGAATGATGGGAAGAGGGGGAAAGGCATAGAGGAGACCCATGGGCCATCTGCTCTGAAGAGCTTTGCTCCCTGGCAAGGAACCTGGTGAAGAACCTGTTGACTTGAGCATTTTGGGGAGAGGCGAAGAGGTCCACCACTGGGGCACTGAACCTGAGTGATAAATTCCTGAATATAGATGGATGGAGGGACCATTCTGTATGGTCGACTAGGCTTCTGCTCAGCCAATCAATTGAGGGTTGCTGACTCCCAAAATGTGGTCTGCCGTGATAGATAGCAGGTTTCTCTCCTCCCAAACACCCCAAACGTTCGGCTTCCCTCATCAGGGCCCTGGATCTTGTTCCCCCTTGTCTGTTGATGTATGCCTTTGCAGCCATATTGTCCATGAACACTAGTACATGGGATCCAGCCATCTTGTCCCTGAATTGTTTCAGCACCAGGAATATGGCCCTTAGTTCCAGCCAATTTATGGGTCCAGCCCTGTCTATTCTTGAGCTATGTGTCCATCCATGTGGGCCCCCCAACCCAGGAGACTTGCATCGGTGGTGATGAGCAGTCTGTCCAGTTCCTTGAACAGGAGTCCCTTCCAAAGAGCCGGAGAAAGCCACCAGCTGAAGGAACGACAAGTCTGCAGAGTGAGCCAGACCTTGGTTGATGTGTGGCTGGTTCCTGCTCATTGAAATGGGAGCAGGAACCACTGTAGAGATCGGAAATGTAACCATGCCCACGGGACGATGCCGATGCATGAGATACTTTTTCCTAATAGTTTGGACAGCATTGACAGGGAGACAGTGTGTTGATGTTGAACCTGTCGGATGATTTCAGTAAGGCTCTTCCCCTGATCTGGTGACAGAAAAACTTGAAACAGAGTTGTGTTGATGACTGCTCCCAGGTGAAGCAATTTGGTCGTGGGAGAGATATGACTTTTCCTGGTGTTGATGGAAAAGCCATGGCTCTAAAGGCATGAAAGTGTGATTTGTAGATCTCGATGGGCATAGTGATGGAGGACGACAGAATCAAAATGTCGTCCAAGTAACATTGGATCCTCACTGGAATGGACTGGAGTGAAGCCACCAATGCCACTAATATCTTTGTGAAGACCCTTGGAGCCGACTAGAGCCCGAAGGCTTCATACTGGTAGTGAGAATTCTGGTAACAGAAACGGAGAAATTGGCAATGCTGAGGCCATATGGGAATGTGGAGTAAAGCCTCTGTAAGATCAATGGAAAAGAGGTCACCCTCCCGAACCCTCTCTAGTATAGAATGCAAAGTCTGCATTTTAAAGTGCCCGTATGGGATAAACTCATTCAGAAATTTAAGGTCGAGAATGGCTCATCACCCCCCCACAAGGCCTTGGGGACAATGAAAAGCCGAGAATAAAAACCATGTCCCTGTTGGAGGTCAGGGACTGGCTGAATGGCCCTTATGTCAACTAGGTTTTGAATAGTAGATTCCATAAAGGCCCTTTTTGAACTGTCCCACGAAATGGAGATTCTCTATGGGGTTCAGGTCAGACAGGTTTTCTGGCCAATCAAGCACAGTAATCCCACGAGCATTAAACCAGGTTTTGGTGCTTTTGGCAGTGTAGGCAGATGGCAAGTCCTGCTGGAAAATGAAGTCAGCATCCCCATAAAGCTCGTCTGCAGAAGGAAGCATGAAGTGCTCCAAAATCTCCTGGTAGAGGGCTGTGTTGACCCTGGAATTAATGAAGCACAGTGGAGCAACACCAGCAGATGACATGGCTCCCCAAATCAACACAGGCTGTGGAAACTTCACACTGGACTTCAAGCATCTTGCAATGTGTGCCTCTTCATTCTTCCTCAGATTCTGGGTCCTTGTTTCCAAATGAGATGCAAAAGTTGCTCTCATCAGAAAAAAGGACTTTGGACCACTGAGCAACAGACTAGTTCTTTTTTTCTAGCCCAGGTAAGACACTTTTGATGTTGTTTGTTGTTCAGAAGCAGCTTGACAAGAGGAATACCATATTTGAAGCCCATGTCCAGGATCCATCTGTGTGCGGTGGCTCTTGATGCACTGACTCCAGCCTCAGTCCACTCCTTGTGAAACTCCCAAACACTTTTGAACAGCCTTTTCCTGACAATCCTCTCCAGGCTGCAGTCATCCTTGCTGCTTGTGCATCTTTTTCTTCCACACTTTTCCCTTCCACATAACTTTCAATTAATGTGCTTTGATACACCACTTTGGGAACATCCAACTTCTTTTGCAATTACCTTTTGAGGCTTTCCTTCCTTATGGAGGGCGAAATGAGGGTTTTCTGCACAGCTGTCAGGTCAGCAGTCTTTCCCATGATTGTGATTCCTACTGAACCAGACTGAGAGAGCATTAAAAGGCTCAGGAACCCTTTGCAGGTGTTATAGCTTAATTAGATGATTAGAGTGGGACACTTTGAGCCTAGAATATTGAACCTTTTCACAATATTCCAATTTTCTGAGATTGTGAATTTGGGGTTTTCATGAACTGTAAGCCATAATCATCTCAATTATGACAAATCATGACTTGAACTATCTTGCTTTGCATATAATGAGTCTATCTCATATATTAGGTTCACCTTTTAAATTGCATTACTGAACTAAATGAACTTTTGCACGATATTCTAATTTTTTGAATTTCACCTGTAGATATTTTTCTGTTCAGAGAAATGATGTTCAATAAGTTTCCAAAGATACTGCAAGCTGTTTCTGCTTCTGAATATGGTTTCAACATCAATGGCCCAGATTGCCTCTGCAGAATGAAATGACTTCAGAACTCTGGTTCCTAATTTAATGCATGGTGGGTAAAAATATGTCCTCTAAATACTTCAGTGGGCATGCCAACTTCCATGACATATCTAATTTTGCTTTCCAAAATTTATCTATCTATCCAGCTGAATGAATGGAAAGTGACACACTACAAAGCATGCAAAATACCTGCCTTAAGTAGAATCTGATTTATACTTATGTATAATCCTGGGAAGTGGCAGTCTGATGACAATTGCATATACAGGAAGCATTAAGCATTTCTAGTATAGAGTATTTGCAACGTTAGGGACAGTTCAGATGTATAATCTTTTTTCAGAAATCTGCTGGCCTCATTCAATTAATAGGAATATGTCTTTATGTTGAGTTTCATGTTACTACGGTACATTCTAGTCTGTATTCTAGGATAATGCTGGCATTTACCTTCAGTGTAGTAAGCATCTTTTAAAAAATGAATCTGATTTCCTTACCTGGTAACTGACAAATTATTTCAGAAATTAGAGTAAATATTTAACTTTTATCTACTTATAACTTGCTCAAATATTAAGAAACCTACTAGACATTTGAACTACTGTAACTACCTTTGAAGGCTGCAGATCTTATTTATTTAATAAAATTTTACCACAAGCAGAAAAAAGTTGAAGATTTACTCTAATTTACTCTAAAATAAGTTTTCAGTTACCAGATAAAATGTTAGAATGTTAGAATAAAATGTTTTAGAATCCACAAACCACTGGGTTTTAGAAATATAAAGCTGTTATCAATTGAAAAACAAATATATCTTACCTCTTAAAAGTGTTAAAGACTATATATCATATTATATACAGTGGTGCTTAAAAGTTTGAGAAACTTTTTGAATGTTCAGTAGTTCTGCATAAGCACAACTTAAGATAGGGTCACCTGTTCTTCCCTAAAAATTAGATAAGCAGAATTCAGTTAAACAAAAACATAATACTTTTTCTTTTATTTACTGTGGAAAATGATCCAAATCTACCTTTTTGTGTGAGACAATTATTCAATTATTATGCAGCAATATAATGCAACTTATATTTCTAATATTTGTGGATCAATCTTGCATATCAGCTTTGAGGAATTTCAGCCATTCCTTATTACAGAAGAATTTCAACTCAGGGATGATGGCAGGCTTCCCCACTTCACATCCTTCCACAACATTGCTATAGGATTAAGATCAGAACTGTCATTGGCCATTCAAAAACATTAACTTCTTTCTGCTTAAACCATTCTTTGATCAGATGGCTTGTGTTTTGAATCATTGAATTGTTGCATGATCCACTTTCTCTGAACTTCAGTTTAAACAGATGCCTTGATATTTTCTTGTAGAATTTTCTAGTACACTCAGAATTCATATTTCTATCAATTATTGCAAGCCTAGATGAGAGGTATCGAAGATAGCCCAAATCATCACATTACTACTATCACGTTTCACATATTCAGTAAGATTTTTATGCTGAAATTTGACATAGATCCACAGTAGTTTTTCTTATTGTTCAGTCTTCTTCTAATGCTGGTCTAATCAATACTAACGTTCTCCAATGCAATTTAGTTCTTTACACATTACCCTGGGACCTTTTTTAAAAAAAAAACAGATTTTATTTAGTTTTTCACATTAAAAACAAAAATCTCTTTTTAGTAGACAACATATTTCCGAGTCATCACCTTTACATACAAATATGACAGCAATTATACATTCATATATGCATACTTAATTATTACCTTTTCCATTCCAAATTTTCAGTAAGGAGAGAAACAAACACATTAATTCTAGTCTCTTTCATTAATCTCAATCAAAACATCTTTTTGTTTCATTTCAATTATTTTAAATATAATCTTCTAATATTTTAAAAATAAAGATAAACAATATGTGTTTGCCTAATAATGATTATGATAATAATAAAAGAGGTTACCAATGTCTCTCCTTGCTTTTAATAGTCTATATTAACTTATTAATTTAGTTAGTTCTTTAGTCTGTCATATTCCCTTTCCATTACACATTCTTTTTATAAATTCTAGATTAATACAAATTTTAACACTAAAAAAAAAAACAAGTATAGGTTTCCCCCCTTTGACTGTTTTGAGTGTGACACTTCAATGATTAGAATATTCCTTTATTCCCTTATCTTGATTCCCAATAAACCATTATTTTTAAGAAGTTACAATAATAATCATTACATCTTTTCATTTGAATTCCGCAGTATATTTCCTCCCCTTGATTTTTAATAAGAGTTATCAGTATCTATATTACCCTATTTTCTAAATATTTTTAATTGCAGAAATATTCTTAATACCTCGTCACCCTGCAGAATCCCCTTTTTAATTCATCAACCATTATCTCTGAAAAAACAATTTCTTTTCAACGTTTTACTATTTCCGTATTTCTTTATTTCATGCACCTGTTTCTTACTGCTTCTCCTCCCCTTCTTTTCCCCATATCTTTTCTCATTCCAGTTTATATCCCTCTTTCTTAATATCTTCTTTTCCCCTTTTCTGCTGGGTCTTTCTGCCTTTCTTGACTTCACAGGTATTCCCCCTTTTGATTGCCTTCTTAAATCTCAACTTTTTAACCTTCCTTCTTTCCCCACTTCGTTGTAGTGTTCTTTGTGTTAATTGTCGATTTAAAATGTCTTCTCCTTGAATCGACTCCTCCTCCTCTGAAGCTCTTTCTTCTTGTTCTTCAATCACCATTTCCATTTTTTCTAACACAGAGCAAAGTGATTCGCCTCTTTCCTGTTGTAATTCTCTCATACTAAGTTCCATTTTTAATTCCCAAAGATATATCATCATTACACACTCTTATATTTTATGATCGTTAAAGTCCACAAAAAAATCCACTTTCACTTTCCTTCTTTCTTCTTTCAATTTTCTAAATTTCTCAGTTATTCCAGTCCAGTGTCTATACCAAAAACATCAATCAATCCCACAGTCAGTCTTTCCTTGCTTTTTTTATTTTGGTTCTGCTTTCACTTTTTAAGATCCTTACTTTGTTCCTATATTTCTTTAATGTTGTATCCACACAAGTTCATTCAGAAACAGGATGCTTTTCCTTTTGTTTGAGCTCAAGTTTTTGTCAAAAAGTGGCACTCTCCATTATACAAAGTCTTCACCTTTTTCCCCTATTTTTTTATTTAGGGTTTTTCAAACCTCAATATTCCAGCACAGTCCAGTCTCCAATTTGTAAACTTTATTATTATTATTTTTTGACAATCTTAAGTCCAGCTTTATTTTATGCCTGTTTATTCCCAAAATATTTTAGTCCAATTTAGTTAAATCTTTAGTTCCAGCTTCTTCCTTTCCTGGTTTGAAGCCCCGCTTAGCTGTCAAAAATATTTATTTGTTCCTGTCCCTTTGTAATTTCGCTGCTCACTTTTCTTTTCTTAAAAATTCCAAGTTACCTTAATCCCAGGGTACTTTTGTTTAGTTGTCCCGGTTCAGATGTTTTAAAAAAGATGTTTTTCACCTCTTTCTTCCCTCTTGCACAAATCTTAATCCAGCTGAGTCCTCCTCTTCGGGGTGGCCATTTTAAACCACTGCTGTAGTCATCTTCAAGGGAGAAAAAGACCAAGCCCAGGGGAGGGAGATGAGACTCCCCTCAACCTGGCATGTGGCTTCCCCTTACTCCGCCGCCCCTCCAAGGCAGCTTCAGCTTTTAATCTAATGATCGGGGCTCTCCTACAAAAGAGTACGGACCATAGCTGCATAGTTCGCGATCTACGAACTGTCAGCGAGGAGGCTCTTTAACCTGGGTCCTTTGAAAGCACCTGAAGTATTGTTATACACGTTTATCTTTGTCTGAGTTTTGTTGGTCAACTGTTCCTGGGGAGGGTTCACAATGGAGTTGAATTGTCACCATTTGCATATACAGTAATCAAGCACAGTACACTGCTCTTTTTTTTTGTAACCTTTACCAGCCTGGTGAATATTTACGATGTTTTTCTGGTGCTGAAAAATCTTCTTCATTTTGAGCCATAATACACATCTACATTACAAAACTTAGATTTTGATAGTAAATCCAGATCATTTTGTTCCTTAAATAAAACCAGGTCTCCTATATTGATAGCTGATTATCATCCTATTAATTGAAATGATTCTAATTTTTTCTTCAACTGAACTAATAATCCTAGAGGTTCGCATAATTTTGCCACATACCAATAAATAGCTTTGGATTACTTTGTTCAAATAAATGAAAAAAACTTTATGTTTTGACTTGACTGAGTTCTTCAGCACTGACCTAAGATAGAATTATAGCTCATATCTATGCAGAAATATTGAAAATTCAAAAAGCTTTACAAATCTTTCAGTACCACTTTAATACAATTCTTCTTTTAGGATAGTTTTTTTTAAATATTCAAATAAATATAACGAAAATTATAATAATGATGGTGTTTAGAACACTGTTTAATATCCTTATAGAAGAGAATATGTATAGCTCAGACTTTAAATGTGAAGTCCTTGACATCATCATTAGTTTGATAATGAAATATCTGCAAGCAAACATATTTAATATACATAAAATCTAATCATTTTAATGATGAAGACAAATTAACCCAAACCAATAACAGAAATGAATGTTAAGAACAAAACAATTACGATTTTCTGTTTTGACATGTTTCCTTTCATTATTTTTTACATATGTTAAAAAGAATGAGTTGTTCCTAAAAGCTGTCCCAGATTGGCTATGGTGTATAAATTATGGGAATCAAAATCAAATGCAACCTAATTAAAAAAAAATAAGGGTACCAGCTTGAGGATGGCTGTTTTTAAAATTACTATTGGTTGTAAGGATTAGCACTGAAAGTGTGAAGATAAAAGAAACCAATCTATTTGCTCTGTCACTTTAACTATGCTAACTAGAATTTAACGATAAGCCATTAAGTTTATGTGATTATTGATGAAGAGAGCACTATTATTTTCAATATAATTTATTTCTGAAGAAAGTATTGTAGGATTGCAATTTTGTTATAATTTGCTAAAGAAACAAAATTTTCAATAGGAAATGTTTTTTTTTAAAGTACAGGAGATTCCATTCTTTGTAGATGAGGAAACTGGCATGCTGCAAAAACAAAATCATAGTATCTCTTTTATTTCCATCTCATATACGGGATGCAGATTCAAATACATTCTTTGATAATAAAATGGTAAGTGATTGGAGCCCAAGAAAATATTTAATGTGCCCAGAAAAAAACATGAAAATTTAACAAGGGGACAGAAAACTACAGGGATATAACATACAGCAGCCATTTTGTGAACATATCTATGGTGTATTCTCCAACTGTAAAATATACTCCAGTAGTCCCAAAATATGGAGGGCCTTTCATAAAACAGAATTGTCTACATTGATAGTTCATCAATTCAAATAATGATTTTCTGCAAATGTACAACACACTTTCACTTGTGCAAGAAAGCAAGGTGTAAATAAGAAGCCTCCTCTTGAACTGCTATAAAAATTCAAATATAAAAAATATTATTTACTTGGGTGGGTGAAAATATAACATGTTTATTTTACAAATGAATTCTACGTACAGAGCTAACATGAAAGCATTTATTTTTGACCACTCGAATAAAAATGGAATTTCTACAAAAAAAATTAAAAATTGCTGTCTTTTTAATCTCTCAATTACATTGTGCAATTAGCATTTCATCTGTGTGAAAGATGCCATCAAGTACTATACTCTTCATTTTTAGAAAAATATCAGCTATAGTTAATAATCCATGCAAAAGATTACACTTGGAACGAATTAAGAATCTGCTTAAGCAAATTAGTTTTGTAAATAGAAATAACTGACTAATATAATTCAGGGAGAACTGCATATAAAATAACAAAATTTGTTAAAAATGTGTTGTAGACCTAAAAATGTAAACATTTGTAATACTGGATAAGCATATTGTACGTGAAAAGAAAGTTGAACGTATGAAAAATTAACTATATGTCTGATTATTTACTTAATAGGCTGTCTAATTGATACCAATATTCAATTTTAACATCAAATTCAAAATGTGGGAGCCACAACAATTAAGGCATTGGACTGGAATAGATATCAGAGATTTGACTAAAACAGGATATGTCCTCTTCTTTGTCCTCTATGTGGCAGGCATAGCCTTAAAATCAATTATTCAGATACTTTTGAGTATCTGAATAGCTTTTCTCCCCTAAGAAGCACTAAGTGCAAGTTAACAAGTTCTACCTAAAATTGACAGGTAGGCAAATAATCAGTAACAGGCTAAAGGCTTGGCTTGCTTTCAATGTTGCAAGCACATTCCTCTCAATGTATATTCCCCACTAGGTGCCTGCTTACTCACTTGTAATCTCTTTCTCTTCAATGAATGTACACTCAAATATTAAATAGTGTGTTTTGCCTTTGCTGTTCTATTCCTTTCCAACTTTCTGTCTTCCTTTGCCTGTTCGGGTATCTGACAACCCAAAATAGATATGACAACCCTCAACTTGGAAGACCCAAGTTCAAATCTACCTAAGCCACAAAAGCTCACTGAACTGATTTTAGGCCAGTCATTCTCTCTCAATCCAATTCATCAAGCGTTGCTTTCAAGATAAATGGAAAGAGGAAGTGCTATGTATACAGCCTTGAAATAGTGAATGAAAGGTGGCATATAAATTTAAACAATACTCATAAATTGTAACATAAAAGAAGAAGTATTTTCCACCCTTTAAAAATATTAAAAAATTTAATCATCAGTGACTTTCAGTCCCTGGAATCTCACAATTATATTATTTGTCAACCTACAATTGTTATTATTAATAGTATTTTCATAATGCTGACACTGGTAACATATATATACATTACTTTTCCCATCATTAAGTTATGGAAATAATTTTAACATTGTAAAATTATCCTAAAGCACATCTTTGTCAAGCAGTCACGATATGTCTTTGGCTTGGTTTCTGCTTCTATTATCAGAAAACAATAACAATATCCAAACATTAAGTGTCTGAATTTCATTCACATTTCATTAATTAGGCAAAACAAAAAATTTAAGTTTCTTGTTTCTTACATTCAATTAATCCACCAAATGTTACAAAGACAACTATAATTTGGAAATAGAACTATTGTTCATAAGTGTAAGTTTATCAATGATTACCAATGAAGTAAATTACATAGAATGAATTCTTACCATAATTGCTTTTTCACCTGTACTTTTCCCACAAGGCAGCTGATACAACTACCAATGTTTTGCACCTGTTTGCAACCAAGTCCCAATGGAGGCAGTCTGATAATTTCAGCATGTCTTGACTGTTCTACATATTTTTGCTGATTATTTAATTTAATAATTACTTGATAATTCTTAAGTAGTGGTTATACTACTGCTTAAAGTTATGCTTTTTGTTCATTTCATAATTACATACATTTCTTCAATTTAAAATAGACTAAGAAAAATTGTTTCATAAAGCAGCTTTCAATCTAGCCTCATAAAAAAAATACATGATGCCGTCTTTATGAGGAGTATTCACAAAATCAAAGTGCTACATAAGGTTTAAAATCAAACACAGCAGAGAACTTCATAAAAAGAGAGATAAAATTATATTTAAATACTCCTTACTTTCTAACTATATTTTTTTAAAGAATGTTCATCAATACTCAGGAGAAGCAGCTATGTGTAAACTTTTCAGAAGTATTCCTATACCTAAAATGCAGCTAGCCAAATTATATTTTATAATTAAGGATGTACTGAAAAATATAGAGTAATACTGCATAGAGAATAGACTTTATAATAATCAGAATTTAAGTGTATGTTCTCCAAATTCCAGAAGCATAAACCTGTCTCTGAAGTATTATCCCCATCACACTTAACTTTGCCATCATTCTTTCATGCAGACATTAGAAAAATATGCACTGATCATGCAACACTTTATTTACTGAGAAGTCCAAGATCCCCCAAGATCAGTATTACTGTTAATTGGGAATTCCAATAATCTGCATGCTAATATAATTCCCTCACTAGGTATCAAAATAATAATCTGATTATGAAGCAGATCACAAGCTATTAAGCCAGGAGTCTTAATACGTTTAACTTCTCTATGTGGAATACAATATATAGTTATTCATTAATTTACTGTTCCAGTTACCTCTTAAGTGGAAGTATGTGAATGATGACATGAAATAATTATTTGCCACGGAAAATAGTTTTCATCTTTTTATTACAACACAATATGCTAGAATCTAATTTACTGCACAAAACATTATATATTCATAATTTGCAGTTACCTTTCTAATGAGTTATTCTAAAGGTCATAAGCAGGCAGGCACAATATGAAATTCAAAATCCAAAGAATTTATTTTCCTCCCTCCTTCTGCATCTGTTCCATAATTTACAACCAAAGTATTACAATAATATTTGATTCTCAACTGATCTAACTGCACTGCAAACCAATATTGGCACATCAAACACGTAACAAGCTCTTGGTGCACAGGCTTTCCTCCTGAGAGACTACATTTTTTGGTTCCTCCTTGTACACTACATTATTATAAAATCCAATTCCTACCTCAAGAATGTCTTCTAAAACATATGCTTCCATTTCAGCTGCTGTCTCCATCATGTTTTATCAAATTGCCATGATTCTTGCTGCACTCTGATTAGATCACTGTCAGTAGGAACACTCCTCTGTGTCAGCAAGGGAACAGGAAATGGAATGTTCTATTATATCCTTCAAGCAGCTTTACTGCTGGCAAATTAAGGATCTACCAAGAGAACAGGGGTGACTCACTGTATATTTTTTTAAAGGCACAGCTACACTTTTCAAGGACACAAGATAGACACAACTACATTTTGCAATATTCCTTTTGAAAAATGTGTTTTAATCTGAATGATTAAATAAATTCTTTTCAAAAGATTCTGGGTGGCCATTTCAAACTAAATTGTAATTTATTTATGCTAAGCCTTTGAGCAGATATATTTTGCTTTACAGATATTCAACTGGCTCCATATCAACTCAAACTGATAATGAAGTTAAAACTGAGATCATCCTTCACAAAATCCAGAATTACTCCTATAATGCAAAAAGTTTAAACATATTAAAACACTTAAACATCTTGTAGTTTTAAGTTTTGATTAGAATCAGTTTGATGCAATGATTAACACACCAGGATTGAAACTGGGAAAGTAGTTACACCTTAAGCATGAAGCTAGCTAGGTGTCTTTAGGCCAGTAATTCTCTCTGAGCCATAGAAAGCAGGCTATGGCAAACATTTCCTGAAATCTTGCCAAGTGAACTTGTGAGACAAGGGCTTGTCAGACAGTTAACCAGGAGTCAACAATGATGGAAAGTCTCCTTCTCTATATATCTGACTAAATTTTATGTGTTAGTAATTTGTATTAAACATTCAGCAATGCTATAAAAGGAAGGTTATCAAAATAGAATATATACAGTACCATGCAGAAGATTTAGACAGTCATGCAAAAATTCTGTAAATTAAGAATGCTTTCAGAAATAGAAGTGTTAATAGTTTATTTTTATCTATTTACAAAATGCAAAATGAATGAACAGAAGAGAAATCCAAATCTAATCAATATTTGGTGTGAGTGCTCTTTGGCTTCAAACCAGCATCAATTCTTACACTTGCACACTTATACAAAGTCAGGGATTTTGTAGGATTAGAGTCAAGTATATGATCAACCAATTATACCAAGCAGGTACTAATGATCTTCAATTTCATATGTAGGATGAAACACAGTCATTAACAGAAACAGCTGTGTGGGAGGTTTAAAACTGGGTGACGAACAGCTAAACCCTGTTACAAAGATGAGGTTGTGGAAGATAGTTTCATGTCACAGATCATACACCACGGCAAAACACAGGAACGAGACAAAAGGTAGTTATACTGCATCAGCAAGGCCTCTCCCAGGCAAAGATTTCAAAGCAGATTGGGATTTCAAGATGTGCTGTTCAAGCTCTTTTGGCACAAAGAAATGAGCAATATCAAGGACCACAGATGCAATGATCAACCAAGGAAGCTTCATGCAGCAGATGACAAACACTTCATGTTCACTTCCCTTTGACATAGGAAGATGTCTAGCAGTGCTATCAGCGTAACAGGCAAAAACTAGTGGGACCCAGGTAAACCAATCTACTATCTGAGAAAGTCTGGCCAGAAGTGGTCTTCATGAAAGAACTGCGACCAAAAAGCCATACCTCTGATGTGGGAACAAAGCTAAGCAACTCAACTATTCACAAAGCATAGGAACTGGGGTACAGAAAATGGCAGCAGGTGATCTAGACTTGATGAGTCAAAATTTGAAATATTTGGATGGAGTAGGAGACAGTTTGGCTGCTGAAGGGCTGAACAGCATACAATAAAGAGTATCTGTAGGCAACAATGAAGCATGGTGGAGGTTCCTTGCAAGTTTGTATTTTTGTAAATGGAATTAGTGAGATTTGGTCAGGATCTTCATTGAGATTTGGTCAATGATCTCAATGCTGAGAAATATAGGCAGAAACTTATCCATTGTGCCCTACCATCAGGGAGGAGTATAATTGGTCCTAAATTTATTCTGCAGCAGGACGATAGCCCTAAACATATAGCAATGTTGTTAAGAACTATCTTCAGGATAAAGAAGTCCTGGAAGTGATGGATTGGCCTCCACAGAGCCCTAATCTCAACATCATCAAGCCTGTTTGGGATAACATAAAAAGACAGAAAGATTTGAGGCACCTACATCCATAGAAGGTCTGTGGTTAGTTCTCCAAGATGTTTGGAACGATCTACTTGCCAAGTTCTTTCAAAAACTGTGTGCAATTGTACCTAGATGAATTGATACTGTTTTGAAGGCAAATGGTGGTCACACAACATCTTATTTGATATGGATTTCTGTTCATTTACTTTCTATTTTGTTAACTGATAAAAATAAACTATTAATATTTTTACTTCTGTTCAATACAAATTAATAATACCTAAAATTAACAGTCAGAATTACACAATACAATGTTGCAGCTTCCAAAAAAAAACCATATAAATGCAGAGCTATATATACAGTTTAATCCACAGTGCCAAGCTTTATGTCCAAATAATGCAAATTTGGTAACATGAAAAGTTATATTATCTGCACCTGTCCAAGGTACAAATGAAGCAACAATTAGCAATAGAAACAATTGCAAAAGTCTTAACAGCAGAAATATTTGCAAAATAACTTCAAAATCTTTGGAAGAAACTAAGAATTAGGTTTTCAAAGCTCTTACTTTTATTTATGAATTCCAATGATTTCAAATAATTCCAACTTTACTCCAAGTCTGTTATAAATTTGGTAATAAAGTCAATTTGGTTCACTGAAGACTTGATCCATACCGTGATTGTGGCAATGTTTTGTAAGTAATGTTATTTAGGACTGCTTTTGACTTATCCAGTGTGATCTCTATGAACTTAATCCATGTCTCTTCTGGCTCCTACAAGCAGCCACAGATGCATGATGACCTGGATCTAAGAAATTGTCAATCCTTTACTTCAGAGAACATGTTGCCTACAAAGAGACTATAGTTCACTTGCTAGGTAAGAGGTCTTCCCCATATCCACCACTTTAAAAACTATTTCCCAGTCTCCAACCTTTTCTTATTAAGGAAGGCTGTTGAACAAATTATGGTGATTTGCAAAGTGTGCTTTCCAGTTAGGATTTGGGCC
Organism: Laticauda colubrina; assembly: GCA_015471245.1. Taxonomy (NCBI): domain Eukaryota; kingdom Metazoa; phylum Chordata; class Lepidosauria; order Squamata; family Elapidae; genus Laticauda; species Laticauda colubrina. The sequence goes on along the minus strand of BLBF01000044.1, from coordinate 11,789,996 downwards.
TGGATATGGGACCGAAATGGCATTGACATATAATGTTTGTCTGGAATGGAATTAATGCACTTCTCCTAGACTTTTCAGAAGTGTTTGTTACCATATTAGTCATAGCCTCCTTTGGGATTGCATGCAAGGAATGGGAATTGGAGATGCTGTTTTGCAGTTCTGTTCCTTTTCAAGCAAATGTTCTAGTTCAGGGGTGTGAAACTCAAGGCCTGTGAGCTGGATCCAGACCACAGGGTGCTTAGATCTCAAGGCTGCCCTAGAAACAGCGAAGGACAGGCCTGTGGTGCCTCTGCCACCAAAAACGGAGTTCAAGAGAACCGCAGCAGGATCACTCCAGCCTTGCTGAGCCACCACAGGTGCCTCCAAAATGAGTGATGTCAAGTTGGCCATGCCCCCTGGCCAAACGCACCAGCCTCCCAAGATCAAACACAAATATGATGCAGCTCTCAATGAAATCGAGTTTGACACTTCTGTTCTAGTTGGTGAGTGTGATGAAATAGTGTGTGGCCGTATACAAGACATTCCAAAATTTGATTCTCATCTATGCTATTATCATGTATATCAAACTGCTGGAAAATATAATTTAGCAGTTCAGGACAAGATTAGGTTCAGGAAACCTTGTCCTGATAATATCTAATACCTATCAGAACCTATAATGTGAGTATACCTATCAATATACAGATAACATTTAATTATATTTGTTACCTGGTTGTGACCAGAGATACTCTGAAAAACTTCCTCTGTCCTGACTGTTTCAAAGGGCTTGAACATGTAGCTTTTCATTTAGACCTTTGACTAAGTGAAACCCTCTTTTTAATTTTTCGCCACCCAATTTTCTCATTTCTTATTTATTTTATACAGTATTTTGCTGTTTTCTTGTTTTGAAGAATTTTTAATAATTTGTAAATTACCTAGAGCAGAGGTCCCCAATCTCTAGTCCATAGACCTGCACCAGTCCATGGCATTATGAGCAATCAAGCTACACAAACAAGTGAAGCCTCATTCACGGGATGCAGGCACCATGCCTCTTCCGGTCCACAAAAAAACCTTTTTCCATGGAACCGGTCCCTGGTACCAAAAGGTTGGGGTCCACTAGATTCACTGTGAATCAGATGGAAGATAAATTAAATACTTTACTGTTATCAGTTTCTCTTTGACTCATGGTTACTGAGGACACAGGTAGGTCCATGGACTGATAATTATTTGCTCAACTTTGTTAGTGTGGTAGTTGCAGCCTCTGTTTAGAGCAGAATGACCTAGCTAAGAAATTCAAACTTCCATTGCTCTTGTAATTAACTTCATATGGGGCTACTTTTCAGGATTATAAAGTAATTGCAAGTTCAGAATGCAATGCTGCTGTGTGTATGACCATACTACAACAATTTTGTGGTCCTATACTGGCTGTCAACAGATTGCTCAATGCGCTTCAAAGGGTTTTAATTTTTAAAGCTTTTGTGGCTTGGCACTGAGGTACCTTCAAGATTGATGGCAGCAACAGAGGGAGGTATCTTTGATTAAAGTTTTCACTAACTATGAAGTTTTTTGATTAACATTACTAGTAGATTAAGGTGCTTTGAAGTAAAAAAGCAAGCTCTGCAGGAGAAATGAAGAGTCTGATAAGAACTGGCTGAAGCCTGTCAAGGACATTGCCACACTGAAGAGTCAAGGATGTGATTACTAACAGATGCTAAAATCCTTCCTGAGGTCTTTACAGCCTATCAAAAAAAGAGTAATTTCCTCCATTCCATGTGAGCAATGAGAAAAATGATCCCTACATATGCACTGGCTTCAATAATTATTGAGATCAAATAATCACATTTTCTAAAGTACAAAAGACATACATATACTTCAAATAAGGAAGTGCATGTACTGACTCTTGTCCCAAACAATGCTCTAACCAGCAAACATTATTTGACTCAAGATAGGGATGGACAGATGTATGTGTTTGGGTTTTTTTTACATTCATATACTGTACAAAGTTATGCAAAAATGTAGGTACCTGAGACTGTAAGTATGTTTCACTGGATTCCAAAGTGAGCTGTAGCTGACACAATTGTTGTAAGATACACACACAACCAACCATCTTTCTGCAATTTTGGAAGTATATTTACTGTTTCTGTGCAGTAGCTTTTTTAAAAAAAAAACCTGGAAGACAGGCATAAATTTTGGACACCATCTCTGCAAACCCTCATTGGACAGAAATATTTGTTGTTATTTCCAAAGAGTCTGTGTGTTCTTTCACTCTTTATTGCAAAACTCTTTTAGTTCTGAAATATTTTAAGTTTCTTCAACATGCTGCATGTTGTGGCTGCTCTTTATATTTTCAGTAATATTCCAGGCTGAGAACTTCAAAAGAATTACAAAGACCTTATCCTTTTTCCCCTGTACTGCTAAGTATTTCATCTGTAGTAATATGCATTGGATCAGCACTTTATTGAATTGTCTAATCTCTTCTCAGTCTCAATTTCTAAGATATACTAATACTTAATCATTTCCATCTATAAAATATTTCCAATTTAATAAGGAATATTTGATCTTTTGCTTGCATTTTTAAGGAACAATTTCATTTGATTATATTTTGCATTTTATATCTAAATCAGTTTTCTTTTTGTAAAGCTTCTTCTATATTGTATTTTTATGCTCATGGAAATGCATATCATCCACATTTTCATCCATATCTCAATATATATGTTGATCCCGTATATAATAGAAATATTTCTCTGTTATCAAGAGTATCAGAAATTACAATGGGTGGGATAGAGTTCTGGGTCCTGCCCTTTTTTCTGTTTAAGTTTTTCTTGTTGACTATGTGCTTTAAGTCTAGCCCACTTGAACAGGAATAGGATATGGGGATTCATAAAAAGGCATAAAATGCTTACACAAATACATGTCTAACTATCAAGTCTCTCACTATACCTCAAGTGTTTTTAGTGCGATTATCATTCTGTAATCCCAATAGCATTGTTTTAAAAAAAACATTCCAGATGCTTTAATAATATTAATTGAACAAGACAAGCAAATGCCAATGAAATATAGTTAATTTATAATAAAATACCAACATGTCTTTGGCAGAATGCAAGTTTAAGTACATGTCCAGCATTCTAGATTTTTAAATTATATACAGAGATATGTGTATAGATTTTCAAATACTGATGTATTAAAATACTGTAATCAATAAAACCATAGCTAACAAATGAACAATTGCCATTTTATCTCACTAAAACAGCAGTCTAGTTAGGAAATGTTAAGTCTGTTGGTCTTGATGGGAATGTGATAAAAAATAATTTGGCAACTTTTTCAGAGATGTCAGTGGAAATGTCTTTTATGAGAAACTAAGTAGTGACTTAGGGTGAAGACCAGTCCCTATGTCCAACAAAGACTGAACACTATAATATGGACCACCTGTTGTTGAATATTGGACAATGCATAGGCCACAAGCCATAAAGTATTGTTTCAGTGGCTACATAAGAGAATATGCGGTAACATCTGACAAGGGCAAGCGTGTCAAACTCAAGGCCCATGGGCCAAATACAGCCAATGAGTTGTTTTGATTTGGCCCATGGAGCTCCTTGGACACAGCAAAGACCCAGCCCATGGTGCCTATGCCAGCAAAAACGGAGCTAGGGAGAACCACATGTGGCACCTCTGGGCTCTGTTTTCGGCTGTGCTAGTTTCCTGTAGCCCTCTGCCAGTGAAGTTGAAGCTCGGGGGGGGGGGGTTGTTTTTGCTAGCAGAGGGCTTTGCTTTGTTTTTGCTAGCAAGGGGCTGCAGGAAGCCATCAAGGCTGAAAATGGGGCCCAGGCATGCTATGTGCACCTCCTGAGCTCCATTTTCTCTGGCAGAAGGCCATCAATCCCTCCATTGAAGGAGGCCTCTGCCAGGGAAAACAGAACTTGGGGAGACTATACGCAGAGTTCCATGGGCTCCATTTTCAGCTGCAACAGCCTCCTGCAAAAGATTCCCCCCAGCCTTACCGGTGCAATCATAGATGCCCCTGACACGAGTGACATCATGTTGGCCATGCCCATCCCGGCCCCCCAAGGTGAAACACAGCCCTGATGAAATTGACTTTGATACCCCTGGGCTAGAGGATATTACTAAGCTATATCTCCACCAGTTTTGAAATACAAGGGATAGGGACATATTAAAATCAATATAATCATTCAATACAGTATAGATTAAATAAGACAAGAGTATTCAAATTTTTCCATGCTAAAGTTTGTGATAACTGATCTCTTGGGGGGGGGGGGGGGGGAAGAGAAAAAAAATTTTTTTTGCAATAGATTAGCATGGACAAGAAAGTATTTTTAATAGTTTTGCTTTAATCTATATCAACTAAAGCAATGATAGAAACTTGCATATTTTTAAAATCTAAAATCAGTTACAAAATTAATTCAAAACCATTTTTTGAATGAAAAGGATGGGCTTGCTTACATTTGCATAATCGGACTCTTGCAACATGTTCCATCTGAGACTAACTCTTCAATAGTATCTGGAAGTTTCAGCTGTTACAGAATGTGGCAGCATGAGCAATTTTAAGTGTCCAAAGAAGGATTCATATAAACAGTTTGATCCACAAACTGCAGTAGGTGCCAGTTTGATTCCAGGTCAGATTTAAGGTATTGGTTATACTTAGAAAACCTTTCTTGGAATGAAGCCAGCTACCTACAGAACGGTTTTCATCCCATTGCATCAATCCACCCAATCTGACAGGGGAAATATGCTGCAGAACCCATTAGTTAAAGCGTTTTGACTTAAGGTCTGGGAAGAGAGCCTTCTCTGCCATTGTACCTGCCCTGTGGAATATTCCCCACCCCCAGGTGAGGCAAGCAACCACTCTCCTGACCTTCCAAAAAGGAATCAAACATGGCTCTGCAGCCCATGTAAGGAATATAGAGGAGCACATACCATGGGGCTAACTATGGCCCTGAAATCCCTCTCTTCTCCTTACAATTAATTTTAACAGTATGTAACAATCCCTAACTCTTTTGAAATTTTTAACATTTGTATCCCTTTTAATATTTTAATGTTTTATTATACCTTGACTATAAAGTTTATACTATGATAAACCCTGAGTATAAAATCAAAGCCGGAGCCCTGAAAGAACTTACTCTAGGCTTTGCTTTGACAAGTAAGCTGCCAATTTGCCAAACAGAGCAAGGAACAAGTTCTGACAGAAATCTTGCTTGTCAGGATTCAGTCTTACACACTCAGACAAAATGGTTGCTGACATGTTCATGTACAGCAGAAGCAAGCTCTGATAGCAATCTTGCTTCGTGTGTGCAAACCTAAAAAAATGTATGCCTGCCCCATAAATTTGGTTTCCTAGTCCAGCACAAATAAATCCATAGTTTAAAAACCTTTGGAAAAGAAAGCCTTCCTAAATCATTTTCTTTTGTTCTTTAACATTTTCATTCCTCTTTTGAACACCTGTTGCTTTCTAATAATGATAAAACAAAAGGTGTATACAAAATTAATTTGGGGAGCAATTACATTAGTAAGAAGTAAGCAATGGAAAATCATTTCTGATTTGCCAAGAAAATTTCAGGCATTTATCCAGGAAGTCTCCAAGAATCAGATACTATTGAACAAAAGAAAAAAATTAAAGTGAATGTTCCATAGAATGCAAAAAAAATTTTTTTGAAAAGTATTACTAGGCTTTGAAAATCAGATCAATAAGGATTGGATAAACATTTATCATAAAATCTAAATCACAAATCAGAGATGGTAAACATCAGTATCCAGCCTGAACTCAAAAATGTATTACATGGTATCTGTACATAAGAATCTAATCTAATAAAGGTCAAGGCAAATTGACGCTTGATAAGAGTCAGTGCAATTCAAGAAGGGCTGAATTAAGGTATCTTGGCTCCATTTGGTGATCTCCTACAATATATTATTAAAATTAGACATTAATAATTTGTTAAAGAGGCAAACAACCTTTGTGTAGAAACAACCAAATAATTTTAACAAGGAGGAAAATTACCCACTATTATCAAAATGGCAATTAGAGATTGATTGTTGAAATTCCACTCCACTGAACATTGAAGGTATATAAGGATATGACATTTTCTGTAAAGTTCAGTTTCAGTCTGTTCTAATGTTCTACTAGTTAGAAACATAACTAATAGAACATAATATACATTCACCATCTCAGATTACTAAGAATTATTTAATTAATAAATAATTGTAAAAACTTCACTTAGTTTCTTTATTCATACTTTTTTTTTGCGTAAGATAGTAATGTGGTCTCAGGATTGCATGATATAGATCCCATTTTAGTTAAACAAACTAATCCATCATTCCATAAGTAAACTATTCCACCTACAACTGTAGCTACAACATCATTCATACGTACAGTACATGTATGCATGCATACAGCATATATCCACATATATAATACATACACACACACATACATACATTTATTAATTCATTCAAAAAACAAGCAACACGCTGAGCACTTGATATTAAAGAGCACATTAATACTAAAGCTTTTCCTTTAAAATAAAAAGCAGGCGTAGAAATTTAACTTCCAAAGACAAGAAAAAAAACCAAAGACAAGTTCCAAAGAGCCAAAAATCCAAATAGCTATTACAAAAAAAAAAAGTAAACATATGAGGAGGGGTAGCACAGCTTAGAAAAAATAAAAAGAGCACAATGCACTTTGTTTAATTATCCAAGGCTCTTATTATAACTCTCTTATCACCTTTTCTTTTCCTCAGCTTCAACACCAGACTCCAGCTGTTGATAGAAACGCAGAAGAGCACCTGCAATAACACTCTTCTATGCTCTTCCCTCTATCTTATCAAACAGGCAATGTCCTTGGAAAAAAAGTCTCAGTTCTTCCTCAGCTTTATCTGATCAAAGGAGAAATAAAATATTTCCAAGCCTCTAGTTGGCAGTGTTACAAAGTTTCTTTAGCTTTCACTTTCCCCCTCCTTTTCCAAGCAAAATATAATAAGAATTAATTTAAAAAAAAGATATTTTAAAAAAATAACTAAAAGGGAGTCTCTGGCTTAGAATATTATAAAGTCAAAAAGGAGAAAAGAATAGATAAAAAGAGAAGAAAAAAAACCAGTCCAGTTTCAAAATATAAGATCATGTGTAGAAAATCCAGCAATGAGGGAAAAAAAATAAAAATATGACTTTGACATTCCTGTTTAAAATCGCCGCTTAATCACTTCTGTCAAAACTTTTACAGATTTTTTCTTTCCCTTAGGGTGTCCTTTCAAGTCTTAAAATAACGAAAAAGTTCTCACCAAACCGGAACAGTCTCTCTTTCCATTCTCTTTCATTTCAGAGCTGTCCCAACTTCAGCAGCTTTAATGGCTGCCTCTTTGCCGCTGGCAAAAAGAGCTTCTCCTGGATCTACCAGGGACTTTGCGATATCCCTGGGATCGACAGGATGCACTCTTTACATTCACCATTTCTTCGGGACGTTTTAGATCCACTTGGACCGTCCAGGAGCAAAGATATCGGCAGCGATCTCAGACCTCCAAGATGGCATGCCATATCGTCGCGACCCCAGCTCCGCTCTCCCAGACTTTCTAATTTTATTCTTAGTGTTATTGGTTAATATCCATCAACTATATAATTAAGGTACAGATCTTTTCACTATACATGATGCATAATATCACAACCAGTCACTAGAATCATAAATGAGCACTCAAGAATGGCTGCCGTCTGATGAAACAGGAGAGTAATGGTCCTGACCCTCTGCTGGGTTGAGGCTGCCCTTGTTGTTGGATAGGGCCTGACATTTGAGACCACATCTGGCAGGTCTGTTGCACACTTTCGGCGATACCCTGCCTGATCACTTCTGACATCAAGAACCGCATAGAAGGGGGAATGTCCTGAGGAAGGCCTTCTTCTGCACGGAGCCCTGCTGCAGTTGGGGGTGAAGATATCCTCAGGCGTTAGTCTGGGTCTCTTGGCTTGATGCATCTGCATCATTGTTGCCATAGCAACAGGGAACACTGAATCGGTCAAGTTGTTGATGTCTGGTTGCGGGGCCTGAGGAACGAGGGCTTCAGGTGCTCCTCTTGGTGACCAGGGTAGGCCTCTCAGATTGTCAACGCCCCTGTTGTTGACCAAAAGGTGCAAAGTGAGGGCTAAAATGGGCCCAGGAGAAAGTGCCACCAAAGCTGGGGAGGCTGGTTGTTGGTTTTTTTCAGCCTCCAAATCTCCTGTTCTCCAGATGTCTCTCAGGTGCCTTTTGGTGGTATTTCTCATATTTTTCCACTGCCTTAGAGGGCTTCTTGGAGTGAGAGGTCTTGGTCTTATTTCTTGTCATTGTTCTGACAGATAATCTGGATCCTACACTTGCTGTAGCAAACAGAGCCTTCCATTGCATGCCTGGAAACAGGTGTGCTTAACAGTATTATGTAAATAAATTATTGGCTCTTGGTCCACTTGGGAGTCTGCTCTGGAGTATGAGGAGTGACTCCTGTCAATCTAGTCAGGTCCTTGCAGAAAAATTAAATTTCAAAATTGAAAAAAAAAATCCATTTTTTTGAAAATTTTAAAAATCAAATTTTAATTCTAAAAAAAAAAAAAAATTAAAAAAAAATCCTGAAATGGTTTGAAGCTGACCTGGAATGGCTGAGGACCAAAAAAATCCAACTTAACCCTCAGCCTGTAGCTCCCAGAAATTTAAGTGTCTCTTAATCAGGACAGTTTTAAAAGAGCAGGCTGACAATGCTTAGGGGCAAGCTGTCGACTGTCCAGATGGCGCCGGGCTTGGGGGAAAAAATACCTCTGTGCCGAATTCAGTGCCAAATTCACAGGCCTGTGGAATGGCCGCAGTGCAAGCTCTCTATACTGAAGCCACTCGCTAGAGTGTAAAAGAAAAGTCAGCTGATTTTAGGCAGAGAGCTGCAGACTGTAAGGGAAGTCACCTTTGGCTGTTTGAATTTGAGCGCTAAAAGGCCGATCCAAAACGACACCAACTGCTGTAGCCATTTGCACAAATTTTAAACAGTCTTGGACAGTTAAGGAAGGTCTCAGTGTGAGGAGAAAAAAAAAAGAAAAATTAATTGTAGCACTCGAAAAAGAAATCACTGAGGAGCAGGATAACACTAACTTCCTTCCTGCTCAGGTCATCTGTAATAGTGAAGCCTCTAAATTAAACAGAGGCTTCAGTGGCAGAATTAAGCTCCAGCTCTTCGTGCCACCATAGCTCTGATAAGGACCTGCCGCAACCAATGAACAGTTGTTAAATCATCATCAGTTGTCGTCTTTTTAGAAAAAGGAAAGAATAACCCAAAAAGGGAATGCGAAAAGCTTGGAGGACTTTCTCACCGATAATTTGAAGCTTTCTGGAGATTCTGGTCAGAAAAAAACACACGTCTAGCTCGAACAATGGGTTGAACTAAAACTAGGGACAAGCAGCAAGTAAGAGTGTCCTCAGAACTTTGCTCAGCCTATTGAACAGCAGGTGGAAATACTACCCTGACCTTGATGCTCGGAGCAGCTCACAGGAGAATGGCAGGTCAAGTATTTTTGCTGGAACCTGCGCTAAAACTTTGTGCCAGCAATAGTTAAAAACATGTCTGCAAAAGTTAAGCATTAGTACAGAACAATTTATGTTTCTCTTGAAATCATAATTATTTCATGAAGAATTGGAAACTATAATGTAGGAGATAGACAAACCTAGCCATCCTTGGACAGAAACTCATCAACTATATTCCTAGGAGTATAGATTGCAATGTAAAAAAAGCTATACTGTCTTGAATGCACTATGGTGTATTCACATAATCTCTACAAAATGAACTTGATTCAAGGGTGACTTAAATCTTTTACCTGAAAACAGATTCTCCATCATGCTGCTCAAGAGTCCAGCATTGGGTATGACTCTGCCCTCTTATGACGTGAGCTAAGTCTGCCACTATAAAAAGTTCACCTCCGCTGACAGCTCCAGCTTTTTGACTCAGCTCTTGGACATATGAGCTACTGTCTCTGGACTCTGTGTTAATTAGCATTCCTTAAAACAAAAGCATCAGAAATTTTTTTTTAAAAAAACCTCAACAACATCAAGAGCTGCTCCCAGGGCTCCGGTAGAGTTTCATTTATGAGGAGAGCAAGGATCCCCTCTCCTCCAGTTGTCAGCTGCCTCAGCAAGGTGCTGACACGCAGACAATAAGTGTGATAGGCCAAAATGATGCAGAATCTCCCTCAGACTTTCTAGAGGCTAGTTAACATCACACAGCCTCCTACACAGCTTTTCCTGGGCCACGCAGCTCGTAAAAACCTCCCATGCTTGTTTTCAGCTACCCAAGTCTCCCAGAGATTAAGCCCTAAACTGCCAAAGTTTTGCGATAGCTGCCCTCATGGTCTTGCAGCGATTAGGCCCGATCCAAATCAACCTACCTTCTGCTGCTGCATCGATTGGAGGGGAATCTTCCTACTACAAAGCCATTAATCCGGCCATTATAAATTGCCAAATGAAGGCCACAGCATGAAGCCCCAGGGATTCAAACGTGCAACAAGGTTCATTGAAGTCCTCAAAGGCCCCCTACCTCGTGGCTGGTGGCCATTTTCAGATCAAGTCCCTTCAGGCACCATTCCTTAGTGAGCCCCAAGGCAGTGATCCTCTCTCTCCTTGCCATCCAGCTTGGAAAACTCCATCAGGAGCTGACAGCATCTCTGCTGTTTCTTCCTTGAGTAATGGAAAGATTGGGCCCAGCCAGGGATGTCAGACCTGCAGCACATTCAGGCCTCTGGGGTATTCAAAAGGACTCTGAAGAGGAAAAGACCACGAGTCCACTCAGCTAACAGCGAGGCCGCAGCTAAGCTCAGGGTAAAGGCCTTTGCACCCAAGACAGCCTGAAATCTGAAATTAATCTGAAACTAGGGCAGAAAAGCAGAGACTTGCGGCCTTAGAAAAACAATTCACAAAGAATGTTCAGCAATTGCAAGAACCATAATGGGCCTACACTGACCAATCATTAGGAACGGGGAGATCAGATGTGAGGCCTGCTTGCCATCAATGGGCCAGGTCACCTAAAAAGGCAGGATGAGACAGGGCATCCAGTAGGAGGAGGTGCTTAGTCTCCGCATTCACAGGCTGAGCTTGATTTGTGGAATGCTCCTCCTCCACGTGACTCCTCAGCGTTCCCCAGTTTTGACAAAGACGAGAGAAAAAAGCGCTCTCATCCTCACATACTAAAAAATTCATTGGCCAAAACAGGACCCCACCAGACGAAAAAAAAAAAAGGTGGGGTTGGATGCTCTTCACAGCTCAAAGAGAACGGGCGTATCAGGTAAGTACCAACGCCCTTTCTCCTATGAGCTGCTCAGAGCATCCAGTAGTGGGACATACCAAAGCTTGGCCTGTCTTATGGGAGGGACTCCATCTGGTCTGGAATCACCTCCTGGTCTCTGTGGACCCGTTGCAGAACTCTTCTGCCAAAGGAAGCCTCAGCAAAAGTGAACACATCAATTTTGTAATATCTAATGAAGGGCGATAGGGAAGCCCAAGCTGCGACCCGACAGATTTCAGTTATTGATGCCTGTGTGGCCCATGCTGCCGAAGTTGCTGCACTCCTTGTTGAATGAGCTGTTATGCCCTTGGGCACCTGCAGAGATTGGGTCTGATATGTTTTTGCTATTGCCGCCCGTATCCAACAGCCTATCGTCGATGGTGAAACCTTGCAACCCTGAGAATTTGGCTGAAAGGACACGAATAAAGCCTCTGATTTCCTGAAAGCTGCTGTATGCTTGATATAGATTTGCAGGGCACACCTCACATCAAGCTTATGTCATTGTCTTTCCATCCCCTGTGATGGTCTGGGACAAAAATTTGGAAGAATAAGCTCTTGAGCTCTATGAAAAAACGAATTGACCTTGGGCATAAATGTGGGATTGGGACGAAGGACCACACGATCAGCATGAAAAACGCAGAGATCTTGTCTGACAGACAGGGCTGCAATTTCCGAGATACGATGAGCGGAAATGATTGCTACCAGGAAAACTACTTTGTACGTGAGAAATTGGAGGCTTGACGATTTCAAAGGTTCGAAAGGACCCTTAGTGAGAGCGACAAGGACCTTGTTAAGGTCCCAGGTGGGATAACGGTGCACTGCCAGAGGGCGTAAATTGGTGGCTCCTCGAAGGAAAGATCTTATGTGTCGGTGATGTGAAAGAGAACTTAGGCCCTTGTGAGTGAGAACTGATGCCAAGGCCGCCACCTGCCTTTTTAACATATTAGGTGACAACCCCTTATCAAGTCCCTCCTGTAAAAACTCTAGAATCTGGGAGACAGAGGGAGAGGCAGGATCAATTTGAAGCTTACTACACCATTTGCAGAAAGTTGACCATGTGGCGTTGTAAATTTGAATTGTTGAGGGGCGTCTGGCGGCTAAGATAGTGTTGATAACTCTATTGGGGAGCTTTTCGCTCTTCAAACCACTCCGCTCAACCTCCAGACAGTCAATTATAACCATTGAGGATCCAGATATTGAAGAGGCCCCTGAGTTAATGAGATTCTGTCTGATGGGATTCTCTGGGGGGGCTGAGAGACTGTGGAGGTCCGCGAACCATGGCCGTCTGGACCAATAAGGCGCTACTCGAAGTAATTCCGTTCTCTCGTCTAGTAACTTCTGGATGACTTTGGGAACCAGTGGAAGTGGAGGGAATGCATACAGGAGTCCTGGGGGCCAACAACAGTGGAGCGAATTGTAATTCTCCACCCCTTGGGAGGGTACCTGGAAAAAAATCTCGGGAGCTTGAGAGGGGAAGCAAATAGGTCTACCACTGGCTGACCAAATGACCATGTCGCTTCTTGGAACAGGGATTGGTGAAGGCGCCACTCTGATTGATCTATGGTGGCCCTGCTTAGCCAGTCTGCCTATGTATTCGACAGACCTGAAATGTGTTCTGCTTTGATGGAAAGTATGTTGTTCTCCGCCCAGCGACACAGGCACTCCGCTTCCCGCATTAGCTGCTTCAATTGTGTGCCCCCCTGCTTGTTTATGTGAGCTTTGGCTGTTACATTGTCTGTCAGTATCAGTATGTGCTGACTGCACACCTGGGGGAAGAAATTCCAAAGGGCCAGGTGTACTGCGTGAGGTTCCAGCCAGTTTATACTGCATGACTGTTCTATGTCGGACCATCAGCCTTGGGTTGTGAGCGACTGGACATGAGCTCCCCATCCGAACAGACTGGCATCCGTGGTGATGGTGAGCCTTTGTGGTTCCTTGAAGAGACAGCCTCTGTTGATAACCGGTTTGGACCACCAGAGGAGAGATTTGTGAACCTTGGGCGGGACCCTGACTTTTGTGTTTGGAGTTGCTTCGGCCGGATCGCTGGTACGGTAGCAGGAACCACTGGAGGGACCTAGTGTGAAGGCAGGCCCAAGGAATAATAGAAATACATGAAATCATTTTGCCCAACAATTTGGATAAGTCCATTAGGGACACCCTCTTAAGCGCCCTGATTTCCTCAACCAATTTTTGAATGCTATTTAGTCTATCTGGTGACAGATAAACTTTGCCTTCCACTGTATCTATGATTGCCCCTAAATGAATTAACCGCGTCGAAGGTGTTAATTGACTCTTCTTCCAATTTATTGAGAAACCATGTTCTTGTAGGGATAATAATGTGTTCTGAGTGTCTAAGACTGCCTGATGGGCGGAAGGAGGTAAAATCACAATATCATCAAGATAACACTGGAGACGTAACGGGATGTTCCTGAGGTGGGCAGCTAGTGCTGTGAGGACCTTGGTGAAGGTCCTGGGGGCAGAGGCTAATCCGAATGGAAGGGCACATATTCAAAGTGGTGGTTATTGTAGCAAAACCTCAGAAAGCTATAATGGGAGGGCCAAATAGCAATGTGCAGATACGCCTCCGTCAAGTCTATGGACGTGAGCACGTCCCCTTTTCTGATGCCCTACTATATTGATTGGAGGGTATGCATTTTAAATTTGCGATATACTAAGAAACGGTTGAGATGTTTCAAATCTAATATCGCTCTCCACCCCCCTGAATTTTTTGGCACAAAGAAAAGATGTGAATAAAAACCTTGCCCTTGTTGGGTGGTCGCTACTGGTTGGATGGCTCGTATATCCAGTAGGTGTTGGATAGCGAAATCCATGAGATTATACTTGACCGGGTCCCTGGAAGGAGGGTATGACATGAAGGAATTTGGGGGAGTGGATCTAAACTCCAGCGCGAGTCCAAATCTAACCGTATCTCTGACCCAGGCATCAGAGGTAGAGGAGTCCCATTGGTCAGCGAATAACTTAACATGTCTGCCAATGGGAATTGGGTCCCGGGAGTTATCTTGGTCGCCGGAAGGGCCTGTTCCCTGTAAGGACCTTTTGGACTGACCACCCCTTCTACTTAGTGAATAGAAGTATAGAGTCAGACTTATCTGGTTGTTGTCCTGGTTTAACTGCTGGGGGTCTCTGGTATCTGGAAGAGAAGGATCCCTGATAGAAAAATCGAGAGGATCTCCTCCGAAAGGACTGGGGGCTTCTGAAATCTGACTTCCGGAAAAGGGAAGGGAGAATTTTCTTCTTGTTGCGTGTTTCAATTAGTAATGGATCCAGGGAAGGGCCAAACAATCTATCTCCTACAATGGGGGATGATGCCAGCTTGGATTTGTGTTTGAAGTCGGCTTGCCAGTGTCTTAACCATAGCAAGCGACGCACTGTGACATGTGAGGTAATGGCCCTTGCTGAAAATTTGACTGCGTGATAGGTAGCATCAGCAGAGAATTCAGTAGCTGCCGTAAGTTTGGCAATGTCTTGGTGCGCCCTGATGTTAGAAGAAGGAACATGTTGTTTCAAAAGACGAAGCTATCTAAGAGACGACCGCGTGAAGGAGGAGGCAGCCATGGCTGATCTGATCACCCACGCATCAGACTGATGAGCTCTGTGTAGGGCTAGCTCGACCCATTTTTCCTCCGGCTTTAAGGCCTCCAGTGCCTCACTGGAAATAGAGGAGGACGTTAAAGCCACTATAGGCTCGTCTACCTTGGGAGTCCCCAGTAATTTTGCAAAATCTGGGTCCAAGTTGAAGAATTTCCTATCATGTCCAGTTGGGGAGGTGTATACTGCTGCAGAAGCCCACTGCTTCTGCACCAGGTCCGAAAATATGGGTGGAACCGGAATTACCTCTGCTCCAACTACTGGTTGGTTGAAGATCATGTCCTCTGGTCCTTCCCCTGAAAGGTCAGGTGTGTCAGAAGGTTTTGGCTTGTTTAGTCCTGCAATGTTGTTTGCCTTAAACAAGAGAGATTTGAAAAGCTGTGGCCGAAATAAGCCTGTAAAAGCAGGCTGGTCGTTCATCCTCCGACATTTCCCCTTCTAAGGGGTCTGCCTCTGACAGGGGCTCGCTATCGTGAATTGATCCGACTTCAGACTCGGCCATTTGAAAGATTTGATCTACTTCCTCCTCCTCCTCCTCTGGCCCTTGGAGAGGGGTCTCCCCCTGTAAATGTACCTGGGACTGGTGTTGTTCCGACCTAGTCAGTGACCTCAGTGGTTGGGGCTCTTGGTCAGTAGCTATAAGGTAAGGTCTGGACATTACCGCGTGTTGAAGCCCCGCTGCAATACCTTGGCTAATAGCCATCTCCATCCAGGCTTTCATCCTTTCTGGAACCTCCTCAATGAAGCTGTCACCCTGGCGAAGACCAGCGGCTGTCGGAGTGAATGTGGCTTCAGGGGCCCGTCTGGTTGGTGTTCCAGACACTTGGGGCTGTTGTCCTTGTGGAGTTAAGCTGCGCCTGGATGAAAAGGAGAGAATCTAGAGGAGGAGGAGGGTGTGAAGAAACTGATGGACTGGAAGAGGGGGAACCCTGAGATACAGCGTGGACCTCTCGAGAATGCCTGTCTATTTGCTTTTATAAGGCCTCATGGTGCCTTAAGGCGCCCCTTTCTGAGGCTTTAGAATTTCCACTGTGTTTTGATTCGGCTTTTGCCTTCAAGCAAGGTGCTTGAGAGGTGCTACCATCTGCCATTTTGATTAAAATTAGAATAACAGTAGTTGAATATAATCTGTGTACAAGGCAGTTGGCATGCCCAGGGTCTGATCTGAGACAAAAACTGTTGCCCTGATAAAGTTCTTATTGCCCCCTTTTACTTTATTTATTCTTTTTATTTTATTGGTGTCTATATATATATAATAAGTCATATCTCAGTAAAAATATTTTTTTGAAAATTAAAATATTATATTGTTAAGTAGTTTGTTACCATGAGTGATTATTATGATTGTAATAATTATTATAATATTATTGCTATAATTGATTTGTAATTGCTCCTATGAATAGTGATATATGTATATTCCAATATTAATAATAGAACAACCAATATTAATGAGTAATCCAATTAGCCAAATAGCAAACACCTAAGGCCTGGATTGATGATTGTAAGAGCTTTCAGCAGCTTCCCTGCACAGGCGGACACTGGCCTAGGTGCTTGCTGCTGTGCCACTGAAAATAAGGCTGTGAGGGTTAAGCCAACAATTTTTAAAAAGTGAATTAATTATCCTCGAGTGCAGGTAGCCAAAACGAAGGTAAGACAGCTCTCAGAATCCTGAAGGGATTCTGTTGCTTCGAGCAGAAAATACCTCACACAGCCCAGGAAAGACAAACAAGGCATGTAGCCACGAGGTGGCACTCAAGATGGCCTCCAGCAGTTAAAGTTTTTTTGCGTGCTTCTCAGCAGCAGCTTCCCGCCTTGCAAACCAAGCCAGAGCTCAAACGAAGCCTGAGCTCTCAAACAACAGAACAGCAGGGAATAAAGGGGAATTAATACTAATTAACTTCCCCACTGAAGAAATGGCATTCGGAGAGGGGGGTAAAGGTGATACGACTTTTAAAATGAAATATCAAGCTGCTAGCAAGCAAATGGAATAAAGACACAGTGGCAATCAAACTGGCAGAGGTAAGAAAATTTTGGCTGTGGGGAAATTTTGGCAGAGCAGCTCCAAAAGCCTCCCACCAGTTTTTTTTTTTTTGGGGGGGGGGCGCGAACAGCGCTTCCCTTAAACTGGACTCTCAGACTGTTAAGGATTGAAGGCTAAAGACAAAGAAAAAAACCAAAGGAAAACCGAATTGCAATGAAACCTGCTAATATTCCTGTTTCAGTCAAGGAAGTATCCAAAGCACTGCCTGTCTCGCACGAGGCTGAGCAAAAACTGGGGAATGCTGAGGAGTCATGTGGTGGAGGAGGAGCGTTCCACAAATCAAGCTCAGCCTGTGAATGCGGAGACTAAGCACCTCCCACTACTGGATGCTCTTGAGCAGCTCATAGGAGAACTTCCCCAGGATCTGAGTTCATCAGATTGCCTACCTGAAGTGTCCCTAAGCCCAATCATCAACAGGCTGTGCCCACATAGGGAGGAAACATACCTTATCCCTCCTGGGTCTGGGCCCCAAATCATAGGCCCCTCCCTGGAGAACAGGCCCCAGGACATCCAGGCTGTGGTCTCAGTGGCAGTGAGACAGGGCATTGCTGAAAGCCTCCAACACCTATTCCAGCCTCCAGAGGGTGGCTCGGGTATTATTTCTTCTTTCTGTCAGGGTAACCCTCCTCTACAGAGGAAGGTTCCCACTTTGGAACCCATGTATGTTCCCCATCCTTCTACCTGGGAAGGTCAGGATGATAGGGAATTCTCATACCATTCTGAATAGGGTAGCTCCTCAGAGGTGGAAGAGGGGGAAATTAAAGATCCCTTCCTCTTCAAAGAATAGGACACTAAACCAGAGCAGCCTTTCACTACAGTTATCTTTAAATCCTCATTGTTTCGGCCATTAATACAAAAAGCTCTAGATACAGCCCAGTTAAGCCCAGAAGAGGTGGTCCCAGAACCATAGGCTGGCCAGTTGGGCCAAGGAGACGCAGTATTTTCAAAACAATAATCCAAATCCCCGTTGTTCTTGGATTTCATTAAGGAACAATGCGACAGCCCACTGTCGCCCTTCGTTTCAGGACAAGAGGTTCTTTAATGTGGGTTCCTCCCTGGCCATCACGTTAGCTCTTCCAGCTGTAGATTCCCCAGTGGTGGCCACCTTCGCTTCCTCAGGTACTCCTGCAGAACCAGAGGATGTCTGGAGGACAAAATATCGGAGCAAATTCTGAAGCGCACACATCAGGTCACAGCTTGGGTTGTGAAAACTTTCATTGCGGCCTCATTTTTACCAGGTCTGCCATTCGCTGGTTGCGTCAACTTCAGGACAGAGTTCCAAGTGCCAATGTCAGGTCCCACCAGGACCTCAACAAAATAAAAGCAGCAGTCAAATTCACCCCCAACGCCACTTTAAGCTCCACAAAGTTCACTTCCAAAGCAATGGCTTTTTCGGTGTCTGCCAGTTGCCTCCTCTGGAAGTGCAACTGGAAGACTGACTCTAAACATAAGTGGAAGTTGCCGGTGGCCCCTTGCTCCAGAGAAAACCTCTTTGGGCCTTAGAACCGAGACAACAGAAAGGTGCTGTCAACTTCTTCCAAGGGGTCAGAATTTCAATGCACAACATATTCCAGGTCCCAAACTTCCAAGAGAATGTATCCTCCTCGGTGGGAGCAACAGTAGTCCTCAGGTAAGCGGCCTTTTCGAGAGGGAGGTCGTTCATTAAGGCGCTCCAAATAACTGCATTCACTCCCCTCCCATTGGAGGTCATCTGAGATTTTTCTTTAAATCCAGATAGGAGGAATCAACTATCCTGGCTGTCATCTGTAAGATGTTGGAGGAAAAGTGAGCTGGTTTTGCTGGCCCCTCATTGGCCCAGAAGACCCTGGTTTGGGGACCTGGTGAACCTGTCTGTTCAGGGGCCATGGAAAATCTCGGCCTTGAGGATCTGTCTCAGTCAAGGGGTCCTTCTGCATCCAGAATCCCAATGGTTCCAGCTGACCATATGGCAGTTGAGTGGAAAATGGTAAGGGAGGTCAACCTTTCAGATGGTGTAATTAACACAATACAGACTTCATGTAAGCAGTCAAGAACCTGACTTTACAATGCCACCTGGGGGAAATTCTGGGAAAGGTACTCTGAGAGGATCCAGGACCCCACCTCAGCATCTGTTCCGGAGGTCCTACAGTTTCTCCAGAACGAGCTGGACAAGGGCCTCATGCCAAACACCCTCTGCAGGCAGGTAGCAGCCTTAGCTTCAGTAATTTCATGGGACAGGTCCACATCCTTCACCCACCACCCATCAGTCCACAGTTTCTGAGGGGATCCTTAAATTTGCAGCTTCCCGTTGTGCATAGGTATCCCACTTGGGATCTGTCTAAGGTGGTCCAAGCCCTCTCGGGCAATCCCTTTGAGCCTTTACATACAGCAGGTCTCTGTCTTTTGACCCTCAAGGTATCCTTTTTGGTAGCCATTATGTTGGCCAGGAGGGTGTCTAAATTAGCTGTTTTTTTCAGTCAGGCCAGACTCCTGTATCTTTCATGACAATCAGATGGTTTTGCATTAGAGCCCTTCATTTGTACCAAAAAATTAACTCTTGGTTTCACAGGGCTCAAAATGTTATAATCCCTGACTTTTGACCCAAACCTCAACAGGTGTTGGAACATCAGTGGTGCACATTGGCCGTGAAAAGGGCTCCTAGGATTTTTATCAAACAAACTACACCTTTTTGCAAAACTGAGTAAATATTTGTGTCATTTCAACTTGTTTCTTTGGGGTCCTAGGCCTCATTTCCCATGTTAAATAGTGGATCAGGGCATGCATATGAAACTCTGGGTTTGCCAGCTTCCAAGAAAGTGACTGCACACTCTACTTGGAGCACAGTGACTTTGGCAGCTTGGGCCACACAGGCTCCAATCAAGGAAATTTGTAGAGCTGCTACATGAACCTTGCCTTCCCCATTTGTTGGGCATTACCACCTACTTATCTGCATCTGCACAAGCAGTATTTGGACAGAGGATACTCCAGTGGTTTGTTACTGATTTGGATTGAGAGGACCAGCTGTCCCCCCCCCCCCCATTGGACATGCAGGCTTTGGTATGTCCCAATGCTGGACTCTCTCGCAGTGTGACTGAGAAGTCACGTTGGTAGACTTACCAGTGAATGCCCTTTCTAGACACACTGCGAGAGAGTCCAGCCCCACTCTGTGGATGTCTGGTCTAATATTTTTGAGGAGGGGGGCGTTTGTATACTCATTCTGTTTGTTTATATTCCAGAGAAAATCCTAGTCTGTCAAGACACTTCGCCAGAAAAGCTGGGGCTGTCAGCGGAGGCGAACTTTTTATAGTGGCAGACTCAGCTCACATCATAAGAGGGTGGAGTCATACCCAATGCTGGACTCTCTAGAAAGGGTGTTCACTGGTAAGTCTACCAATGCTCCATCTCAGAATCAAATCTGAATGCAGATAGGAAGCCATTCAAGGGAAAGCCCTTAAGCAAAAGAAGGAATAATCAATCATTCCTAACCTTCTACATAGAAAAAAAGTAAATATTTAAAGCGATTATGGCTGTATAATTCATTCTCTGAACATAGCATTTTTGTCAGTATATCATTTTTCACTATTCTATCTTAGAGAAATTAGAAGAAAAAAAAGCAAATCTACACTTTTAACTTTTCTCAAGGTAGACTTCAGCATCAACCACTACCTCTTCTGCCAATCAAATCTATAGGATAATACAAAAGTTACCCATGTTTATAAATGATATACAAAAAACACAAACAAGCCTGGCTCACAGCAGATAGCAGATTTCATCTGAAGTCACACCTCATCTTAATGTAAATTGGCTTTTTCAGTGTTCATAAATTTTGACTATCTAAAATTATCCAGCCAAAACAGTCACTGGGATAAATGAATACTTCATTAAAATCTCACTGGTTCCCAGCCTCCTTCTGATCTCAGCACAATGCCATAAACAAAAGCCCTAAATAGTTTGGAACAGACCATCCAAAGTTCTACCTAGTAATTTGCCAGGCCTTAGAAGATTCTCTGAAAAGATTCTTACTTGTATCTAATCAATTTTACAGGCACTGACAGGGATGTGTGGAATAAAAGAAACTCTCTTTCTTCAGTTCTTTTAAGTCTTTTCTTAATCCTTTTCCATTGCCATGTCAAGATTTTCTTGTTCAGGCACAGTTTTGTCTTAATTAATGTATTTTCTCCTGCTGACTGAATATATTATTTTTTATTTAATTTTAAGGTTTTCTGATTCCTTAACAACTCTGGGCTGCTTACAATTGTTTCTTGTGTTTTAATTGCTTTTGTAAATTACTAATATTATTTGATCTCTAAAATATTGGGTAAATAAAACATCAGAAACAGGAAACTTAGTTAATTACCGGCTCATCTATTTGATTATGCTTATGAAGATGAATACTTTTCCAGGCATGCAGGAGGGGACTGGGATTGTTGGAAAAGGGAGCGATCTCTGCCACTTTATATAACTTTGGCAGACAGACTTGCGAGTTGCTTTTCATGCCCGCAAGTGGACTCTTTTTGTACTGATAGGAGGAATTTATCAGTATTTATTAGTAGGTAAGGCTACATTTGGGATAAAAATGAGATCTTAAGGCGCTGTAAGACTGATGGTTTGGGCCATGCCAATAGGTAGACATTCTCCATTCCTGTTATAAAACTTATTCAAGTATGTCTGGTATTAGCAAATCTGACAAGCAGCAGCTCTGGATCCAAATAAGTGATATACAAAACAATAGAGCATGGGCAGCAACCTCGCTGCGTCACATTGCTGTCATGTGATGTTTTGCTACTGTTTTCCCTTTTGTGGAACAGGGGTGGGTGTGGCCTGCACATGACGCATACATAGTAACTTGCTAGGACAAGATACATTTCATCCTAATGGGGTGCTGCCACTTAACTCCCCCCAAAATAAGGATACTTAATCATTTTCAGAGAGATTGGGAGATCATCTTAATAGCTTTTCTATTATCAGTAACTGCTCAAATTTGAAAACATTAGAAAGCTGGGAGAGTCCCTTCAAAAGCCTGTATATACAGATATTAATACCTGCTACAATAATCAGTAATTTTTCAACGATAGTCTTGCATATGGGGGTATTAGGTTTTGTATTGGGCTTTTATTTCTGTGAGCTGTGCAAAGCCATGGTGAACCAGTCAGATGGCCACATAATTTTTCCTAATAAATACTAACATAATAAAAACAAAATGATTACTGTTCATATAATGTTGTTATATATAATTTAATTCACATTATAAAAACACAGTGAACTGCACTGTACTGTAGTGATTAAGACATTTGACTATAATCATGTTCAAGCATACAAGCTGATTTGATTATTTGAGAATAGTTACTGGCCAAATCTATCTGATAGCTGTTGTTGTTGTGGGGAAAAAATGATCACAACACCTGAAGTTCTTTGAGGAAATTTGTACTATAAATATGACTAATATAAGAGAAGCTACTATATAATTAAAATTCTTATAGATTAAAATCTGTATTCCAACTATATGATAGTACAGTTTACCAAAAAGAGCCAGTTAGTATAGAATAACAGTGCAGTGTTTATTCTAAGGTTGTGCACAGCATTTGAAAGAGGTGTTTCACAAAGTATACTGGCATACCCAAAGCATGTATCTCAAATAATTTAAGAAGTCCTTCCAATCTTCCCCTAGTATTTCCCCCAAAATATTTGTACACTGATGATGTGCAATCAATATCTCTACTAAGGGTCTCCAACCTTGGCAGCTTTTAAGACTTGTGGACTTCAACTCCCAGGGTTCCTCGGCCGGCAAAAGCCGGCAGAGAAACTGTGGAGTTGAAGTCAATAAGTCTTAAAGTTGCCAAGGTTGGAGATCCCTGTAGTAGGACTGTCAGCTAAGTGAAGTAGCTATGTATGCACGTCATAGAGGAAAGAATCTTTAGTCTTCAGTTGTTATAAAGCCTTCCTGAAGATGTGACTGTTTTAATGCTTCAAGATGAATTTTCACACCAACATTGTTTGTCACAATCCTATTTTGAATGCTTCGCATAGTCTTATCAAGTTAATTAGTCAAATTTTTTTCACCTTCTTTTCTGAAGCAGATCCCCTGTAATTAAAATAGGGGGCTTACTGAGTACGTCTAAGATTTCGAACTTCTGTTTGTGAACAACAACAAAACAAACTTAGGTACAGAAATAGGCTCATATTTTCCAAATATTATCACTGCACAGATTTTGTATATAAGTATTTGATATTTTATCATTTTAAAATAAACAAACTACAATGTAGACTTATAGGCTTCCCAAACATTGAATACAGAAAGAAATAAGTTATTAATGATGTCAAAGCTTCAATGAGACTAACAAAGAAAATAACACAAGCACTAATAGTTATTATGATTTTCCCACATCAGTAATTGAGATATACAGTAAATCTTTAGAGTACATCCTGTTTCTACTATTACAGAACTGAATGGAGACTTTGGGCAAATCATTGCTTCCCAATTTACCCTATTTCATACATAAAGGTAAGGTTGAAATGTTCTAATTTTATTGAAGAAATAGAACTTAAAATAAATAAGAAATGCATACTATTTTAACAAAACTAAAATATATTGAATTTATGGCCTACATTTTCTCTGAAACACAAATGTTTTCTCATTTTATTCTCTATGAAGTATATTGATTTAGATTAGAGTAACTTAACTGGCACAAACTCACCCAATGTTCACCATAGCGAGGAGAACTTTCAGCTGAGCCTTCCCAATCCAATACCTTAATAACTATAAAGGTAAAGGTTTCCCTGTCAGTTGTAGCCTACAATTCTACCCTATTCCAGGTATACAAAAAGCAACTGATCACCTAACCATAGTAATGTTGACTTAATTTATAAGAGATAAGTGTTTTCTGGACACAAACTAAGCAGTTTCACATTTTACATTAAACCATCACCCCTTCACTGAATACCAGGCAAAGACAGTTTACTAAGCATAATCTCATACTTACATAATACAGTCTAATTTAAGGAAGCCACATTAAAAATATTTAGGTCATCTACATGACATTTACATGCTGACTGGTACTTCCCTTGCCATCCATTGGATTCCTTATTTCAATTGACAGTTTATATGTGTATTTTAATCAAAGAAAAATAAAGGGAAAACTAAAATGGTGCAAAACATCATTGTAAAGTGCCCTTGGATCCCATTTAGAATACAAAATCATTCCTAGAAAATAAAATATTGGAGTTTGGCTGGAAACCTATTACTTTGTTTGGATATATCACTCCAAAATAAAGTAAACTCAAACATTAAACAGGATTCTAAGAGTTACCTGCCTTTTAGTAAATGAGTACTTTCCAACAAATGTCTCCTATGGCTACCATTTTGAGGTACTTCTAACATGGTCTCAAAATTCTAAGTGTGCTTTAAAAAAGGACACATCTGATATGTGATAGTTGAAACTAAATTGCTTTAGTGCCAACCTGCCTTCTCATTGGAGAACAATTATTTGTATATAATCAAACTCAGAAATCCATCAATGACTAGTTTCTTTGTTTAAGGCCACAATGGCTACCCAAGTACATATAGATAACAGCTTGTACTTTGTCTACCAAATCCATAACTTATTCCCTATATTAATTATAATCAACAAACTCATCCTTGGTAACCCCCACCCAGGGGTGGAATTCCAATTTCTGTGGGCATGGCCTAATTTGAGGGTGGCTTGCTGATCATGTGACTAGGTGGCATGGCCAGGTGACTGGCAAACCAAATACAAGGGGTCCTCAGGCTATTAGCCTGTCGTTCAGCAAGTGTTCTAATTTATTACTGGCCTCCCCAGAGGTACCTGACCTGTTTTTGGAGTTTTGGCAGCTTTAGATCAGAGGTCTAAATCCCACTCCTGCCTGTATGTGTGTGAGAGAGGGAGGGAGAGAGGTTGGATCAGATCTCTCTCTCTCTCTCTCTCCCACCAATGCCAGAAAGCCACCATCAGTCAAAATTCATATTAGTGGTCTCCGGGATTTAAAATTATGAGTTTGGTGGTCCCTGAGGTTCAAAAGTTTGGCAACCCCTGATCTAAAGGGGTGAGCTTGAGAGAGGGAAAGAGAGAAAGAAAAGAGAGGAAGAAAAGGAAGAGAAAAGGGAAAGAAAGAAAAAAGGGCAAAGAAGGAGGGATGGAGGGAGGAGAAAGATAATGAGATATCTATTCTAGTCCAATCATTTGCTCCAACAGGGTTAGAAGGGAGTATGTGTGTGTGTGTTCTCCTTGTAATTTACCAGTACATTTTGGTTTTGCCTTCTTCAGAATTGGCACTGTAATATATTGGGGGAAATTAATTTTTAGGGTGGAGATCTGGTCCAATGAATCATGTTTAAAGCGTAACAAAATCTGAGAGCTTCCTGATAGCCTTGAACATGTTTCGTCCACAAAACCTTTAATAGAAGCCAAAGAGGTTTCAATGTGCCAGCAAAGATGTTTCAGTGTGGAAAAGGGCCTCAGTCTAAAGCCCCTGTCACACTGCACCAATGGATGGAAAGAGGATGGAAAACGGAGAAAAACACTTACCATCCGTTGGTTAACGCGATGCTTCCGTTCTGTACTCACTGCCTCCATTTTGCTTCCTCTCTATCCGTCCAGCATCCGTCTATTGACGTTTCATCCGCTCAGAGGGTTTTGAGCTGCTCAAAACTTTTGCGCGGAAAATGTATCCAATGCGTCCGTTCTGCATCTGCTAGGCATCTGTTCTGCATCTGTTATGCATCCGCTATATCCGCTAGGCATCCGCTACGCATCCGCGCAACTCGATCCACTCGGATGCAGGGAGGAAGCGGAACGGACGCGGAACTGATGCAGAAGGGATGCAGAACGGATGGAGAAAGGATGAAAGCGGATGCAGCTCACAAAGAAAGCATTTAAAATGGAAAAAACATTCGCAGAGTGGACCTATCTCGGATATTAAGGATGTCTAGAGGATGCCCAGAGGATGCAAAGGGGCACATAGTGGAAAACCTATACTGCCTATAAAAAGGGGGAGCAACTCATCTGGATCTCACTTTCAGACCAGCAGCCCAGCTGTGCAGACCTCTGCAGCCTTCATCTGACTCTTCCTCTTCCACAGCATCCAGTCATGTCCACCATGGATCGTAACAAAGTCCTTTTGGCAGCCATCTGCAACAGTGCGAAGCCATCTACAGGCTCTGTGAACTCTACTACGGGAAGAAAAAGAGGCAGCCAAGAAGCGTCTGGTTCCGAAGATGGTTCGCCAGAAGAGCAGAGGACAGACTGTACAACAAGTTGATGGTGGAGCTCAGGAACGAAGACACTCATAAATTCCAGAACTTCATGAGGATGCCTCCAGCCATGTTTGACAAAGTTGTGCAGCGGCTGACACCCAGGTTGACCAAGGCAAACACCAACTTCCGGCCCAGCCTGGAACCTGGGCTCAAGGTGACACTCACTCTGCGCCACCTGGCCTCAGGGACCACCTACAGGAGCATGCAGTACGACTGGAGGGTGCCACACAACACCATCAGCATTGTGGTCAGAGAACTGGTGCAGGCCATCATCAAAGAATACCTGGAGGAGCTCCTCCAGTGCCCCACCACTGAAGAAGGATGGAAGAAAGTTGCAGAGCAGTGGTATCAGAGGTAGAACTTCCCCCACACCATTGGAGCCATAGATGGCAAGCACGTGGCCTGCAAAGCGCCAGCCAAGTCGGGGTCCACTTATGTCAACTACAAGGGCTTCTTCAGCATCGTCCTCTTCGCCATGGTCGATGCTGACTACAAGTTCATGTACATCGATGTTTCAGGCAACGGCTCATGTTCAGATGCCCAGGTATACAACGCCAGTGACCTCAAGGAGGGGCTGGAATGCAACCTCATCGTGGGCTTCCCAGATCCAGACCCACTGCCCAACGACACGCAAGATGTGCCTTACTTCATCGTGGGGGATGACGCCTTCTCCCTCAGAACCTACCTCATGAAGCCCTACATTTCCAGACTCCTCACCCGTGAAGAGAGGATCTTCAACTACAGACTGTCCAGGGCAAGGCGGGTGGTGGAGAACGCCTTTGGCATCCTGGCCAACAGGTTCCAGGTACTTCTCACCACCATGCAGCATCGCCCAGACTGTGAGGAGGATCGTGGAAGCTTGCTACATCCTGCACAATCTCATGCGCACCCGCTACCCAGTCTTGCAGAACAGGCTCGTGAACCTCCAACAAGGCAATGGGGACATGGAGCCTGGGGAATGGAAGCAAGGGCAAAACCTGATAGACACTAAGGATGTGCAAGGCCCCAACAGAGCTTCACGTGAAGGGAAGAAGCAGCGCAACCTCCTGAAACACTGGTGCAACTCCCCAGCTGGAGCGGTGGAGTGGCAAGACAGGATG
This sequence comes from Laticauda colubrina, assembly GCA_015471245.1. NCBI lineage: Eukaryota > Metazoa > Chordata > Lepidosauria > Squamata > Elapidae > Laticauda > Laticauda colubrina. Next base: position 11,762,735 of record BLBF01000044.1, on the reverse strand, counting down.
ATAGATGCTTAATGGATGCTTCCTTCAGCCTGTCTCATCACACTGATGAGATTGGGCCATGTATGTTGAGTGGCCCTACAATGAGCAGGGCATTTAATAAAGAGTTGTGTTTATGTTGACATGTGTGGATAATTATATTATTATTGATAATAAAGGGCCATAGGTGTGGCACCTGGGAGGGTGGACCATACAGTCCCACTGTTCCTGCACTGGAGGTTTATCTATCCCACAGCTATTACCCATCCCAAAGGTATCCCTGCTCATTCCACAGGTATCCCTGTCCATCCCACTGCTATCTTAACCCATCCCACAGGTATCCCTGCCCATCTGACAGGTATCCCTGCCCATCCCACAGCTATTACCATCCCAAAGGTATCCCTGCCCACCCCACTGCTATCTTAACCCATCCCACAAGCATGCAAAGGCTTAAACCATTTCTAAACGTTTCCACCAAGACTTTATTAAAAAAAAGAAATGAAGCAAGTGTATCAAAAACAAGCTGTAAAAGAAAAATGACCCAAGTCATGTGTCCAAATAAAGTCCACAGGTAGCCAGCCAGCCAGTCTCTGGCACTCCTCTTGGTCACTCGGAGGTGTGCCCGGTCTCAGGGGTGAAGGGTCCAGGTGCTCTGGAGGTGGCTGGTGCTGGAGTGCTTGTCTGAAGCGCCATTGAGGTGCCTGGCCCCGAGAGGACAACAGGTGATGGTGTGTTGAGAAAGCTGGCTCAGACCCGTGATGTTGAGAGCTCCTTCCTCCATGCCATGGGGTGTCAGCCCCAGTACCGAGGACAGATGTACTGAGGCCGGGCTTGGCTGTGGGGTGGAGGAAGGAGCAGTGTAGTGGGGCTGTCTGGTCTGCAGCTGTGTGAGGACGGGCGTGGGTGGCATTGGCGGCATCGGTGTCGTCAGTGGCATCAGTGGTGTGGGTGGCATCGGTGGCATCAGTGGAACCGGTGGCAACGGTGTCGTCCGATGACTCTGTGCCTGGACTGGGAAGGGCTGCTGCCTGTGCTGCTGGACCTCCTGGTAGCCGTAGCCCTGATAGTTGAGGGACTGTGGAAAGCCTTGGAATAGGAGGGACATCACCTGGGGTGGAGGAGCAGACCTGGACTGGGTGGGAGCAGGTTCCTCTGGGTCTGGAGGGTTGTGAAGCAGCTCGGTGATCCGGTCCTTCACTACCTGGTACTGGGGTTCCGCCATGTCCGTGAGGATCTGGTTCACATAGGTGAGGAAGGGCTTGCGGTTGGAGGATGAGGAGTCGGTGTGGACCAGCTGAGAGAGGAGATCTATGCTGCTCCAGATGGTGTCCCTGATCTCCAGCAGGACAGTGTGGCTCTGCCCCTCCGGTCTGCCTCTGTGCCTTTCTGTGGAGGTGGAGCTGGGGGTGGATGCGGGTAGGGCTGTGGTGGACGTGCCGTCTCCTTTCTCCCACTGCACCAGGGAGTCCTCCACGTGCTCCACCACGGTTAGTACAGCTGTGGGGGGGTTCTCCGCCGTGGCATGCTCCACAGAAACCTGCCTGGAGACAGGAGCTGACTCTCGCCCAGAAGAGGACTGGCTCTCAGCAGGCTGCCGGAGAGAGAGGGTAGTGAGAGGGGCTACTGGTGCTCCTCGGTGGTGGACCTCACCCTCCAGGAAGCTGCACCTGGCCATGACATAGGTCTCTCTGTCCATCAGCTTAACCGTGGCCTGGCCAGATTTGTTGAGGGGCAGCTTCCCATACCAGGTGTGCATGTGCTTCCACCAGCCGAGGAGCACCTCCGAAGTGTAGCCCAGACTCTCCGCCTTCTCTCTCCAAGCAGCATGCTTCTGCTTGGTGTCCCTGTAGAGACGGTGTCCCTTCCGCCACAGATAGTCATTCTATCTCAGCCACTCCAGCACCTCATCCTCGTGTTCCTCCTCGATTGAGTATTGCCTCCTCTCCCGTCCCCGCATATGCCTCTTCCTCCCTTTGGCAGGACCAGATAGGCCCTCATCAGAGGGGCTCCCAGGTAGTATGGGCTGCTCCTCCACAGCACCACCAGCAGCAGCCGGATTATCATCATCATCATCATCATCATCATCATCACCAGCAGGATCATAATCAGCAGCAGCACCAGCAACAGCAGCAGCAGCACCAGCAGGATCATCATCAGCAGCAGCAGCAGCAGCAGGACCAGGATCAGCAGCAGCAGAGTAAGCACCAGCAGCGCCAGCAAGACCAGGAGCACGAGCAGGACGAGCAGCTTCAGCAGGGTACGCACCAGCAGAAGCACCACCGCCAGGAGCAGCTTCAGCAGAGTAAGCACGAGCAGAAGCACCACCGCCAGAAGCAGCAGCATCAGCTCCTCCAGAAGCAGATGCAGCAGAAGCCCCAGCAGAAGCCGAGTCAGGGACAGGGGGCGGGAGGGTGGCCCTGTCCCTCTTGCCAGGGATGGCGGCAGGTTGCTGAGGCTTTCTCTTCTTCCCCATGGTTGTGGGGTTGCTGGCTGGCAGGGAGGCTGGCAGGCACCAAGGCTGGCAGGAAGGCTGGCAGGCAGGCAGGCACCAAGGCTGGCAGGCAGACTGGCTGGCAGGGAGGCTGGAAGGCAGGCTGGCAGCAAGGCTGGCAGGCAGGCAGACAGCAAGGCTGGCAGGGAGGCTGGCCAGGAGGCTGGGAGGCAGGCTGGCAGGAAGGCTTGCAGGCAGGGATGCAGGCAGGGCAGGCAAGGCAGTCAATGCGTCCGGCAGCAGGTCTTTCCTCCGAATGGTGACCTGCTTCCGAACTGTTTCCCTTTATATCCGTGGGGCTTATGCAATGCATCCCCCCCACATGCACAATTAACGCTCGGCATCCCTTAGGCTTCCGCTGTGCATCCTCTAGGCTTCCGCTGTGCATCCGCTTCATCCGTTCCGCATCCGCTTTGCTGCGCTCCCCCGGAAGCCTTGCGGATGTGCCATCCGCTCTCATCCGCTTCCATCCGCTGGGCTTCCGTTCCGCATCCGCTTTCCATCTGCTCTGCGTCCTCCCCGCCTCCGTTTCTTTCCGTGTTATCCACTCTGTTTTTGCAAATTTTTGTCCCTTTTGAGAGCGGATAACAACGGATGGAACATTTTTCTCGTCCGCTGTGTCCTTTTTACTAACGTTTTGCATCCGTTGGGCAGTGTGACAGGGCCTTAAACTAGGCCTCATTCAATCTGATGCATTAGGTCTCTCTCTCTTTCCCTCTCTCTCCCTCCTTCCCTCCCAGACTGGCTTTGCTCTACTTTCCTGACGTGCCTGCGGGACTGGCGCTTCGAACATGGAGCGATGGATGGATGGATGGAGAGAGATGGGGGGAAGGGCAGGCAAATAGATAAGATATAGTGGTAGGTAGTAGGTAGGTAGGTAGATAGGTAGGTAGTAGGCAGGTAGGTAGGCAGGAAGACAGACAGACCTTTTGGATGGATGGATAGTTTAGATAGGTAGGTGGGTAGATATAGATAGATAGATAGATAGATAGATAGATAGATAGATAGATAGGCACGCAGGAAGACAGACAGATCTTTGGATGGATGGATGGGTGGATGGATAGGTAGATAGATCTATATTGGTAGATAGGTAGGTAGGTAGGCAGGAAGGCAGGCAGGCAAACAGACAGGCCTTTTGGAAGGAAGGAAGGAAGGACAGACAGAATGCGACAGTGGCGGTACTTTGGAAAAGCGGTAGCATTCCCAAGGGGGCCGGCAGAGGGGTGCTAAGAGGCAGCAGGGGGCGGTGTGTCGAACGCGGCCGCAGCAGGGCGCCAGCTCCAGAGCAGTGTTACAGTCAATGAGTAAACCTACATGGCCGGCGCCTCGAACGCCCCCGTCACCTCTTAGCATCCCCTGCTGGCCCCCTTACCTCTTAGCTCTCGCTAAGGCATCCCACCGCCCCCTAGGGGGCGGTAATGCCCACTTTAAGAACCACTAATTTAGAGTAACTTAACTGGCACTCACCCAATGTGCACCATAGCAAGGGGAACTTTCAGCTGAGCCTTCCCAATCCAATACCTTGATAACTATGAAGGTAAAGGTTTCCCTGTCAGTTGTATCCATCTCTAGGGAAATGTGCTCTTTTCCATTTCTTGGCTGAAGGAGCTGACATTTCCATTCTCAAGGAAAGCACATGGAATGCTGTTACCTTTTCACTTAACGTGGTACCTATTAATCTACTCACATTTGCATAGTTTCAAACTGCTAGGGGGGAGCAGTTAATAACTTAAAAACTATAACATATAAAACAAAAGGTGGTATGTTTACTTTCTTCTAACTCACCTACTATAATATAAATGTGGGCTTCTGCCAAATCAGTACAGTGGTGGTATTCTCCCAGTTTGGGCCGGTTCTGGCAAGCCAGTAGCAGTGATGAGCAGGGGAGGCTGAACCAGTTCTCTCCGCCGCTCTGTTGGTCCCATCTGCCTGCCCAGATTCCCATAGTCACCTTTATCCTCTGAATTTGAAGCGCAACTGCTTTGTGAGGCACAGAATAGTGCCACGCAGCAGGTGCTGAAGCAACCGGGATCGTGCAGGCTCGCAGGAGGTGAGTTAGAACACCTCTTCGCCTGCCCAAAGTGCTTGTTGGCACACGCGTGCACATGCAAAGTGTGTGCATGTGTGCAAAGCAGGCCCACCCAACCACGCCCACTGAACCAGTGGCAAAAATATTTGAATTCCACCACTGAATCAGTATATTTCTTACTGATGTCCACAGGGTTTATACAGTTTAGGAAATCAAAATCTGATGAAAAGTGAATATTAAATCAATCTTACTGGCTCACTATAGCATATGCTTATTTTATATTTCACATTTTACTCTCAATAAAATGTTTTTAGCCACTTCCTTTTACTTAACAAGCCTTATCATTTAAGTGTGTGTGTGTGTGTGTGTGTGTGTGTGTGTGTGTGTGTGTGTATAAAGAGACACAGACAGATTGATTCAATTATGGTAGCGGTGAATACACCATTGAAAGATCTGAAAGATTATTTTGAGAACAGATTGTCCTGAATAAAATCTATGTGATGATGAGAGAGCTGTCATTGAGTAACAACACATCATCCATTTATCAAAAATATATAAAAATATGTAACTCAATAATACATCTCAAACATTGAACAAAACGTTTTGAATCTAAAACACCTTGCTTTTAAAATATAGACCGTCTTGACCATTTTGAAGCATTCTAAAATAAAACACAGAGGTAGAAGTTCTGTTTCTTAGTGTCTCAACATTTCTAAGAATATTTTAAAGGCTATTCCTACCTGAGGTAGTTGGTTTTGTACCTGTGTCAAAAGTAAGAATAAATTCTTTTGTGATAAAAGCAAAATATTATAAGAGATATTTACAAACTAAACATTAACAGCTCACCTAAAGCTTAAAAGGGAGGGATCTTTATAAACCAAGTGATACAATGGAACATCTAGCAAACTATGCTTGTGTTACAATCATGGAATGCAAAACCTGTGTTGCTAAGTGCACTTAGTATGGGAAAAATTGCATCTCTTCTATAAAAAATGTATTTTGAAGTCAATTAGAAGAAATTGATCGGTCCAATCGCCAATTTTTAAATGTACTGTGGAGGCAAGCCTCATTTTAAAAGCAATGTTACCAAGCCTGAGGTGATAATGCTTGGTTTTACACAGGGAGTTATGGTCAAAGTTGTAGATAGCTACCACCTATAGATAAAATAGCTCAATTCAAAAACATTCCAAATTTGCAGCATTGATTTTTCTAGTAGAAGGAATCTCTACTTAGAATGTGACTTATCCCCACTCCTTGTTCAGCTCTTCTCCAACAGTACCTGTTTTATCTGTATTGCATTATTTTGTTTTGAGCCATTATTACGCATAGACAGAATGACTATTCAATATTAAATGTGAGAGAAGTTCACACTGCAATGACATTGAACCCCATCCTTAGCAACATGTTCTTCATTCACTCATTTAAACAGGTTTTAAATGCTCCTGCAGAATCCATGGGCTTCTGAAAGAAAAACTGTTACATCAGTAACCCATTTTTAACCTTATTTTTATTATATTTGCTGTTAACATCTATACATATCTGTAGGTAACTCCCGCCTTGATTCCAAAATGTTTATAATATCTAATATGCAGCTCACCTGTGCTTTAAATTGGGCTTGGAGGGGCATATTTAACATTTTGAAACCATGTTGTAGGACTCTCACAAAATAGTTTCCAAGGGAGAAATCACAGAACCACAATGCTTCAGCCAAAGTCACACAAATTATGTTGTCTTAACCATTATAAACTTTTTAATAGAGCTCAAAAGTTGACAATGCATGTTAAAATGATTACAATCATGTGCTAGGATCTCATTAGTGCTTCCCGATGTGAGTTTATGAAAGATCCAAGGCAACAAATGAAGACATACTTGAAAGCGCACATCACTAATCTTGGTTCTGAGTATTAACACTTAGTACAGGGCTAAATTAATTTTCCAAATACGCAAGCCTTCCCATTATTTTTTCAAGCGTCAAAGTTTCCTTCTCCTCTTCCAGCCTATCCCAAAGTTCAAAATTTGTTAGGATCCGCTCCAATGCCAGGATACCAGTAGAAAGAAGAAACCAGACATCTGACTGCAATGTTTAAAAGAAAAAGTCAATATTCTCTAACATACAATTCTTCAATACACAGGGTGAGTCTAAGGAATGGGAAATAAAGACCATCCCTGGACCTCATCGAGACTGCTACAAAAACCAATTTAAGGCCAGTCTCTAAGTCTGCTGCCCTCCTGGGAACAAGAGCCAGAGGGAGGAGTCGAATCGCTCTGTTTCCGTTCCACCCTGGCCAGGTCAATGCCCTCGTGATCTCTTCTCCGTCTCCTGGTGCAGCTGCGGGCGGGCACATTGAAACCAGGCGCCGCCCGCCGGAGGACTCTGGTGCCGCGCACTCTTCTCTTTTCCCGGCGCAGCGCTGCGGTTTCTAGCGCCGTCGCCGCAAAGACGAGGTTATCAAACCAGACCCGATCCATAACTCCGGAGACTCTCGTTTCCTTCCGTCCCCTCAAGGACCGCGGGACAAAAAGAAAGATGACCCCGGCGAGCCCGTCACTTACCTCCGATACTTCTTCCTCGTCTTCCTCTTCCTCCTCGTCCTCGTCCTCGTCTTCCTCGTCCTCCTCCTCCTCGTCCTCCTCCTCCTCGTCGTCCTCTTCTTCGTCGCTGGCACCGCAGCTGCTTTCGCTACTACTACTGCAGTTGGTGCCACCACTTTCCATGCCCGGTTGCCGCCGCCGCCGCTGCCGAGTCCAGCTTCGCTTTGGTGGCGGCTGAGAAGGCGGTTGTGGCGTTAACGACGGTGACAACGGCGGGGGTTGTTCCTGTGACAGGTCGCAAACCCTGGCGAGCCCCTCGACCGAGCACGGAGAAGAACTGGACTTTCCCTCAACACCGCTGCCCTTCACCTCCGCCCGGGCAGGAGAAGGCGGCTCCATGGTTGCTCGCGCCACTGCTGGCTTCTCTGCTCTCCTAGCCGGTCACCTCCAGGACCGTCGCGGAGCTGAGGAACTCTCGCGAGATGGGAAAGTCAGCGGGGCCGACCCGGCTTGCTTTTCTACTCCAGCTGCTGCCGCTTCTGCCACCTTCTTGCGCTGCGATCTGCCCCGCCCATGCTTTTCGTCAGCCTCGCCGTTCTTTACGCGCAAGCGCAAAGAACACTTTACCGCAGCCGGAAAAGCAGCAACTCCGGTTTTTTTTTACTATTCTCTGCGCAAGCTCTGGGCTTCGGGCTTCCGCGTTCGGAGCTTGCGTCATCGCGGTGCGCCCTCTCGCAATGGGGCAGCTGATGTGCTTCAAAACTTGGGAAGGCGACACGTGCCTTTCACCCTAGTTGTTAAGCCGCTGTCTTTTCTTTGACAGGAATTTCCATGGGCCAGAAGGAAGGGGGGGGGGTGTAAAAAAAGGGGGAGGGGAGGGTTGGAACTTGAAAACAGTAACAAGTCCGGGTCAGCTTTCCCAAACGTGCTTTATTGAATAAACTTCCGGTTTGGGATGGCTCTGTGAGTGCGTCTCGCCATTCTCCCGATTAAATGTTTTCAGGCTTCAAGACTGAATAAACAGACTTCGCTCGTCGGTTAAATGAAATAGTTCGTTATATTTTATTTTCCTTCTACGAACTGTTGAGATGACAACAAGATTCAAAAGATCAACAGTTCGCTTAATTTCAGATGCGCCATTATTTTTAATGCTGCATCATTACCTGCCGAACCAGGGGAAATGAAGGAGAGGGAGTCTTGAATTAATTTGCTAAAATGAGTTCCTGGTTCAGATGCCGACCCAACAAGATTTGGCAAAAGGTTAAAAATGATGTAAAGCAGATGCAAGAAAAAATGTTTCTAGGCGAAGACCGGCTAAGCAGCTGTAAAACTCACTCAAACTAAGCATAGTATTTTGGATAAATGAGTTATTGAATGTCATAGTCACGCAGGAAAAAAATTACATGTGATTGGCATTGAAAACTCCAAATCTACCAAACCTCGTTGAATTTATGGAGGATTTTTTCAGAAAGCTCTCTTAGGAAACAGTACATGGAGTCAAGATGGAACATGTGACTAAATTCCTTTTGTAAGACAAGATTGGAATGAGTTCTAAAATTATCGTTGTGCAATTCTTTGATATTCCTACAAGAGATGAGATTTTACATATCTTCCACTAGGAATCAGTAAAGTTTGTCTTCTAGCCAAAGAAAGAAACCAATTTAGAATAGAATAAAGAATAGAATAGAATTATTTATTGGCCGAGGGTGATTGAACACAAGAAATGTGTCTCCTTGCATAAGCTCGCGTGTATATAAACAGCAAGTAATAGGTCATAGATAATAAATCATAGTTACAATCATTATTAAGTTACAAACAGCTGATAAATTATAAACCAGTAGGAAAAGATAGAAAAGAGGAGATTAGAAAAGATGAAACTTTGTGTCTGGTTGCTTTAGTATGCAATGCTCTCTAGCAGCTTCCTGAATGGAGAAGTTAGAACGTTGTATCCAGGATGTGAGGGGTCCAGATGTTTTCTCAACCATCTTTCTGGTTCGTGCAGTATAAAGATTCTCAATGGAAGGCAGGCTGGTTGTAACTTTTTTCTGCAGTCCTTACTTTTTCTAGAAGTCTGTACCTGTCTTGTTTGGTTGCTGTGCCAAACCAAACAGTTATGGAGGTACAAATGACAGATTCAGTAATTCCTCTGTAGAACAGTATCAGCAGATCTTTGGGCAGCCTGAGCTTTCTGAGTTGACGCAAGTAGAGCATTTTTTAATGATGATTCTAATGTTAGATTTTCATTTCAAGTCCCTGGAAATCATAGAATCTAGAAACTTGAAGGTGTCCACTGTTGATATTGTGTAGAATAGGAGAGCTTTTAAAATCTATCATCTCAGTTTTAAGAGTGTTCAACTCCAAATTGTTCTGGCTGCACCACAGGGCGAGTTGATCTACCTCTCTCTATACAGACTTATCATCATCTCAAATGAGACAAATGGCTGTTGTATAATTTGTAAACTTCAGTATTTTAACAGAAGGATACTTCAAGATGTAGTCATTGGAGTATGGAGAGAAGAGTAATGGAAGGGGTAATTGAATAACTGAATGGATATTCAATCTGATTTTACCTAGTTTCACCTGCTGCTTCCTATTAGTTAAAAAGCTTAAAAATCCATCTACAAGTCTGGTCAAGTACAGGTAGTTAAGTCAGTTTAGAGAAGATAATTTCAGTAATTGTGTTGAATGCTAAGATGAAGGGACCTTTGCACAGGTCTTGGGAAATTCAAGATGTTTTAAGTTTTAAGATAAAGTTTTAAGATAAATTTAAGATGTTTTAAGATAAAAAACAAAAACATTCTGGGCCAAGCATTATTAGAAGTCTTCAATGCAGTTTTAGAGGAAGCAAGAATTCCGCAATCATGGACGAAGCTAATATCACACTGATCCATCACTGATTAAAAATTATAGACCAATATCTCTTTTGAAGACAGACTATAAGATATTCGCAACAATTATAACTGAGAAGTTAAAAAGATTTTTAAATGAATTCATTCATAGAGATCAAAATGGCTTCTTGCCTAGAAGATAAATTAAACACAATATAAGAGCAATATTAGACATTCTAGAATTCTATGAAGTTCATAGTGGACAATAGGTGGCATTCCTCTTTTTCGATGCCCAAAAAGATTTTGATAATATTAAATGGTCATTTTTATGACAACAACTTGGATATATGGACTTTGACAAAAACTTTTCAAATACCATAATGGCGTTATATACTGAACAAGAAGCCAAAATATTAATAAATGGAGAAATGACCAAAAAAATCAATATACACAAAGGAACCAAACAAGGAACCAACAAGCCTGTTGTCACCATTGCTATTTATACTCACATTGGAAGTGCTAGCAAGAATGGTTCGGCAAGAACCACAGATTAAAGGCCTAGAAGTTAAAAAAGAGACCTTTAAACTTCAAGCCTCTGCCAATGACTTGATGTTTATTATGAAAGATCCAGAACAAACAGGCCTGAAACTTTTTAGAGATACTTGAAGAACATGGCGATGCTCCTAGATTAAAAATCAATGAAAACAAGACTAAAATGATTGTTAAGAATATGACTAATAAACAGAAAGATAATTTTGCTAAGAAGTTAGATGTCCAAACTGTAAATAAAAAATATTGGAATTAACATTTCAGTGAGATGCATTACAATTAAAGAAGATAACTATGATGAATTGGTGAAACAAATAAAAGAGGACCTGGGAAGATGAAGTAATTTAAGACTCTCTTTACTAGGAAGAATATTGGCAATCAAGATGACCATACTACCAAAAGTGCTCTTCTTGTTTCAAAATATACCTGTTAAACTGGAGCAAAAATTCTTTGGAGATTTGAATAAATTGACAATAAACTTCGTGTGGCAAGGGTAAAGGCCCAGAATTAAAGTTATTACAGGAAGGAAAAGAAAGAGGAGGATTTGGATTCCCAGAATGGCAACTATATTATTGGGCTGCCGCACTTACTTGGATTAAGGACTGGATAAATTTAAGACACAGAAGAATATTACAATTAGAGGACCATGATCTTCAGCAGGGTTGGCATGCATTTATGTGGTATGGCAGCCATACTGCCCACCAGTATTTCCTAAGACATAAAATAAGAAAAGCCCTATATTTGATATGGAACAAAATTAAACCTCAAAATTATATGGAAGTGCCAGCCTGGACATCTAAATTAGAGACAATAGTCTACCCAAACTTGTATAATCAGGAAAAGCTATTATCTATAAAGTTATCTTAAATGATGAGGGGCAAAGGAAGCCTAGATGAGCTAAAAGAACAAGGGATAGACTTAGAATGGTAGGCCTATTTTCAAATTCAATCAAGGCATGGTAAAGATAAGAAATAATGGGGAATTAATATGCATGTTTAGTATTAGATAAAATTCTGTTAGGTCCAGAAGACAAATAAATAAGGAGCATTTATAAATATTTGCTGGACTTAAAATGCATGAAGAACAGGTAAAAGAAACAATGGTGACCTGGGCTAAGGATTTTGGGTCTAATATAAATCTGGACCAATGGCAATTATTATAGGAGCGAAAAAAAAAAATACCGCTAGCCACATCATACAAGGAAAACTTGTATTTACAAGATGTTCTACCAGTGGCATCTCCCACCTGCAAGACTGGCCAGAATGTATAAAAACCAGTCATCTAAATGTTGGAAATGTCAGCAAAAAAGGGGCATATAGGGGCTATGCCCCCATATCATGAATAGGGGTTATGCAAAATCCTGCATAGGGCTATGCCCCCATATCATGCATAAGGGTCTTGCAAAAAAGCCCAGGAGTTTTGGCTTAAGATCTGGAAATGGTTAGACGAGGTGATGGGGACAAAAATAAATAAATTATAAACCTTTTTATTGGGAATCGTGTCAGCACAGCATAGTAAAGATGATATATATTTAATAATCTGATGGCAAGAATGGAGTTTGAAGTGAAATGAAAGGTTAAAGAAATACCTAGCGAAGACGAGATGGTAGATTAGATTTTGATCTGCACTGAAATGGATAGATTAATCTTGGAAATGAAAGATAAAGATGAATCTGATTACTATATGATATGGAATAAATTTTATAATTGGAGGGAACAGAAAGAGTTTGCAAAATGAAGATTCAGCTGATATGTAACTGACAGTTTAAAATATATAAAGGTCTAATGTATATAAATGTATATAAGATCTTGTATGAGATGTAAGGACAAAAATTTATGTCAATGAAATCCATCATGTTCAATGTTTTTAAATATTGTAATCAATAAAAGTTTTTTTTTAAAAAAAAGATGTTTTAAGATGTAGTGCAATGCCATATTAACAGCACCATGTGCTGATCTATTTGCTCAGTAGGCAAATTGCAAGGGATCTAGTAGCAGATCTGTGAAGGCTTTCAGGTGGGCCAACACTGAACTTTCAATTTTTTTCATAACTCTGAATGTATCATGATTTGCTAAAGAGAATTTATCTTTGCAAAAGCTTGAAGTCTTGTCAAACCAATACAATCTCAGTATTGTATTGTACAAATTTCATTTGTTCCCTAGATTAATAGATTCTGCACAAGGAGACCAGTTGAGCACGTGGCAACGAGAACCGAGCGAAGACGAAATGGCTGGCACCAACTCACCACCTGCACCATTCAACCCAGCAATGGAGGACTGGGAATCATACATCAACAGATTCCTCATGTTCCTCAAGAGCAATGACTTACAGAGGATCTCTGACAACAGAAAGAGAGCTGTGTTCCTGACACACTGTGGACCCGCAGTGTTCAAGGTGGCCAAAGTATTAGCCAAACCTGAGGACATAAAGCAGATGGCCTGGCCAGATTTGGGAAAAATACTGAAGGCCCAAAAAATACTGAAGACCATATCCAGCCTTATTGGGAGATATGAATTCTATAAACAGGACCAGAGAGAAGGTGAAAGCATCAGAAATATCATAGCGACGCTAAGGGACATTGGAGGGGCATGTGAGTTCCTCAACATGGATGAAGCCATGAGGGACCGCGTGGTCCTAGGACTGAGAGACCTCACCTTGCAGAGCTGACTACTAACCCGACCAAATATCACAGTCACCGAGGCCATTGCTGAGGCCACTGCAGCCAAAGCCACTAAAAAATCAGCAGACAATGCGGCAAATGAATACGGAAAACCAGAAAACACCGGCAGAGACAAGCCAACCCCGGCAGAAGAAACCAGAGGGCAACTACAAGACCACCACGCACCATGAGGACATTGAGTCTTTGTCTGAGACCGACGACGAGGAAGAACAAATACACAGGCTCCAATCAGAACGAAACACATGGGAGAAGAGAGAACGTAAGTCGGGGTTCCAGTGCGCCGGGTTCGAAGGAGATCAGCCCTGTTCCGAGTGCTGTTTTCTAGACGTGGTTTGCCGGTACTGCGAGAGATGGGGACATATAGCAAGGGTCTGCTGAAACTGAAAGAGCTACAGCCCCAGATGAAGAGACAGCACTCCCCCCAGAACGAAAGAAAGACATGCAGGGGGCCGTTGGAGCTGAGAAAACAGAGGCAAACGGCTCAATGATATTTACCAGAAGGAAGAGACACACCAAACCATAACAATTGGGCATTCAAGCACAACTGATATCTGGAAGGTACATGTGAAAGTCAACATTGAAGGCCAATAATGCGAGATGGAGGTGGACTCGGGTTCATATCTGTCTATGGTATCATGGAACACACTTAAGAGACTGATACCGAGCATTTGAAGAATGGAACTGGAGAGCCAAAAATTGACCCTGAAAGACTAACAAGGCAACAGGATCCCCATAGTCCGACTCAGACATTTCCAAGTTAAGTTCAGAAAGCACATGGCAATTCTTCCATTAACAATAGTAGACCTGGACCGCCCAAGCCTACTATGACTCAAATGGTTTGCGCCCCTGGAATAGGAGTGACCGGAATCAACAGCATCACCAAAACAGACTGGGAGGAGAGCCTGAGGAGGGATTTCCAGGACGTGTTCGATGGAAAACTAGGCAAGTACCGAGGGTCCCCTATCTCATTTAATTTGAATCCGAACATAGCCCCAATCATGTTAAAGGCAAGGGGAGTCCCTTTCGCATTAAAACCAAAGTTCGATGAGCAATTGAATAAACTCATCGCACAGGGGGTATTGGAACCAATAGACCATACAAGGTGGGAAACCTCAATTGTGACCCTGATTAAGCCAGATGGGTCCGTGCGAATCTGTGGAGACTATAAGGCCACCCTCAACCACGCACTACAATAAAGTGCATATCCCATTCCGGTGGTGCAACATCTGTTACATTCGTTGGGGGGAGGCAAGGTCTTCGCAAAGCTCGACCTTGCACAAGCATACCAGCAATTGCCAGTCGACCCCGAAACAGCGGAGGCACAAACAATTGTGACTCACAGGGGGGGATTCAGATGCAAAATACTGCAATTTGGAGTCAGCGTGACCCCAGGGGTGTTCCAAAGCTTGATGGAGCGCCTGTTACAAGGAATAAAAGGGGTGGTCCCATACTTTGATGACGTGCTGGTATCAGCTAGTGACAAGAACCAACTGGAAAGCCGCCTCAGAGAAGTCTTACAAAGATTCCAAGAGGCGGGACTCAAAGTTAAAAAAGAAAAATGCCAGCTAGCAATCTTTAAAGTTGAATTCCTGGGGTACCTAATAGATAAAGATGGCATCCACCCCACGGACCAGAAAATCAAAGCAATAAAAGGCCCAAAAATAAAACAGACTTACAAGTATTTTTGGGACTCATTAATTTCTATAATGTCTTTCTGCCACAGAAGGCAACGATGGCAGAACCACGACACAGATTACTGGATAAGACAGCTACCTGGACCTGGGGAAGATGAGAAGAGGCTGCTTTCCAGAAAATAAAAGACTTGCTGACATCCGAATCTGTGTTAATTCAATAGAGCGAAACACTGCCACTGACAGTCACCTGTGACACATCACTGTTCGGCATTGGAGCTGTCACACTACCAGATGGGAGAGAAGCACCAATCGCATTCTACTCCAAAACGTTGTCCAAAGCAGAAAGAAACTATAGCCAGTTGGACAGAGAGGCATTAGCAGCAATAACTGGGTTCAAACGATTCCATGAATACCTTTATGGCAGGATTTTTTCACTAATTACAGAACACAAGCCGCTCTTGGGAATACTTGCAGGAAACAAGGCCACCCCAAACATACTTTCACCACGAATGATGAGTTGGTCTGAGTTCCTTGCTGCATACAATTACAAATTAATTCACCGATCAGGGAAGGACATATCACATGCTGACGCCCTGAGCCGTTCTTCCCTGCCTGAACTGGGAAGTGACCCGGCACCAACCACATCCATGCTACAGATTGAAACATTACCAAACCTACCCATAACCGCAGTGGACATTGCAAAAGAAACCGCAAGAGACAAAAGGATGTCGCAGAATTTAAACTGGGTAGAAAAAGGGTGGCCAGAAAATGAGAGGAACGAGACTTTTAAACCATTCTGGAACAGACAGACAGAACTCTCAATGTTAAAAGGTTGTATACTATGGGGGGAATCTCCAAGAACAAGCATTGGATATCTTGCATGAAGGACACCCAGGTATCATACGAATGAAATCCCTGGCCAGGAGTTATGTATGGTGGCCAGGGATGGATAAGGAAATTGGGAGATGGGTGGAAATGTGCACGCAATGCCAAAAAGCCAGACCTACACCCCCTGCTGCCCCTGTGCTTGACTGGGAAACACCGAGGGGACCCTGGTCAAGAATACACATAGATTTTGCAGGGCCGACAAAAGGACACACATTTTTAATAACAGTAGACGCTTACTCTAATTGGTTGGAAGTAAGCGTCATGACCTCCATAACAACAGAAGCTGTCATCAGACATCTGAGGAGGCTTTTTGCAACACATGGGTTGCTGGACCTATTAGACAACGGGCCACAGTTCACGGCATTGACATTTGAAATGCCTCAAATGTCATCAAATGTCTTGTGCCTCGCTGAACATGGCATAAGGCATGTCTTGACAGCGCCGGGTTGGCCAGCTATGAACGGGCGGGCGGAACGCATGATCCGGTATACGAAAGAGACTATAGAGAAACTAGACATGGGGAACATACAAGAAAAAATCTACAAAATGCCCACTATACAACACATCACACCTAACTCCACAACAAATAAAAGCCCAGCAGAACTATTGATGGGCAGAAAATTAAGATCACACCTGGATAGATTACACCCCACCTACAGCCCTGAAAAACCAGCAGACTCCTCAAGTAAACACCGCATAATTGGAACAGGGGACTTGGTCTATGCAAAAAATCTCACGGGGCACCCACTGTGGGTACCGGCAAAAATAACCCAAGTAACAGTACCCCGGTCAAACAGACTAGAAACAGAGGACGGCAGAAGCTGGAGGAGACACATAGATCAACTGAGATCACAAACATTAGAAAAAAATACTAACAATCCCAGGTGCGAAGGAAAAGAACACACACACACGCCAGAACCACAGCAAACATTAAACAATAATAATGATAACCAGACCAGAGAGGGGGGAGACCCCTCAAACACAAATAAGACGGGAGAGGGAGACCCTCCAATAGCACAAGAAACACCGCAACAAACTCTAACAACAACCTGCCAACCAACTTCATCAGTAACCCCAGAAAGAAACCATAATTACTTACCTGGAGATGACTTCGGTAGAGAGGAACAGGCAGTGCAAAAACAACAAGAAGCCACTCCAGAAGGGAGCAACCGAGCTGACCAGGCGGGAGCGGCATGGCTGACTCCACCTTCCAGGAGGTTCCAGGGAGAAGGACGAGAGAAACAGTGATCCCATCCGAACCGGCCGAAGACAACACAACTGAACCGCGCAGGTCAAGTAGACACCATAAAAGCCCCACCTACTTACATGACTAAGTAATGTAGGTTGGGCTAAACCAAGTGGGGAGGGGTGTTTCATATTAGCATACTTGAAATACCTTTTCTGATTGGTCCACAAATACTATAATATGATTGGTTCTTCGAGCGACGGTGATTGGTCAACAATTGCCGCCCTGTGATTGGTCCACCTGAGCGGCAGGAGATTCAAGGAGCCATCATTGGCCGTGAGCCGCAACAACCACTATAAAATAAGCTGCTGTGCCTCCACAGTCAGATTGACTCCAGGAACCTAATAAAGAGCTGAAAGTCACGATGGTCTCAAGTCTCTCTTTCCCGCGATCTTACACTTTGTACAACGAAATCAAACATCATGTTCAGTGCACATCATGACCATGAAAATAAACAGAAACATACATCCTTCACACTGCACACATTGAACCGAAACCCCCAACACTGCACTAACACTGCACTATGCAGGAGAATTTGGAAAAAGCTATTGCCCTGAGATAGAAGCTGTTTTTCAGCCTGTTTCTTCTCCTTGTTTTTTATTCTGTACTGTCTGCCATAAGGTAATAGTTCAAAAATATGCAAAAAATAGTTCTTTATGCACTAATAAGTACTATGAAATAACATAATTAAATTCAGATTTGAAATTCAGTAGGATTGTTTTTGTTTTCTTTGGGATTATTTGCATAATTTTATATTTTGTACTTTTTCTGTATTAATTTGTGATGTCTTTCTGTACCACTGTAGAAAGGCTGTCAAAGCGCCTTTCTTCAAGGATTCGAATTTTCCCACTGGGAGAGCTCTGACGCAAGGATACGGACAACTGCTTGAAAGCTGGATCTTTTTATTTTCAGGAAGGCGAGAGACAGTGTGGCTGCATTCCTGGGGCTAGCTAGCTAACTTCGAATGGTAAGTTCCTGGTTTTTATAACTTTTTCCTCCCTTTGTGTATAAATGTTTGCTTAGTGTTTAACGTTTAGATATTAAAATCCTGTCAGAGTTTATTTTTCGCCAGAAGGCAAACTTAGTGAGGCGCAGAAAATAAACTCTGCGGGGTGGCTTGATTGTATCCTCGGTTTTTTCCTAATCTCTTTTAGCTTTATAATGGTTTTTCCTATTTGTTCTGTAGTAATCTTCTATTTGTTTCCTTTGTGATTTATTTTGTAACTTTTGTCTGTTTGTTTTGCTGATTTGGCATGTCCTGTGTAAGGGTTTTCTTTTCCTTGTTTCCCTAGTTTTCTTAATTACTTGGCTTTTGTCTAGGGGGCTTCTTTCAATACCTTTTATTAAATTTCTTTTCCTATGCAAGTTTGTCTTACGGCTGGCCTGATGTTCCCTTCGGGCTTTTCCTGCTTGGGTGACACCACTGTCCTCGTGACATTCCCTTACCACAATCCCTCATATATATTTTTTCCTCTAAGGGGTGGTTTCTGGTTGAATGTCTGGGTATACTTGGTATTCATGATCAATCTGGATCATCATCATGGCTGCCTGCCCCCTTTTTAATTTTCTCCTTTTAGAGGGAATGCAGGCCTTTAGGCAGCTGAGGCAGGGTGGTATGCACTGACTGAGACAACACATGAGTGCTCCAAAGACACAAATGGTGACTGTGGTTGTCAGGAGGATTTTGAGCTAATGGAAATCCGGCATCCATGAGAAGAGCCATGAAAATTCCAAGAATGATTGCTCCTGGCCAATATTTTGAGCTAGCTCTTTCAGGTGGTGGATGTCCCTCCTTACGAGTTCTGAGGTTTCGTTCAGATTGAAGCAACACATCCCTTTGAATGTTTCGCAGCCATAGTTATGCTTCAAGAGAAGGAAGTCTATTGCTGCCCTATTCTCCAGAGTGGTTTCTCTGACCTCCCTCAGTTCTCTGTTAAGGGCATCCAGGGCATGGGAGGTCTAATTCAAGCCTTTTGCCAGGGTACATGCTAGTCTATTCAAATTTTTAGAATTTCGCACTGCCAATCCAGGTACCCCTACCAAGGATATTGCCAATGAGATGTGTTCTATTTTGGTGGGAAGGGAGACTTTGGAATCACAGTCTGAGTCTAGGGTTTGGAAAGCTCTCCTGTGTTGTCTCTGTAAGGATGGCATAAGCATGGTTAACCTTCCTAAGGTGCAGGGCCCATTTGTGGCATTTGCAGGAAGGTATGAGTAGGCTTTTAAGCCACAAAGGAAAGACCATCCTGGTTGGAGCTTCAGGTAACTGTATGAAAATGGTATGGTCTCTGTGTAGTTGCATTTTAGGTCTGTGTTGCTAAGACTGGTGCATTCTGTGACCCTACATGAGCTGCACCCAGTGATATTAAAGCATCTCTCAGAGGTGGTTACTGCAGCAATGTGTAGGGCGTACATGGTGTGGTCCTTGGTTTTTGTAGAGTGGCCTCAGCTAAAAATGATTTCATAGGAGTCAGGAAGGTTTATGTAGTTAATGATGTTATGTGGCCTAGTTGCTACTCCCATTAGGCATGTGGTTAAGATATCCTTGACTGATTTCCTCCTGCTAGGCAAAAGTTAGTGGTCTTGAGTATTTCTCTTGCTAAATATTCCCATATGTTTCCTTTCTCTGGGATAAGTTTTGGTTCCAGGAACGCAGTTGCTTATGTTACAAGTGTTACAATTGTTACAAAAAATAATAATACATAGTATATATTGCATTTCATGTTTCCCATTGCTAGATTCCTTTTCTTCCCCCCCCCCCCCCATCTTTTTTTTTTATTTGTACAATGTGAAAAATGTAAAAAAGGTATAGGTCAAGTATCAAAAATTATAAAAGTCTCTTTGTTCAAAAAAAATACAAAAAAAAGAAGAAAAAAATGAAGAAGGTAAATATATATATATTATATACAAAAGCAATTATATACAATATATATATTATCTCCAAAAGCATATTTGGAGTCTGTATACATGTTGGTAGATCGGTTCCTAGCAGTTCCGCAAGCTTTCGTTAAAGCTATAAGCTTAGCTGCTGGAGCGCTATGGGAAGGAGGAAGGGGGAAAACCCAGATAATTTCTTGTAGAGAGACTACAGCTGCTCCTGTTACTCTTTTGTTCTGGTGCATGTAGGAGGAACCGTCTGTAAAGAGTTCCATGTTGGAGTTTTGTAGCGGGGTATCTGTTAGATCGGAGCAGGATGGTTCAGCATCATGCACTAAATGGAGGCAATCATGGAGACTGCCTTCTTCCTGTTCTGTGGGGAGCAGGGTAGCTGGGTTTAGAGTATTACATCTTTCAAATGTAATGTAATCAGAGGTAAAAAGTTCAGCTTCATATTGAGCCAAACACTGCCAAGTAAAGGCTTGTGTCTGGCTCTTTAAGAGAATTGCAAAAACTTCATGGAGAACTTTTAGCATTGGAGGATGCCATAATACCAAATCCTTAGATCGTTTCACCAGTTCAACTGTAGCTGCCACGGCTCTTAAGCAGGGGACAGCCCCTTGAGCTACTGGATCTAGGGTTACAGAATAATAAGCGACTGGTCAGTGTATGTGTCCAAAAGGCTGTGTTAGAACACCAGAGGCAACACCTAATTTTTCATGGATGAATAAAGTAAAAGGTTTCCTATAGTCAGGTAGCCTGAGTGCTGGGACTGATGCCAGGGTTTGTTTCACAGTCTGAAGTGTTTTGTCCAGAGATTTGGACTATTCATTGGGGTCAGGCATGTTTTTGCCTGTTAAATGGATAAGTGGTCAGGCTAATTCTCCAAATGAGGGGATCCATGGGTGGCAGAAGCCCAGTACTCCCAGTAAAGCACTTACTTGATGTTTTGTCTGGGGTGGTTTCATGGCTAAAATAGTTTCTACTCGATTAGGGGCCAGTCTTCTAATTCCTGGTGCAATAATGTAGCCCAGATATGTTATTTCTTGTTTCAAATATTGCAATTTGGAGGGCCAGGGCTTTAAGTAAGTACAGGGGATCTATTTTACATGCTAGCTCAGTTTGAGATGCCAGGAGTAAATCATCAACATATTGGATTAAGGTAGACTGCTGTGGTAGGGAAATGGAGGAGAGGTCTGCCTTTAATATTTGTGAAAATAGGGTGGGGGACTCAGTATAGCCTTGTGGCAATCGAGTCCAAGTATATTGTTGGTCTTGCCAGGTAAAGGCAAATAGATATTGGGATGCCGGGTCCACTGGAATGCTTAAAAAGTCAGAGCACAAATCGATGACAGAAAAATAAGTGGCTGAGGCTGGGCTCAATGATTATAGTTGATGGGTTAGGCACTATGGGGGCTCTAGGTATCACATGATCATTTATGATCCTCAAATCATGAACAAATCTGAAGATGTTCTCCTTTAAGTAGTCCCACCTCTGATGCGTCCCAGCC
Organism: Laticauda colubrina; assembly: GCA_015471245.1. Classification (NCBI taxonomy): domain Eukaryota; kingdom Metazoa; phylum Chordata; class Lepidosauria; order Squamata; family Elapidae; genus Laticauda; species Laticauda colubrina. The sequence continues at coordinate 11,741,494 of BLBF01000044.1, read as the reverse complement.
CCATAAGGAGGGTGGTAAGCTTTTTAAATCTTCATGAAGCCCCGTGTTGTTGGTTATCAGCATGATTGTTTTGTGTGTGCCTTTTCCTGGGATTTCTAATTTCAGCCCCTGTTTGCCACATGTTATGGTAGCTCCCATTTTACAGAGGAGATCCCTTCCTAATAGGGATAGTGGTGACTGGGGGCAAATAGTGAATACATGGTCTATTGTGAAAGGTCCTAGTTCTACTGGTATGTTGTGGGTAAATTCTACATGGATTATTTCCCCCCCCCACTCCCATTATGTTATCTCGAGCCCCTTCAGCCACTGAAGCTTTACATGGTGGTGCAGTAATTAATGAGGAGGTGGCTCCAGTATCAACTAAGCAATTGTATTTCTTTCCTCTGATAAGAACGGTAACAATAGGTTCCCCTTCTGGGCCTTTTTTTAAGGGGATAGCTAGTCCGTTAAAGGTAGCCATGAATTCAGTACTTTCGTTGTCATGTTCTAGTCAAGAAGGGGGTAACTCATGTTCTCTCCTTTGCTCCCATTGATGTTTATTATTCATGTTTATTGGAGGAAAGGGAGCACTAGGTGGTGTCTGGTGATTGAAACTTTGTTGCTCAGTGTAATGGATTGGAATATTGCCTGGCCTCGTGTTTCTAGATGGTGGGTGATACCAGTTGCGGGAGGGGTGTTGCCTACATTGCCTGCTGAAATGTGCTTCCTGTCCGCACCTATAGCAATGCTGGCATCTGCCTTGTGACCACCCTGCTTTATCGCAATGCCAGCGTTTCTTTGAATTATAGGGAGTTCTACCAGGCATTTGTCTGACATTATGTTGCATTACAGCAAACATTTTCAAGCCTTCCTGTTTTTCTATCCGTCTCTTTCTATCTTTCTCTTCCTCTTTCAACTTGTCTCTTTGGTCATAGACAAAGTTAGCGATCCTACGCAACTCCGCTATGTCTAAGGTTGCCCAGTTAGAGACAAAGCGATGGAAATGTTCTTTAATATCTAAGGTGGACTGGTTCACGAAGGCTGAAGCTAAAATCCTTTGGTCTTTCAGGCAGCTAAGGTCTAGATGGGCATATGCAATAGCTGCTTCTGACAGGCGGACCCAAAAAGCACCAGGCTTTTCTTTTTCTCTTTGTGTGGTTCTTTGGAATTCAGACCAGTTTAGAGGCTTTTTGCCTATTTCCTCTAAAGCTTCTAGTAAGTTATTTTTTGCTCTTGTGTATTCATTCCAATGATTGGTATCATTGTAGTCCCAGTTAGGGCGAAGTACTGGCCATGTGATGCGGACTGGGGCTGCTTGTCCAGGGATAGTTGGTAGTTTAGCTACTTGGTCTGTTTTTTCAAATAGTTTTAATAGCTCATCTTTCGTTAGAAAGACTTGTAGCAGCTGGGTCATGTCACCCCAATATGGATTATGGCTGTCTATGATTGATTTCAGGGTTTGAATTACTGTTGGAGGATCAGCCCTGAAGGCTGGGGTATCTTTTTTCCAGATGATTAGGTCAGAGGCAGAGAAGAGAGTGTGGGTATAAACGTATTTTAATTGTCCCCTATTTGTGCTTGGCACTGGTTTGCTTAAAAGGGGAGCCATGAACCATACCTCAGTTTTTCCTTCCAGGGAATGGGTTTCAGGTTTTTCCTGATCTTTTCCCTCAGTCAGGTCATTTGTCATTGCCATTTCAGCCCAGCAGTACCAATAGGGTATTTGGCTGGGTTTAATGCGTGTTCTAAGTGCTTTCAATGTTTTATGATCTAAAGTACCACTATCAGGCCAAATTTGTCTTCCTGTGTCATCTCGCAACAAAGCCCACTTTTTGCAAATTCTTTTTGCATCTCTTTTATTCATTCCAGGCAGGACAGGCGCTTGCCTTTCGGCCCAAGCCTCAAGTAATTTATCCAAAGGGGTCTCTTCCATTGCCTTTGAGCTACAACTTCCCATTTTCTCTACCTGATGTGGGGATTATTTTGGCTTAGCTGGGCTACCGCCGTCAGTTTTCAGACAAAAAAGGTCTGGAAAGGACTCCGGTTTCCCTACACACAGAGTACGGGCCCCTTTCTCTTAGGGAAACTCCGCCATCAGTTTGAAGACCCCCCCTAAAAAATGGGGATCTTGGAGGGCCGTCTGCCCCCTAGCAGCACTGGTACGGGCCCCTCCTCACACTCCGCCGTCAGTTTTCAGATCTCCCTTAAAGGTAGGGATCTGGAAGGACCTGCTCTGCTTTTTAAGGCAAACTATTTCCAATTTTGTTTGCCAGCAGCCGGTATGGGCCCCTTCTAACTGCACAGGGCTTTGCTTGCAGCGTGCACCAGGACTATTTTCCTGCTTTCTCTTTATTTCCCAACACCAGTTCCTTTCTCAGCCCACTTGGTTTTTCTTATGCCCTTCAGAAGAACTCACACTCTGTGATCACCCCTTGCGTTCCCAAATCCAACCGGTCATGGCTTGTTGGAGCTAACAGCTGGCTGGGGTGCAGCTGGCAATCATGGAGGAGGTGAGATTCTTCTGTTTCCACAGAGAAAACCCACAATCACACACCTGGTCTACTCACGCTTCCACTCTCCTATCTAGTAAGGTTAGAAATTTAAAGTGGTACTCACCTGCTTTCAAGCAGATATTGAGCAGAAAGGCTCACAGACTCCCTTTACTACCCTTATGCCTTCTGGGCTGGGTCCGTGGATGTTGTCCCTGGACAAAGAAGGTCCACACCGGCTGGGAATGGATCAACAGGCCCGGTCCGGTGGCAGGGTTGGCTGGAAAATCTTCATGGTCACCAATTGTAGAAAGACTGTCAAAGTGCCTTTCTTTGAGGATTTGAATTTTCCCTCTGGGAGATCTCCGACGCAAGGATACGGACAACTGCTTGAAAGCTGGGTCTTTTTATTTTCAGGAAGGCGAGAGATGGCATGGCTGCGTTCCTGGGGCTAGCTATAGCTAACTTCGAATGGTAAGTTCCTGGTTTTTATTCCTTTTTCTTCCCTTTGTGTATAAATGTTCATTTAGTGTTTAATGTTTAATGTTTATGTTAAGCCTGGGTTCCCCAACCAGAGTTAGGTAGACAAGCTAAACAGAATATGCAGCATTAGTCAGATAGGCACACAGATAAATGAGTGAGCTAAGCTTGTATGTTTATTAACATACAGTAAACATAACAGATACGCTTGTGCTATCAAGAATATATTTTATTCCAGTATAAGTTTATGGCATAGTCAAATAACAGTCCAATATTCATTTACCATGTAGTCAGTCCATTCAGGGGTATTCAGTTAGCAAAAGTCCATGTAAAATATCCTATGTCAGTTCACTTACATATCAGTCCTTTGTTGTCTCTCCCGTTCGAGCAATGCAGTCTTGATTCCAAGCAGTAATCAGGGATCATCAAAGCCAGAGAGAGCGAGCAAGCCGTAGTCTTGCTACTTTTATATTGTTTTCATAACCACTCCTTTAATTGCTATTTCCACAGTTAAAGCTGCAGACACTTTAACATATACTAACTATGATTCATAGTTATTATTTCACCTAAACCAGTTAGGGTAAACAATGTTATCCCTAACATTCTCCCCTTTTAGGTTACATAATAACTATGAATCATTTACATCTTTAGAAAATATTTTTCGCAACTTTCTTTAAACTTAGTTGCTCCTTGAGCTTTTGTAAATTGGTCTGCAATGTTTTCTTCTGACATGCAGTATACCAATTTTATTAATCCATTTTTCACTGATTCTCTTACATTCAAATATCTTAAGTCAGTATGTTTTGATCTAGTTTTTACAGCAATACTAGTAGCTAACTTTATAGCTGCTTGGTTATCCTCATACACCATAATGGAATCTTTTACAGTTATACCCATGTCCAACAATAACTGTTTGTAGAAAATCAAGTCAGTGCATAATAATGACAGACATGAAAATTCAGCTTCCATCGTAGATAAGCTAATATGCTGTTGTCTGATTGACCTCCATCCTATTAGTGTCTTACCAAATAATATAGCCATCCCAGATGTTGATTTTCTAGTGTTTATATCAGTTGCAAAACTTGCATCTGCATAAGCACTAAGACTCAAATCACCCTTTGGTTCTATATACAATGCATGGTTCATTGTTCCCTTAAGATATCTCAATATTCTTTTTAAGGATTTCCAATGACATTCTTTTGGATCTGAATTAAAACGTGCCAGCTGATTTACACTATAAGCTATATCTGGCCTTGACCAATTGCTTATATATGATAAGCTACCAATCAAAGATTGATATATGGACTTATCAAATTTGGGACTTTGATCATTAGTTTGTCAAACTTCCTGACTCATTGGAGTCTTTGCCGGTTTACAAAGTTCCATTTTATACGTTTTAATTAATTGGCAAATTTTATCTTCTTGAGATATCTTAAAACCATTATTTGTTTTATTAATTGTCAATCCTAGATACCTTTTAATTTCACCTAAATGCTTTATTTTTATCTTTTTGGCTAATAATGATATAATTTCATTAGCTTCATTATTAGTCTTAGTTATTAAAGCAATATCATCTGTAAATAATAACAATAATGACACCGTTCCATTATGTTCTCTTTTAAACACACACGGATCTGCTAAACCAGATTTAAAACCTATATTGTTTAACTCTTTCACAATATATTGGTTCCACTCAAACCCAGATTGTTTCAACCCGTAAAGACTCTTTTTGAGTTTCCAACAATCATTACTATTTACTTTATTGTCCTTTATGCCAATTGGTTTTCTTAAATATATAGTGTGCTGCAATGGTGCATGTAGATAAGCAGTTTCTACATCTAAATGGTTAATGACATAGTTTTTCTTAGCTGCTCACACTAATGCTGCTCTTAAAGATGTAGCTTTAAGGCTTGGTGCAAAAACTTCATCGTAATCAGATGCAGTTTGATTAAATCCTTGAGCTACTAACCTAGCTTTATGGGTAACAGTCCCATCATTTCCAGTTTTTACTTTAAATATCCATTTGCACCCAATGGATTTTTCTCCTGGAGGTAATTTGGCATCTTCATACACTTTCATTACCTTTAATGAATTTAGTTCTTTTTCCATTGCCTTTTGCCAATTCTCCTGATCCTTAGCAGGATACATCCTAAGTTCATCTACACTAGTTGGAACTTTAGTTACTTGGCAAACTATACTTGCTTGATACCTATCAGGTGGTCTAGTTACACGTGTAGTACGTCTAGGTATTATAGGACTTACAGGTGGACTTTCCTCTATTAATTGTTCTTGATCATGTAACTCTTCCTGATCAACTATTTCCTCTTGTTCTGGTCCTATTTGCTCTTCGTGGACTTCTTCTTTAATTGGACTCTTCTTATAGCTAATCTCATCTTTCTGCCTTTTGTAGGGTTCAATAAATACTTCATTATTAAAATCTTGCTCTAATCTATTCCATCCTACATGTTCTAGGAATTTTGCACTAGCACTGGTGTAAACTCACTGGTGTTCCCAGAATCTATAAGATCTATGATTAGATGTGTAACCTACAAAAATCAATCTTTTAGCTCTATGCTGTCCTTTGTATCTAAGTTGTGTAGGGATATGCACCCATGCTGGTGCTCCAAATGTGTGCATGTAACTTAAATCAGGTTTTGTACCATGCCACAGTGTGAATGGTAATTCACCTGTTGTTGAATTAACAACATTATTTAATATATGATTACCACACATTATTGCTTCTCCCCATAAATTGTCAGGTAATCCTGAATCAGACATCATAGTTTGTGCCATTGATTGTAATGTTTGGCCTCTTCTCTCTATAAAGGCATTATGTTGTGGCCTATATGGTGCAGACATTTTATGTTGAATACCTAACATTCTTAGTCTGTTTTTAAATTTATTATTTGTAAATTCTGTACCATTATCTGTGATGAGAGTTACTAATTTCTTTTTAGTTTTTCTTTCAGCAAATTTTAGCCAATTAAATAGATTTTGATATGTTTCAGTTTTGCTCTTCATTAAATAGCAAAACCCATATCTAGAATAGTGGTCCATTATACTTAGTATGTAGCAAGCTCCTCCTACACTTGGTTTTTTCGGACCTATTAAATCAGCAAATACTACTTCTAAAGGCTCTTTAGTAGTAAATCCATCAACTCTATTAGCCGGTATAACCCTGCTCTTACTTTGATTACAGGCATTACATTGCAAATACTTATTACAAGATTTCAAACTTATTTCCTTAGACAATTCAACAGTTTTCTTAAGCATTTTAAAATTTAAATGCCCTAGCCTTCGATGTAACAAGTGAATACATTCGTCATGAGGTTTCTTATTTTCATAAATTGTGTTAGCCACCTTTAAGCCATCATCATTTAACACATATAATTCACCTCTTAAAGATGCAGTAATTCTCTTATCTTCTTTTTCAAGTATGCAGTTATCTCCCTTAAATGTAACTACATATCCTAGTTTAACCAAAATTCTAACTGAAATTAAATTAAACTTAAGTTGTGGTACATATAACATTTTTACATTCTCTTTTATAAAAGAACAATATGCTATACCTTCACCTTTAGCTTTCAGTTTCCAGCCATTGGCTAACGATATCTGCTGTTTACTCTGGGACATTTTAATAAAATTTTTGTTATCATTTGTTATACAATGGGATGCCCCACTGTCAACCACCCATAAATTATTTTTTACAGCTCCATTAGTATACATGGCTAACTCTAAATTTTTATGTAGTCTTTGATGATTTTTAGTATTCTGGCCAGCGTTCTGGCGCTTTGCCTTTTTACAAAATCTTGCCAAGTGTCCTCTTCCTCCACAATTAAAACACTTTTTAATTGCGTATGCAGTAGGAGATTCATTATCTTCTTTTTGAGGTTGCTCCCTCCTTAATTCATCTCTTTCATGCCTTCTTCTGGCCTCTTCAATCAATCTGCCAGTTAAATCAGTTAAAGTTAAATTGTCCTTTGGCAAAATTTCAAGTGAAGTTACGTAGTTATCATAACTTTCATCAAGGGAAGATAGAATTATATAAACTTGATGTTGTTCAGAGAATATAAGCTCTTTCTCGTGTAATTCTTGGAAAATGCTTTGCATAGTTTTCAAATGACTCTGCATATCACCATTTGTTTGGAGTGTCCTGAATATCACCATATTGAATATTGTGTCCTGAAAAGCTTCCGTGTTAGATTTATGTGAGCACCAATATTATCTCGAACATAAATTCTCTTCAGCTTCTGCCAACACCCAAAAGTCGTTTTCTCTCCGTGGATATAAACAAGCTGTTGATCAGTTAAGGTTAACCCAATTATGCAAATGGCTTGTTGATTTTTATGCTTAAATTCTTCTATCTTTAGTCTGTCTTCCTCATCCTCTGGATCCCATTCTTCTACGTTTTGTGGATTTTCAATTATGTTCCACAGACCTTCTCCTCGTAGAAGTAGACTACATTTTGTAGACCATGATACATAGTTTGTTCCATCCAACTTGGATATAAGGGACAAACTTTGTAAATTGACTTTTGCCATGTTTTCTTATATGGATATAAAAATATAATTAATAAAACACAGCTGTCTGTTTACTGTAATGTATAACAACACAAACTCTCACTTTTTACATAAATCTGTTGTATCCTATTTAAACTGACTTTGCAGCCTCTGGGCCCATAACCAGTGTTAAGCCTGGGTTCCCCAACCAGAGTTAGGTAGACAAGCTAAACAGAATATGCAGCGTTAGTCAGATAGGCACACAGATAAATGAGTGAGCTAAGCTTGTATGTTTATTAATATACAGTAAAAATAACAGATACGCTTGTGCTATCAAGAATATATTTTATTCCAGTATAAGTTTATGGCATAGTCAAATAACAGTCCAATATTCATTTACCATGTAGTCAGTCCATTCAGGGGTATTCAGTTAGCAAAAGTCCATGTAGAATATCCTATGTCAGTTCACTTACAAATCAGTCCTTTGTTGTCTCTCCCGTTCGAGCAATGCAGTCTTGATTCCAAGCAGTAATCAGGGATCATCAAAGCCAGAGAGAGCGAGCAAGCCGTAGTCTTGCTACTTTTATATTGTTTTCATAACCACTCCTTTAATTGCTATTTCCACAGTTAAAGCTGCAGACACTTTAACATATACTAACTATGATTCATAGTTATTATTTCACCTAAACCAGTTAGGGTAAACAATGTTATCCCTAACAGTTTAGATATTAAAATCCTGTCAGAGTTTATTTTTCGCCAGAAGGCAAACTTAGTGAGGCGCGGAAAATAAACTCTGCGGGGTGGCTTGATTGTATCCTCGGTTTTTTCCTAATCTCTTTTAGCTTTATATTGGTTTTTCCTATTTGTTCTGTAGTAATCTTCTATTTGTTTCCTTTGTGATTTATTTTGTAACTTTTGTCTGTTTGTTTTGCTGATTTGGCATGTCCTGTGTAAGGGTTTTCTTTTCCTTGTTTCCCTAGTTTTCTTGATTACTTGGCTTTTGTCTAGGGGCTTCTTTCAATACCTTTTATTAAATTTCTTTTCCTATGCAAGTTTGTCTTATGGCTGGCCTGATGTTCCCTTCGGGCTTTTCCTGCTTGGGTGACACTACTGTCCTCATGAAGTTCCCTTTCCACACCACAAAACCAAAGATATCAGAGAGTAATCTAGGGCTATCCAGTTATGATTGCAAACATTCAGATGATGTAGAATTTTCTGAATCTCTTTGCTACTGCCTAGTGCAGAGGTCTGCAACCTTAAACATTCAAAGAGCCATTTGGACCCATTTCCCATAGAAAAGAAAACACCAGGAGCCACAAAACCTGGGTGGGCATGGCCAAGTTTAAATGTGCTGCACAAGGTACCGCAAGAGCAGCGAGCAGGCCATGAAGGCAGTGAGAGGAATATGGGGAGATGTGCAACTTTCTCTCCTCCCCGAGACATCGGCTGAGTCGGCTGCATCTGACGCCACTGCTCTTGCTGCCTCCATGGCCTGTTCGCTGCTCTTGCAGCTCCTTGTGCAGCACATTTAAACTTAGCATGCTTCACAATGGAGACAGCATCCCTCTTCTTCCTCCTGGAGCCCATTACAATGTGAAGCATCGGCTGCAGCCGGCCCAAACAGTGTCTTGTGGCAGAGAAAAAATTGTGCATCTCCCAGTGCGCACAGCACCAAGAAGGGCCAGAAGAAGAGGCAGTTAGAGGGGCATGAAGAGAACTCAGTTGCTTTTGATACGATCGCAAAGGTCATTTATGTAGAGTATAAAGAGTGTTGTTTTTAAAAAGCTGCCTTGGGGGACTCCACAGGTACAGGATTTCATAGGGTGCTCCCAATTTTGACCACTTGTTTGACAGGATTATGTTAACACTACTAGTTTTGTTTTCTTTTGGCTTAGAGTTGGCAAATCCTTAAACTAGATGAGTTAATGTTGATTGCTTCTTCTGAAGAATACTTTCCCCCAGAAGTACAGTATATTTAATTTGATTAGTATTTCAGTTTCAACAAGACTTTGGCCCCAGCTTTTTGACTGTGGATGCCTATCCTGGATTTTACCTGTTTTTTTCCTGATAGGAGAGGGTTGTTATGCATTTTCTTTCTTTTTTTTTCCTTTCTCAAAATGGAAGGCAGTTATAAGTGCTATAAAATAATATAATTAAATCTTGCAAATTCAGTGGGATTTTAAATTTAGTGGGATTGATATTAAAAGAGAACATGGGCTTGGTAATCTCAGACTGTAATAATTCATTACCTAAACAGAAGAGCCACAATCAAGCTGACAAGAAATAGGCATTGAAAATACTTATATAAAAAGAATTTAGCTCAATTTCTATGAATGAAAGAGGAGATAGCAGTAATAAGGCCTTGCCATTTATTTATTTGCAACCAGGTAAATATTTCTACTTATGTATATCACTCCTCTAACTTGCATGCTAATTCCACAAGGCACGGAAGAGTAAAAAGTAGGCATGCCATGGCAAGTTCCACCTTACTATACTTTCTCCAATTACTTGGGTAGGACTGGCAACATGACATTTTGAAGGTGGTAATGCATGTTTAGGCAAAGAAAATGTTCTAGCTCAGCAAGTTTATTTTTTTTCTTAATTAAGCTATTACTCAACATGGTTACTATGGTAGTATTTTTAAAAATGTAGGCTAGTAAGGGATTGAATGGCCCTAAGAAAAGCTGAGATATGTTATCATATACTTGTCTGAAACACTGAGTGCAGTTAACTGTCTTTCCAATTACTTGGATACTTTTAAGGACTACTACTTGCTGAGTCTTGCAAAAGATACTCGAAAGAGTGATATAATGCAATTATCAACTTTTTCATGTGCATTTTTAAAAAATTCCTAAATAGTTACGTTTGTGTTGCATTCTTATTCCAAAGGATTTCCCTGTTTTATCCATTTTGTGAGCTTTATTGTTGAGTTGAACCCCAACATCTCTTGCAACATTTTGTTTCCCATGCATCATTCAATTTTGGTAAATGAAGACTAGAGGAAATCTTATGCTCCTCTATGTTAGATCGCAGGAAAAAGGAGACTGGAGACCAGCATGACTTTCAGCTCTTTATTTGGTTTCTGGAATCAGTCTGACTGTGGAGCCGCAGCAGCCTATTTTATAGAGGCTGCTCACAGCTTGTGGCCAATGACAGCTCCTTGAATCTCCCGCTGTTAGGCGGGCCAATCAGGGGCCGGCAATTGTTGACCAATCACTGTCGCTCAAAAGCACCAATTATCTTTGAGTATTAGTGGACCAATCAGAACAGGGTATTTCAAGTATGCTAAAACGTAACACCCCTCCCCACTTGGTTTAGCCCAACCTATGTTACGTGGTCACAAAAGTAGGCAGGGCTTTTATGGTGTCTACTTGACCTGCGCAGCTCAGTTGTGTTGTTGTCTTCGACCGTTTTGGACGGGATCACTGTTTCTCCCATTCTTCTCCATGGAACCTCCTGGAAGGTGGAGTCAGCCATGCTGCTCCCACCTGGCCTGGTTGGCCTGGTAGAGTCTGCCCGGCTGGTCCCTTCTGGAGTGGCTTCTTGATGTTTTTGCGTTGCCTGTTCCTCTCTACCAAAGTCACCTCCAGGAAAGTAATTTTGGTTTCTTTCTGGGACTACTTCAGAATTTGTTTGGTGGTTTGTTGTTAGGTTTTGTTTTGGTGTTTCTTGTGCTAATGGAGAGTCTCCCCCTCCCCTCTTATTCGTATTTGAGGGGTCCCCCCCCCCTCTGGTCTGATTAAAATTGTTACTGTTTAAAGCCCTTGTCACATAGCACCAACAGATGGAAAGATGATGTAAAATGGAGAGAAACACTTGCCATCCATTGGTTAACGCGATGCTTCCATTCTGTACTCACTCCGTCCGTTTTTCATCCTCTCTATCCATCCAGCATCCGTCGACTGACATTTCATCTGCTCAAAAAGTTTTGAGCTGCACAAAACTTTTTGAGCAGAAAATGTATCCAACGTGTCCATTCTGCATTCGCAACGCATACGGGGAACATCCGTTCTACATCCGTCGTCATCCGTTACACGTCCGCTATGCATCTGCTGCGCATCCACGCAACTCAAATCTGCTCCAGCGGAAAACGGACACAGGGAGGAAGCGAAACGGACGCGGAATGGATATGCAGCGTTGGTACCACGGACGTACAAATGATGAAAGCGGATGCAGCTCACATACAAAGCATTAAAATGGAAAAAACGTTCACAGAGGGGACATATCTCAGATATTTAGGATGTCTGCAGGATGCCTAGAGGATGCAAAAGGACACCGAGCAGAAAACCTATATTTCCTATAAAAAGGGGGAGGAACTCACCTGGAACTCACTTTCAGTCCAGCAGCCCTGCTGTGCAGACCTCTTCAGCCTTCATCTGGCTCTTGCTCTTCCACAGCATCCAGTCATCTCCACCATGGATCATCACACACTCCTTTTGGTAGCCACCATCATTCTACAACAGTGCGAAGCCATCTACAGGCTCTTTCACCTGTTGTACGTGAAGAAAAGGAGGCGTCCGAAGATGGATCGCCAGAAGAGCAGAATATGGACTGTATAACAAGTTGATGGTGAAGCTGAGGAACGAAGACACTTGTGCATTCCAGAACTTCATGAGGATGCCTTCAGCCATGTTTTACAAAGTTGTGGAGCGTCTGAGACCCAGGTTGACCAAGCAGAGCACCAACTTCCGGCCCAGCCTGGACCCTGGGCTCAAGGTGGCACTGACTCTGCGCCACCTGGCCTCCGGAACCACGTACAGGAGCATGTAGTACGACTGGAGGGTGCCACACAACACCATCAGCATTGTGGTCAGAGAAGTGGTGCAGGCCATCATCGAAGAATACCTGGAGGAGCTCCTCCAGTGCCCCTCCACTGAAGAAGGCTGGAAGGAAGTTGCAGAGCAGTGGTATCAGAAGTGCAACTTCCCCCACACCGTTGGAACCATAGATGGGAAGCATGTGGCCTGCAAAGCTCCACCCAACTCAGGGTCCACTTAATTCAACTACAAGAGCTTCTTCAGCATCATCCTCTTCATCATGGTTGATGCTGACTACAAGTTCATGTACATCTATGGTTCAGGCAACGGCTCACCTTCAGATGCCCAGGTATACAACGCCAGTCACCTCAAGGAGAGGCTGGAACGCAACCTCATCATGGGCTTCCAAGATCCAGACCCCCTGCCCAACGACACACAAGATGTGCCCTACTTCATCGTGGGGGATGATGCCTTCTCCCTCAGAACCTACCTCATGAAGCCCTACACCTCCAGATGCCTCACCCATGAAGAGAGGATCTTCAACTACAGGCTGTCCAGGGTAAGGCGGGTGGTGGAGAACGCCTTTGGCATCCTGGCCAACAGGTTCCAGTTACTTCTCACCACAATGCAGCATCGCCCACAGACTGTGAGGAGGATCGTTGAAGCTTGCTGCATCCTGCACAATCTCATGCGCACCCGCTACCCAGTGTTGCAGAACAGGCTCGTGGACCTCCAACAAGGCAATGGGGACATGGAGCCTGGAGATTGGAGGCAAGGGCGAAACTTGATAGACACTGTGGATGTGCAAAGCCCGACAGAGCTTCACGTGAAGGGAAGAAGCAGCGCAACCTCCTGAGACACTGGTGCAACTCCCCAGCTGGAGCAGTGGATTGGCAAGACAGGATGAAAGATGCTTAAGGGATGCTTCCTTCAGCCTGTCTCATCACACTGATGAGATTGTGCCATGTATGTTGAGTGGCCCTACAATGAACAGGGCATTTAATAAAGAGTTGTTTTTATGTTGAAATGTGTGAATCAATGATTACATTGTTATTGATAATAAAGGGCCATAGGTGTGGCACCTGGGAAGGTAGACCATACAGTCCCACTATGCTTGCACTGGAGGCTTATCTATCCCACTACTATCCTTACCCATCCCAAAGGAATCCCTGCCCATCCCACAGCTATTACCCATCCCACAGGTATCCCTGCCCATCCCACAGCTATTACCCATCCCAAAGGTATCCCTACCCATCCCACTGCTATCCTTACCCATCCCACAAGCATGCAAAGGCTTAAACCATTTCTAAAAGTTTCCATCAAGACTTTATTTAATAAAATAAATGAAGCAAGTGTGTGAAGCAAAGATAATCTTTATTAATAACAAGCTGTAAATGCAAAATGACCCAAGTGTCCCAAGGAAAGACAAAGTCAACAGGTAGCCACCCAGTCTCTGGCACTCTTCTCAGTCACTCTGAGGCGTGCCCATAGTCTCAGGGGTGAAGGGTCCAGGTGCTGTGGAGGTGGCTGCTGCTGGAGTGCTGGTCTGTGGCGCCATTGGGGTGCCTGGCCCCGAGAGGACAACAGGGGACGGTGTGTTGAGGAAGGTCTCAGAGAACTGGCTCAGTCCTGTGATGTTGAGAGCCCCTTCCTCCAGGACATGAGGGTCAGCCCCAATACTGATGACAGATGTTCTGAGGCCAGGCTTGGCTGTGGGGTGGAGGAAGGAGTGTAGTGGGGCTGTCTGATCTGCAGGTGAGCGAGGTGATGCATGGGTGGCATCTGTGGCGTCAGTGGCATCTGTGGCATGGATGGCGTCGGTGGCATCAGTGGCACTGGTGGCGTTCGATGTACCTGTGCCTGGACTGGGAAGGGCTGCCTGTGCTGCTGGAGCTCCTGGTAGCCGTAGGTGAGGGACTGTGGAAAGCCTTGGAAGGGCAGTGACACCACCTGGGGTGGAGGAGCAGACCTGGACTGGATGGGAGCAGGTTCATCTGGGTCTGGAGGGTTATGAAGAACAACGGTGATCCTGTCCTTTATCACCTGGTACTGTGATTCGGACATGTTCATGAGGGTCTGGTTGACGTAGGTGAGGAAGGGCTTGCGGTGGAGGATGGGACATTGGTGTGTACCAGCTGAGAGAGGAGATCTACGCTGCTTCTAATGGTGTCCCTAATCGCCAGCAGGATAGTGTGGCTCTGCCCCTTCGGTCTGGCTCTCTGCCTGCTTTCTGTGGAGGTGGAGCTGGGGGTGGATATGGGTTGGTCTGTGGTGGAAGTGCCCTCTCCTTGCTCCTACTGCGTCAGGGGGTCCTTCACGCACTCCGCCATGGGGAGTGCAGCAGTCGGGGGGTCTCCGTTGTGGCACACTTCACAGATACCTGCCTGGACACAGGAGCTGACTCTTGGCCAGAAGAGGACTGGCTCTCTGCGGGCTGCCTGAGAGAGAGGGTTGTCAGAGGGGCTGCTCCTTGGTGGCGGATCTCACCCTCCAAGAAGCTCCACTTGGCTATCACGTAGGTCTCTCAGTCCGTCAGCTTGACTGTGGCCTGGCCAGATTTCTTGAGGTGCAGCTTCCCGTACCAGGTGTGCATGTGTTTCCACCAGCCAAGGAGGACCTCCGAAGTGTAGCCCAGGCTCTCCGCCTTCTCTCTCCAAGCAGCCTGCTTCCTTTTGGTGTCTCGATAGAGCCTGTGTCCCTTCCACCAAAGATACTCGTTCTCCCTTAGCCATTCCAGCACCTCATCCTCATGTACCTCTTCGATGGAATATTGCCTCCTCTCCTGTTCTTGTTCCCACGTATGCCTCTTCCTCCCCCTGGCAGGGCCATCTGGGCCTTCATCAGAGGGGCTTCGAGGTTGTAGGGGCTGCTTCACCACACCACCACCAGCAGCAGCAGCAACAACAACAGTAGGAGCAAAAGCAGGACCATCAGCACCAGTAGGACCAGGATCATCATCAGCAGAGTAAGCACCAGCAGCACCAGCAGCACCAGCAGCACCAGGAGCACCAGCAGCACGAGCAGGACCAGGAGCACCAGCAGGACCAGGAGGACCAGGAGCAGCGCCAGCAGAGTAAGCCCCAGTAGAAGCCCCAGCACCAGAAGAGTCAGCCCGAGCAGCAGAAGCCCCAGGAGAAGCAGAGTCAGGGCCAGGGGTGGGATGGTGGCCCTTTCCCTCTTGCCAGGGCTGGCAGCAGATGGCAGAGGCTTTCCCCATGATTGTTGGCTGGCTGGCTGGAGCTATGTCTGGCAGCAGGTCTTTCCTCTGAATGGTGACCTGCTTGCGAGCTGCTTCCCTTTATATCCGTGGGGCTGACGCATTGCATCCTCCCCGCATGCGCAGTGAACGCTCTGCATCCACTAGGCATCTGCTAGGCATCCGCTAGGCTTCCGTGATGCTTCCGCTTCATCCGCTCGGCATCTGCTCTGCATCCATTCTTTCCGCTGCGCGTCCACTTCGCTGTGCTCCCCCGGAAGCCCCGCGGATGTGCCATCCGCTTCTATCCACTAGGCTTCCATGGAGCCTCTGCTTTCCATCCTGGCTACGTCCTCCCCCTGTCCGTTCCTTTCCGTTGTTGTCCGCTCTGCTTATGCAAATTTGGGGCACTTTTGAGGGCGGATAACAACGGATGGAACATTTTCTCGTCCGCTGTGTCCTTTTTACATACGTTTTGCATCCGTCGGCCAATGTGACAGGCCCTTAATGTTTGCTGTGGTTCTGGCATGTGTGTGTGTGTTTTTCCTTCGTATCTGAGTGTGTCAGTGTTTCTTTCTAATGTTCGTGATCTCAGTTAATCTATATGTCTTCTCCAGTTTCTTCCATCCTCTGTTTCTAGTCTGTATGACTGGGGTCTTGTTACTTGGGTAATTTTTGCTGGTACCCATAGTAGGTGCCCTGTGAAATTTTTTGTGTATACTAGGTCCCCTGTTCCAAATGTGCGGTGTTTGCTAGAGGAGTCTGTAGGGGCTGTAGATGGGGTTTTTCAGGGCTGTAGATGGGGTGTAATCAATCCAGGTGCGATCTTAATTTTCTGCCCATCAGTAGTTCTGCTGGGCTTTTATTTGTTGTGGAATTAGGTGTGATGTGTTGTATAGTGAGCATTTTGTAGATTTTTTTCATGTATGTCCCCTGTGTCTCTATAGTCTCTCTAAAGACTATAGAATCTCCCCCGTGTCTCTAAAGAGATTCTATAGTCTCTTTAGTTTACCGGACCGTGCGTTCCGCCCGCCAATTTGTAGCCGGCCGGTCTGGCACTGTCAAAGCATGCCTTATGCCATGCTCGGCGAGGAACTTTTCAAATGTCAATGCCATGAACTGCGGTCCGTTGTCTGAAACTACTAGGTCCGGCAACCCATGTGTTGCAAAAAACCTCCTCAGCTGTCTGATGACGGCTTCTGTTATTGTGGAGGTCATGATGCTTACTTCCAACCAATTTGAGTAAACGTCTACTGTTATTAAAAATGTGTGCCCTTTTGTCAGTTCTGCCAAATCTATGTGTATTCTCGACCAGGGTCCCCTTAGTGTTTCCCAGTCAAGGCAGGGGCAGCAGGGGATGTAGGTCTGGCTTTTTGGCATTGCGTGCACATTTCCACCCATCTCCCAATATCCTTATCCATCCTTGGCCACCATACATAACTCCTGGCCAGGGATTTCATTCGTACGATACCTGGGTGTCCTTCATGCAAGATATCCAGTGCTTGTTCTTGAAGTAGTTCTGGTATGAGTAGCCGATCCCCCCATAATATACAATCTTTTAACATTGAGAGTTCAGTCTGTCTATTCCGGAATGGCTTAAAAGTCTCATCTGTCTTGTTTTCTGGCCACCCTTTTCCTACCCAGTTTAAAACACGCACCACCTTTTTGTCTCTTGCGGTTTCTTTTGCAATGTCCGCTGCAGTTATGGGTAGGTTTGGTAATGTTTCAATTTGTAGTGTGGATGTGGTAGGTGCCAGGTGACTTCCAAGTTCTGGTAGGGGAGTACAGCTCGGAGCATAGGTGTGTGAAATGTTCTTCCCTGGCCAGTGAATTAATTTGTCATTGTATGCGGCAAGGAACTCGGACTACCTCGTCATTTGTGGAGAGAGTATGTTTGGGTGGCCTTGTTTCCTGCGAGTATTCCCAAGAGTGGTTTGTGATTAGTGATTAGTGTAAAAGTCGTACCGTAGAGATATTCATGGAACCGTTTGCCCCCAGATAACGCCTCTCTGTCCAACTGGCTGTAGTTCCTTTCTGCTTTGGACAGTGCTTTGGAATAGAAGGCGATCGGCTCTTCTCTCCCATCTGGTAACGTGTGGCTGATCCCGATCTACGATGGTTAGTGGAAGAATTTTCGTGTGCTTCTTGAATTTAACTTGGAAGTGTCTGATTCTGACTGCGGGGATCCTCTTCCCTTGATAGTCTTTGAGGGTCAGTTTTTGGCTTTCCAGCTCTGTTCTTCATATGCTCAGTATCAGTCTCTTAAGTGTGTTCCATGATACCATAGACAGGTATGAGCCAGAGTCCACTTCCATCTCGCATGGCTGGCCTCCAATGTTGACTTTCATATATACCTTTCGGGCATCTCTTGCGCTCGAGTGCCCAATTGTTATAGTCTGGTGTGTCTCTTCCTTTCTGTAAGTTTCATTGGGCCGTTTGCTTCTGTTTTCTCAGCTCCAACGGCCCCCTGCCTGTCTTTCTTTCCTTCTAGAAGGGGTGCTGTTTCTTCATCTGGGGCTGTAGTTCTTTCGGTTCTGGCAGACCCTTGCTATGTGTCCCCATCTCTCGCAGTGCTGGCAAATTGCATCTAGGAAATGGCACTCGGAATGGGGGTGGTCTCCTCTGCACCCAGTGCACTGGAACCTCAGCTTACGTTCTCTCCTCTCACGTCTGTTTCCTTCCAATTGGAGTCTGTGTATTTCCTCTTCCTCGTCGGTTTCGGACACAGACTCGATGTCCTCGTGGTGCATGGTGGTCTTGTGGTTGTCCTCTGGTTTCTTCTGCTGGGGTTGGCTTGTCTCTGCCGGTGTTTTTTGGTTTTCCGTATTCATTTGCCACATCGTCTCTGCTGATTTTTTGGTGTCTTCGGCTGCCATGGCCTCAGCGATGGCCTTAGTGACTGATATTTGGTCAGGTTAGCAGCTGGCTCTGCAAGGTGAGGTCTCTCAGGCCTAGGACCATGCGGTCCCTCATGGCTTCATCCATGTTGAGGAATTCGCATGCCCCTCCAATGTCCCTTAGAGCCGCTACGAAATCTCCGACTCTCACCTTCTCTCTGGTCCCGTTTGTAAAATTCATGTCTCTGAATAAGGCTGGAGACGGTCGGTGCATAATGAGCCTTCAGTATTTTTTCCAAATCTGGCCAGGCCATCTGCTTTATGTCCTCAGGCTTGGCCAATACTCTGGCCATCTTGAACACTGTGGGTCCACAGTGTGTCAGGAACACGGCTCTTTTTCTGTTTTCAGAGATTCTCTGTAGGTCATTGCTCTCAAGGAACATGAGGAATCTGTTGATGTACGATTCCCAGTCCTCCGTCGCTGGGTTGAACGGTGTGGCAGGCGAATTGGTGCCGGCCATTTCATCTTGCTCGGTTCTCATTGCCACGTGCTCAACTGGTCTCCTTGTCTCAGAATCCCATCTTCGTTGCCAGTGTTAGATCGCGGGAAAAAGGAGATTGGAGACCAGCGTGACTTTCAGCTCTTTATTTGGTTCCTGGAATCAGTCTGATTGTGGAGCCGCGGCAGCCTATTTTATAGAATAGGCTGCCACCTATTATAGCTGCTCATGGCTCGTGGCCAATGACGGCTCCCGCTGTTGAATCTCCTGCTGTTAGGTAGGCCAATCATGGGCCGGCAATTGTTGACCAATCACCGTCGCTTAAAAATACCAATCATCTTTGAGTATTAATGGACCAATCAGAATAGGGTATTTCAAGTATGCTAATATATAACACACTATATAATAAGCAATTCTTCCTAATTTAAACATACATAATTATGTTTAGGAATGAGCTGAATGATTTACACTTTCACATGAAAGCAAGCAAGATGCATTTGAGATAATTCCCCAAGAGTAGACAGAAAAATATCTGTAAATACAGACAAAAATCATGCAGAATGCTGAACTTCTTCATTTGAATAATCTCGAGCTACTAATCCAGATGAAATTATTCCTAGATAAAATTTTCCCATCTTACTTCTTTATTTTCATCTGTTAAAGTGGGAATAATAAACAACTCAAAATGTACAAATAAACATTTCTGACATTTCAAAAAATAATAATCAGTGACAAATATAATCACACTTCTTTTCCATTAATGGAGTCTGTCAATTTCTTGATCTGTTGACAATCAACTTTTTGTGCAGCAGCAACCACGGCCTCCCAGACATGGTTCAAAGAAGTGTACCATTTTCCTTCACCACAAATCTCCCATTTAAGAAAGGCCTACAAGTTTTCAATAAGGTTAGAAGAGGCAGAGAAAATTCAGAGCAATTTTGATGTAAATAAAATTGGTCTGAAAGGGACTAAAAACAAAAAATCTTCATCAGTATAAATCAAATTCAAAATAAAAGTGATTAAAGAAATTTCAATTGTAAATATTTGTATGGGAAGAATAGTGGTATGTTGAAGAATGGAACTAAAATGCTATAAATATTAACTGCAAGAACAAAGCAGATAAAAAAAAATCATGTCATAAAAATACTGAATACTGTGAATGTTCAGTATGAAATGTAATTGATGTAAATGAGCAATGCTAAAATATAGGTGCAATTTCCTTTTGGGATGACTGTGCATTATTTAAAGTGCACATAAAGACTGCAACTGACATTGTTGATTGAAAGAATTTATTATGATACTTTTACAAAGAAAATTAATTTCCAAAATTGCCAATAACAGAATAACAGAGTTGGAAGGGCCTTGGAAACCTAGTCCAACCTCTTGCTCATGCAGGAAATCCAATACCATTTCAGGCAAATGTTGTCCAATCTCCTCTTAAAAACCTCAAGTATTGGAGCACCCATAACTCCTAGAGGCAAATTTTTCCACTGATTAATTGCTCTAAATGTCAGGAAAAATTTTTTCCATAATTTTATGGTTGCTGTTCTCCTTGATTTGTTTCCACCTATTGCTTCTTATTTTGCCTTCAGGTTCTTTGGAAAATAGGTTGACCCCCTTTTCTTTGGGGCAGCCCCTTAGATATTGGAACGCTACTATCATGTCACCCATAGTTGTTCTTTTCATTAAACTAGACTTGCCCATTTCCTGAAACCATTTTTCCTATTTTATAGCAGTCCACTGCTGGCTCATATTTAAGTGATTGGAACTAGAATTCCAAGACTCCCCACGCACACAGTTACTACTATTGAGCCAGGTACCACATATACTGTATCTGTTCATTTGGGTTTTTTTGTGTATATGAAGAACTTTAATTTTTTCACCATTGAATTTCATTTTGGTAAGTAGTTAGGGCTCTATGTTCAAGTCTGTCAAGATCCTTCTGTATTTTAAGCCTATCTTCTGGAGTGTTGCCTATTCCTGGTGTCATCTATAAATTTGATGAATTCCCTATCCCCTCATCTAAGTCTCTGATCAAGGTATTGAAGAGTACTGGGCCTAAAACAGAGCTTTGGGATATCTCACTGCATACTTCCCTCCACGTAGATATTGTTCCATTAAGGATTGCACCTTGAGTATTGTTGGTAAGCCATTCATGAATCCATCTGGTGGTGATGCTGTCTAACCCAATTTTTTCTATCTTATCAAGTAATAATTTGTGGTCTACTGTATGAAATGCCTTATTGTAGTCCAAGTAAATCATATCCATAGCATTTCACTAGTCCACTGTCACTTTGTCAAAGAATACAATAAAATTTGTCTGATATTGTCAGTTTTTGACAAACCCATACAGGCTTCTCGTTATGACTTTGATAAGCTCTTTGCAGATTCATTGCTTTTTTCCCCCCCCAAACTCTCTCTAAGTTTATTGAAATTAGCTCTTTTAAAGTTCAAGACTCTAGTTTGACTTTGTTCTGTTGCTTGTGTTTGCATAATGTTGAATTTCAATACTGCATAATCATTCTCCCCCCCCACCCTCTGATAGTTTCCTGTAACTTCAACCCCTTCAATCATTTCATCTCTGTTACTAAGAATTAAGTCCAATATGGCTGATCCCCCCTAGTTCCTTCTTTGCTTTTTGGTTGTCTGCACATTTGTCTGCTGTGTTTGTCAGGAATCTGTTTGATCTTCCACTTAGTGCAGAGTTTGTCTCCCAGTTGTTGTCAGAGTAATTAAAATCAGCTAATACTATTGCTATATGCTTCCAACATACCTTAAGCCCATGTCACACTGCCCAACGGATGCAAAAAGAACACAACGGACGAGCAAAATATTCCTTCCTTTGTTATCCGCTCTCAAAAGGGGCAAAAATTTGCATAACTGGAGCGGATAACACGGACGCGGGGAGGACGCAGGGCGGATGCAAAGCGGATGCGGAACGGAAGACCAGCGGATGGAAGCGGATGGGAGTGGATGGCACGTCCGCTAGGCTTCTGGGGGACCTCAGCAAAGCGGACCCAGAACGGATACAGTGGATGCGGAACGGATGAAGCGGATGCACAGCGGATGCACAGTGGAAGCCTAATGGATGCCTGGCGTTAATTGCGCATGCGGGGAGGATGCATTGCGTCAGCCCCGCGGATATAACGGAAGCAGCTCGGAAGCAGGTCGCCATTCAGAGGAAAGACCTGCTGCAGACGGATTGGCTGCCTTGCCTGCCCTGCCTGCATGTCTGCCTGCAAGCCTTCCTGCCAGCCTTGGTGCCAGCCTGCCTGCAAGCCTTGCTGCCACCCTTGGTGCCAGCCTGCCTTGCTGCCTTGCTGCCAGCCTGCCTGCAAGCCTTGCTGCCAGCCAGTCTGCCTGCCAGCCTTGCTGCCTGCCTTCCTGCCAGCCTTGGTTCATGTCTGCCTGCCAGCCTTGGTGCCTGCCTGCCTGCCTGCCAGCCATCCTGCCGGCCTTGGTGCCTGCCTCCCTGCCAGCCTTGGTGCCTGCCTGCCAGCCTTCCTGCCAGCCTTGGTGCCTGCCTGCCTGCCAGCCTGCCAGCCTTCCTGCCAGCCTCCCTGCCAGCCTTTCTGCCAGCCTTGGTTCCTGCCAGCCAGCAACCCCACAACCATGCGGAAGAACAGAAAGCCTCAGCCATCTGCTGCCAGCCCTTGCAAGAGGGACAGGGCTACCATCCCGCCCCCTGGCCTTCACTCTGGTTCTGCTGGGGCTTCTGCAGCATGGGCTCGCTCTTCTGGGGCTGGGGCTTCTGCTGCTTCTGCTTCTGGAGGAGCTGATGACAAGCACTCCAGCACCAGCCACCTCCACAGCACCTGGACCCTTCACCCCTGAGACTGAGCAACCAAGCTTCTTGTTAATAAAGTCTATTTATGATTCACACACTTGCTTCATTTCTTTTTTTTAATAAAGTCTTGCTGGACACTTTTAGAAATGGCTTAAGCCTTTGCATACTTGTGGGATGGGTAAGGATAGCTTTGGGATGGGTTAGGATACCTGTGGGATGGGTAATAGCTGTGGGATGGGTTAGGATAGCAGTGGGATAAATAAACCTCCAGTGCAAGCATAGTGGGACTGTATGGTCCACCCTCCCAGGTGCCACACCTATGGCCCTTTATTATCAATAATAATGTAATAATTATCCACACATGTCAACATAAACACAACTCTTTATTAAATGCCCTGTTCATTGTAGGCCAACCAAACATACATGGCCCAATCTCATCCGTGTGATGAGAGAGGCTGAAGGAAGCATCCATTAAGCATCTACCATCCTGTCTTGCCACTCCACCGCTCCAGCTGGGGAGTTGCACCATTGTCTCAGGAGGTTGCGCTGCTTCTTCCCTTCACGTGAGGCTCTGTTGGGGCCTTGCACATCCTCAGTGTCGATCAGGTTTCGCCCTTGCCTCCATTCCCCAGGCTCCATGTCCCCATTGCCTTGTTGGAGGTCCACGAGCCTGTTCTGCAACACTGGGTAGCGGGTGCGCATGAGATTGTGCAGGATGCAGCAAGCTTCCATGATCCTCCTCACAGTCTCTGGGCAATGCTGCATGGTGGTGAGAAGTACCAGGAACCTATTGGACAGGATTCCAAAGGCGTTCTCCACCACCCACCTTGCCCTGGACAGCCTGTAGTTGAAGATCCTCTCTTCACGGGTGAGGAGTCTGGAGGTGTAGGGCTTCATGAGGTAGGTTGTGAGGGAAAAGGCGTCATCCCCCACGATGAAGTAGGGCACATCTTGTGTGTCGTTCGGCAGGGGTTCTGGATCTAGGAAGCCCAAGATGAGGTTGCGTTCCAGCTCTTCCTTGAGGTCACTGGCGTTGTATACCTGGGCATCTGAAGATGAGCCGTTGCCTGAAGCATCGATGTACATGAACTTGTAGTCAGCATTGACCATGGCGAAGGGGATGATGCTGAAGAAGCCCTTGGAGTTGACATAAGTCAACCCTGAGTTGGGTGGAGCTTTGCAGGCCATGTGCTTGCCATTTATGGCTCCAACGGTGTGTGGGAAGTTCCACTTCTGATACCACTGCTCTGCAACTTTCTTCCATCCTTCTGCAGTGGAGGGGTACTGGAGGAGCTCCTCCTTGTATTCTTCGATGATGGCCTGCACCACTTCTCTGACCACAATGCTGATGGTGTTGGATGGCACCCTCCAGCTGTACTGCATGTTCCTGTAGGTGGTCCCTGAGGCCAGGTGGTGCAGAGTGAGTGCCACCTTGAGCCCAGGTTCCAGGCTGGGCCAGAAGCTGGTGTTTACCTTGGTCAACCTGGGTGTCAGCCGCTGCACAACTTCATCAAACATGGCTGGAGGCATCCTCATGAAGTTCTGGAATCCCCGAGTGTCTTCGTTCCTGAGCTCCACCATCAGCTTGTTGTACAATCCATCCTCTGCTCTTCTGGTGAACCATCTTCGGACCCAGACTCTTTTTGGCTGCCTCTTTTTCTTCTCGCAGTAGTGTTCACAGAGCCTGCAGATGGCTTCGCACTGTTGCAGAACGATGGTGGCTGCCGAAAGGACTTTGTTACAATCCACGGTGGACATGACTGTATGCTGTGGAAGAGGAAGAGCCAGATGAAGGCTGCAGAGGTCTGCACCGCTGGGCTGCTGTTCTGAAAGTGAGATGCAGATGAGTTGCTCCCCCTTTTTATAGGAAATATAGGTTTTCCACTAGGCATCCTCTAGGCATCCTCTAGGCATCCTGTAGACATCCTTAATATCCAAGATAGGTCCCCTCTGCGAACGTTTTTTCCATTTTAAACGCTTTGTTTCCGTGCTGCATCCGCTAGGCATCTGTTCTGCATCTGTTCTGCATCTGTTCTGCGTCCGTTCCGCTTCCTCCCTGCGTCCGTTTACCGCTGGAGCGGATGGAGTTGCGCGGCGATGCGCAGCGGATGCCTAGCGGATATAGCAGACGTGTAATGGATGCGTAGCGGATGCGTAGCGGATGCGAAGCGGATGCGAAGCGGATGCAGAATGGACGAACTGGATACATTTTCCGCGCAAAAGTTTTGGGCAGCTCAAAACTTTCAGAGGGATGAAACGTCAATAAACGGATGCTGGACGGATAGAGAGGAAGCAAAATGGAGGCAGTGAGTACATCGCATTTTCCAATGGATGGCAAGCTTTTTTGTCCGTTTTACATCCTCTTTTCATCCGTTGGTTCAGTGTGACATGGGCTTTAGTTAACTGACTATAAATAGTTTATCTATTTCCTCTTTTTAGTTGGGTGGCTTATAGTTTACACCAATGGCAATGTCATTCTCTTTTCTTTTTGTATTGATCCAAATGCATTCAAGATGGTTTTCATCATTGTTCTGCTGATTTTCCTTTTTTTAAAATAGATTTTTTATTGAAAATTAAATTTAAAAAACATTTGAACGTGGTGATCTTTTGACATATATCAACAGTCTTTACACTGTTATAATATCAGAATGCCATCATACACACACACACACACACACACACACACACGCATCTATATACATATTTACATTGTAAATCTTTTTATCTGTTTCTATCTTAGACATTTTGCATAACACTGATGAGATTGTGCCATGTATGTTGAGTGTTCCTGCAATGAATAGGGCATTAATAAAGAGTTTTGTTTATTTTAAAATGTGTTGATCAATGAATAAATTGTTATTGATAATAAAGTTCCATATGTGTGGTAGCTGGGATGGTGGACCATACAGTCCCATTATGCTTGCACTGGAGGTTTATCTATCCCACAACTATCCTTATCTATCCCACAAGCATGCAAAGGCTTAACCATTTTTTAAAAGTTTTCACCAACACTTTATTAAGTAAAAAAAAAGAACCAAGTAAACTAAGTGTCTTAAGCAAAGATAATCTTTATTAACTTTCTTAGGTAAACTTTATGACTTCATTAAATAAGCAAAATGAACCAAATAAACTGTATTAAGTGTGTTAAGCAAAGATAACCTTTATTAACTTTCTTAGGTAAACTTTATGACTTTATTAAATAAGCAAAATGAACCAAGTAAACTGTATTAAGTGTCTTAAGCAAAGATAAACTTTCTTAGGTAAACTTTATGACTGCATTAAATAAGCAAAATGAACCAAGTAAAGTGTCTTAAGCAACGATAAACTTAATAAGTAAACAACTCAGTCTCTGACACTATTCTCAGTCACTCTGAGTCATGTCCATGGTCTCAGCTGTTAAGCGGGCAGGGACTGTGGAGGTGGCTGTGGCTTGAGTGCTGGTCTGAGGCACCATTGGGGTGCTTGGCCCCGAGGGCACAACAGGTGGTGGTGTGTTTAGGAAGCTATCCGAGAGCTGAATCAGTCTTGTGAGGTTGAGAGGCCCTTCATCAAGGACTTGAGATGTCAGGCCCAATACTGATGACAGATTGTCCGTTGATGGGCTTGGCTGTGGGGTGGAGGAAGGGTTGGGAGGAGTGTAGTGGGGCTGTCTGGTCTGCAGCTGGATGAAGAGTGGCGTCTGTGGCATGCGATGAACCTGGGCCTGGACTGGGAAGTTCAGCTTCTGCTGTGGGAAGTCCTGGTAGTCGTAGCCTTGGTAGGTGTGGGGCTGTTGAAAGCTGTGGAAGGGCTGTGACATTGCCTAGGGTGGAGGAGCAGACCTTGGACTGAGTAGGAGCAGCTTCAGCTGGGCCTTGAGGGTTGTGCAGAAGTTCTGTGATCTTCTGCTTCATCACCTGGTACTGGGCCTTGGGCAGGTCCCTCAGGGTGTGGCTCACATAGGTGATGAAGATGTTCCGGCCCAAGGATGCTCTGTCCAAGTGGACCAGCTGAGAGAGAAGTTCTGTGCTGGTCTTCATTGTGTCCCTGATCTCCAACAGCAAACTGTGGTCCTGGTCCTCCAGTCTGCCTCTCTGCCTGCATCCTCTGGATGGGGTGGGGGTGGGTTGGCTTCTGGTGGCTGCTGCTTCTTCCTCCATTTGTGACAGCAGGGCATCATCCTCCATGGGATCCTCCAAGTCCGCCAACATGGGGAGTGCAGCTGTCGGGGGGGTCTCTGCTGTGGAGCCCTCTGAAGACACCTGCTTGGACAGGGTAGCTGGCTCCTGGCTGGAAGAGGACTGGCTGTCTGTGGGCTGTCTGAGGGAGAAGGGTCTCAGAGGGGCTGCTCCTCGGTGGTGGATCTCACCCTCCAGGAAACTGCACTTAGCCATGACATACATCTCCCGGTCAGTGAGCTTGACAGTGGCCTGCCCGGATTTCTTGAAGTATAGCTTGCCATACCAGGTGTGCATGTACTTCTGCAGTGTACCCCAGGCTCTCTGCCTTGTCTCTCCAAGCTGCCTGCTTCTTCTTGGTGTCCTGATACAGTCTGTGGCCCTTTCTCCAGAAGTAATCTTTCTCCCTCAGCCATTCCAGCACCTCATCCTCATGCTCCTTGGAAATGGTGTACTGTTTCTTCTCTCCCTTCTCCTTCCCTTGCCTCTTCCTCCCTCTGGCAGGGGCTTCAGCAGGGCCTTCAGGGGCTTCAGCATCAGGGCCTTCTGGAGATTGTTCAGGGCCTTCAGGGGCTTGAGCAGCAGAGCCTTCAGCAGCAGGGCTTTAAGGGCCTTGACGGCCTTGGGGCTGGTCCACCACAGCAGCAGCAGCTTCAAAGTCAGTGCCAGGGAGAGGGATGCAAGGTTCTTCACCTTGCCAGGGCTTGAACGAGTAGGCACGGGCTTCCTCTTCTTGCCTGACTGACGAACCATGGTGTTCCTGCAAGATGTATCTGGCAGCACGTCTTTCCCCTGTATGCTGACTGCGTGCGTGCTGCATCCTTTTATATCCGCGGAGCTGACGCAATTCATACTCCCCGCATGCGCAGTGAATGCTTTGCATCTGATATACATCCACGTGGCATCCCCTTTGTTTCCTATAGGCGTCCGTGATGCATCCGCTTCTTCCGCTATGCGTCTGCTTCAAAATTCTTCCCCGGAACCCCTTCGGAGGTGTCATCCGCTTCCATCCGCTTTCATCGGCTAGGCTTCCTATAAACATCCATTTTACATCCCTGCTACATACTACCCACGTCCATTCTTTTCCATTCTTTTCCATTCTGTTTATGCAAATTTTCACCACTTTTTGGAGCAGATGACAACGGATGGAACCACCCCCAAAATTTTACTCGTCCGCTGTGTCCTTTATGCATATGTTTTGCATCCGTCGGCCAGTGGGACCAGGCCTTTAAATTCTAGTTCACATTTTTTTAACTTCCTTTCATATCCCTCCAATTATATTTTTTCCCAAATTTCATAGAATTCTGACATATCTCGCTCCTTCAGTTCTAACATTAAGCTATCTAATTTGGTGCAGTGTAAAAAAATTTCTATTATAACTTCATCATTGGGTATTGTTTTTAATTTCCATGTTTGGGCAATTGATAATCTTGTGGCTGTGATAACATGAATAATTAGATATATATCTGCCTTTTTAAGATTCTTATTTATTATTCCTAATAGGAACATTTCTGGTGTATAATTTATTTTTAGGTTTAGCATTTCGTCTATCCATTGCCAAATTTTGTGCCAAAATTCTTGCATTTTCTTGCATTCCCACCACATATGATAATAGGTGCCCCATTCTTTCAAACATTTCCAACATATTGAAGATTGAGAACAATATATTTTAGCTAATCTGATGGGTGGGAGATGCCATC
Organism: Laticauda colubrina; assembly: GCA_015471245.1. Lineage (NCBI taxonomy): Eukaryota > Metazoa > Chordata > Lepidosauria > Squamata > Elapidae > Laticauda > Laticauda colubrina. The sequence continues at coordinate 11,713,113 of BLBF01000044.1, read as the reverse complement.
TATAAAACATCTTAAACAGGTCTTCTTTATAAGATGTGGCTAAGGTAATCTTTTTATTCTTATCCCAAATTTGCTGCCATTGATCCAAATTTATGTTATAGTTGAAATTTCTAGCCCATGTTAACATTGGTTCTTTCACCTACTCCTCATACATCTTATAATCTAACAGATGGTTATATAATTTATTTGTTTCTTTTCTGCTCCTAATAGTATTTTATCTTATATTGTTTCTTGATAATTTATTCCCCATTCTTTTTTATCCTTTTCATATCTGGATTGTACTTGGAGATACACCCACCATTCCAGCGTTAAGCCCTGTTGATCAAGTTCAAGTCTTTGTTTTAATCTTCCTTCATCTGTTAGGATATCTTTGTATGTAATTACCTTTTTTTGTTATAGAGGTTTGGGTATGATATAGCTTCTAAGGGGGAAAGCCAGCCTGAAGTTTCCATATAATTTTGCAATCTTATTTTACTCCTAATTGATAATAGGGCTTGTTGGATTTTATGTCTCAGAAAATATTGATGTGAAGAACTTCCAGTTTGAGTTTCTTCAGTGACAGATCGAATTCTCGTCTCTGTGAGGCTTCGATCCATGCTCGCTGCTGGAGCTCCCCGAGCCAGCTGGTTTCGGGACTAAGCCACCCCGTAGATGTGGTGAAGAGGAGGGAGACTGCCTGCAGGGTTGAGGAGAGCTGCATCTCTCCTCCCCAGCTGTCCATTACTCCCTTTCCCAAAGGCAGTTGTCGCAGTGGTCACAACAAAGAAGCCACCACAAAGAAGAACTGGACCAGAAAAGAATGTGCAGGAGGAAGATACGAAGAGAAAGTTTTGGTTGACCAGGTCAAACAGAAAAAGCCACAAATAAGGTCCCCTGGAATCAAAACTATTTAAAAAAAAACAATAACATTATTCCCGAAGAAGATTTTTAAGCTGCAAAGGAGAGAGAAAAGGGAAAAGATTTGGTTTTTTTTCCCCTTTTCCTATATTGACAGCTAAGAGACTTAAGCAAGAAATTGGAAAAAAATCCACTTTGACATTAATAGGCATTAAATGCTGAAAATAAAAAGTCAAAGGGATAATAAAGATTTCTGGATAATTAAAACTTTTGAAAACAGGAAAGGAGAGAAAAAGAATAAAAGGGCAGGATCTGGAAGGGAGGAGACTGCCTGGAATTAAAAAGAACTTACAGCAAAATCTCAACAAAACTTCCAAAAGATACATTCTAACTGAAATATCGCAACAAAAACCCCAGGAAGAGAAAGTGAAAAAAGAAACAAGAAGATATAACTCGGGACTATTTGGATTACTTGAAGATTTCTGGATTTTTGGTTATTGTATTTTAATGACTAAAATCAATTGTGTAGTTGTTTAAAACTGTTTAAAATGGCTCCACTTTTAGAAGAACTGAAAATGGAACGTAAAAAGTACCAAGAAGATGCACAAGAAGGGAGAGGTTCTTTTGGCTTCATATTTCAGTTTTTAGAAATGGAGATTTGGAATTATGAGAAACAACAAGAAATACCTGCAGAACAAGAAGATTGCAACAAAGAAGAAGCCATCTTTAATGAACAAGTAATCTTAGATGGGGGGAAAAAAGGAAAGGGGGAAAAGAGAATGGAAAGTTTAAGATTGGGAAAAACAACTCAGAAAAAATAGATTGAAAAATAAGTATAAAATCAGAAATCAACAGAAGAGGGAAATGCAGAAGAGAGAATTAGAAGTAGAGAGACAAGGGGGTAAAAAGGGGAGGGAGAAGATGAGAGGGAAGAAAGAAAGGAAAAGAAGTTATAAAGGACAGAAACAAAATATAGAGAAAAAGGGCCTATTTAGAGATAATGGGTGAAAATTTAATGGAAAAAGGGATTCTGCAAAGGTACATAAGATATTATTGTTATATTAAAAACAGAAATAATTTTAGAAAATATGAAACAATCTATAATTAAAATGTTTGATAAAATAGCTGTTGTAATTCAGTGGAATGCTTGTCGATAAATAAATGTAACTAAATGAATATTTAATGATTTACAAAATATATGTGAGGAGAAATAAGGGAAAAATTAATTATGGGGATTATATGTGTTTTTAAGGAAGTATGATATTTAATTGAAAAGAAGCATTAAAGGTGTTAAAATTTTAATGATTATTGATAGAACTGAATTGGAATGAAATGAGGGTTAATAATAACATATATTCTTTTTTTTTCTTTTAAAGAATATAGTGTGGAGAAGGCGGAGCTACGTCTCGGTGTTACAGCTGCGATCTCGGGGCTCTGAGATCGTAACTGATATTTTCGCCTCTGGTCGGTTCTAACGGACCTAAACCGTCCCATAGAGACGGGGATTGTGAAGGGCACAGTCCCAGGATCCCAGAGATATCGCAAAATCTCTGGTTTGATCCGGGAGAAGCCCTTTTGCTGGAAGCGGAAAGGCAGCCTTCAAAGCTGCTGAAGTCGGGACAGCTCCGGAAAGAAAGGGATTTAAATGAGCGTGTATCGGTTGGGTGAGAAATTCTTTTGCATTATAAATTGATTAAGACTTGAAAGGACACCCTGAACAAAGAAGAAATCTGTGACTTTATTTTTCTTTGACTGAACCTTGGTTGAGCGGCGTTTAAGTGATGTCAAATTGAGACTTGGATTTTTTTTCTTATTTTCTTTGAGGACTTTAATGTGACTTTGTAGGTAACCAGATTGAATTTTCTCTTATATATATTTTTATTCTTCACTTGATTTTTATTTTTTATCTTTTTAACTTTCTTTTTAGGATAGAGGCTCCCTTTGGCTATCTTTTTTTTCTTTTTGTTTGAGTTTTTTATAAATACTATTTCTTTTGGCTGGGGGGGGAAAGAGTATTAAGAGATGCTGCAACACTGCCAACTAGAGGCTTGAAAATATTTTATTTGAATTGGGGAGAAAAGCACTTCTTTTCAAGGGCATTTTAATGTGATAAGATAGAGGGAGAATACAGTAAAATATTATTACAGGTGCTCTCTTGGACTCTTATCAATATTTCAACATTTGAGGCTTGGCTTTGAAGTTGCTGGAGAAGACAGTCATAATAAGAGCCTTGGATAAAGAAATAAAATGCAGTGTACAGTGTGTGTGTGTGTGTGTGTGCGTGTGTGTGTGTGTGTGTGTGTGTGTGTGTGTATATATATATATATATATATATATATATATATATATATATATAAATAAATCTTTGAAATTCCTACTCGCCAGCCTTTTTGTAAATTTTAACTCTAGTATTTTTGCTTTTTATTTTAAAGGGAAAGCCTCAGAGCTCTTTCCTTTTTCTTTTCTTTCTTTTTTTTTCTTGCTTCTTCGCTTCTTCCATTTATTTCAATTGGATTAGGGTCTAGAAGAACCTGAAGACCTTTCTTTTTCCTTTTTCCTTTTTTCTTTTTTGGTTTTGGGCTTTTTACTATTGGATTTCCTTTTTTTTTATTTTTTTGGATTATATTTGGTTACTATACCAGCTGGATTCAAAGTCAAAGAGAGCTTGAAGCCTTGGAAATATTAAAATGAGCAGGAAACCAAAATCATTCGGCGTTTCTGCTTCTACCTCTGCTTCCCCACTACCTGAAGGACAACTTTTAATTCAGACAATGTTGAAGCAAGATAAGGAACAAGAAAAAGTAAATTTACAGATGATCATGCAAGGAATTCAAGATATTAAGATAAAAATAGATACTATGGATAAAAAAATAGAGAAATCTGATGAAAATTTTAAACAAATGATGGGAAAGTATGAGGAGAGATTCCAAAAAATTGAGGAAGAAGGAAAACAGAGAGAGGAGAAGATTGGAAATATTGACACTAGATTAACAGTGGTAGAACAAGAAAAAAACGGGATGTTGAGGTGGGAGATGGAAAGGTCAGAATTTTACCTTAGATTCCAAAATATAGAAGAGGAAAAAGGAGAAAATTTGGCTGCGATAATGATAGAAATGTTGGCAGGTGTTCTGGAAATTACAGAGGAAAAGATGATGGACGGAGTAGATGAGATATATCGAGTCTATACAAGATATGCGATGAGAAATAAGCTACCAAAGGAAGTCCATATTAGATTTACCAAAAAATCTATTAAAACGCAAATATTACAAGTGGTAAGAGAGAAAGCATTGAAATATAAAGGCAAAGAGATTGTGGTTTTAAAACAAATACCTAGAAGAGTGAGAGAGATGAGAAGAGAATACCGATTTTTGACCAAAATGCTACTGGAAAATGAAGTGAACTATAGATGGCTGATACCAGAAGGACTAATTTTTACGTGGCAAGAGCAGAGACATAGAATTGACTCGATTGAAAAAGCAGAACTTTTCTATGCATAATTTTTCGGAAGAAAAAAAGAGGAGGCAGAGAAAGAGGTCTCATTAATTGAGTTTCAGGAGGAACAACTGGAGATTGAAAAAGAGAAAGGAGTTGTAGGTGGACAGGTAGACAGTAAAGAACAACGTGAAGTGAGAGCTACGAGAGCTGTTAGACCTAAATATAAAGCATAATCATGGAAGAAAAAAAAACTGATTACAATGAATATAAATGGACTTAACTCAGCTGTTAAAAGAAGGAAAACCTTTCACAAATTAGAGAAATTAAAATTTGATATAATTTGCTTACAGGAAGTTCATATTAAAAAGCAACATGAGCAATTGTTAGTACAGCCAAAATTAGGGAAAATATTTACTTCTTTGATTCAGTGTAAGAAAAGAGGAGTGGTTCTCTATATTAAAGAAGATATTCCAGCAAAACTGATCTACACGGATGAAGATGGAAGAGTATTAATGGTGGAAATAATGGATAATAATAAAAAAATACTCTTGATTGCAATTTATGCTCCGAATGACAAACAAGAAGAGTTTTATAAAAAACTACATATGGAAATAATTAGACTGGACTATGTTAACATAATTATGATGGGAGACTTTAATGGAATTGTGGACAATAAACTGGACTATATAACAACAATAACAAAACAAAATAGAAAGATTCTCCCTAAATCTTTTTTTAAAATGACAGATGAATTAACCTTAAAAGATATTTGGAGGGAAAGAAATGTTAAAACTAAACAATATACTTTTTACTCTAATAGACATTTATCATGGTGCAGATTAGATATGATTTGGATCTCAACAGAATTAATATCTACTATTCAAGAAACAAATATTGAAATAAGTACTTGGGCAGATCATAGTCCAATGACAATTAAATGGAAGGGACAAAAAAAAAGATCGAGATGGACATTAAACAATACTATTTTAAAGGAGAAAGACTTTATACAATGGATGGAGAAGGAATTGGTTTTTTTTTTTAAAGAAAATAAAAAAGAAGATACTTCAATACAGAATGTTTGGGATACAATGAAGGCATATGTAAGAGGTTTGATAATAGACTATACAAGAAAAAAGAATATTAGGAAAAGACAAACCTCCAAGGCCTTGGAAGATGAATATATAAGACTTGAAAAAGAATTACAGAAAATACCACAGAAAAAAGATATTAAATTGAAACTGGATGTAATTAAGCATAAAATGGAATTAATACAGAAAGAAGAACTGGCACAGAAAATTAGAAATTCTAAACAGAATTATTTTGAAGATGCAAATAAACCAGGTAGATGGCTAGCATATAAACTGAGAAAGGAGAAGGAATCAAGAAAAATATTGAAACTAGTAGATGATCAAGGTCAAGTTTGCTGTGGTAATAAGGAGAAAAAGGAAATTATTCGAGATTATTATGGACAACTATATAAACAAGAGAATATTGATGAGGAAAAAATTAAACAGTATTTACAGAATGTTAACTTACCGAAGATACCTAAAGAGACTGAAGAAATGTTAGAAAGCAATATAACAATGATGGAATTAAATGAAGCATTTAAAAGACAAAATAATGGGAAAGCACCAGGTCCAGATGGGCTTCCGGCAGAATTCTACAAAAAATTTCAAGAATCATTGAACACCCCATTGTTAGAAATTATGAATGAAGTTATGTTAAAGAAGATGACACCCAAAACATGGTCAGAGGCTTAAATTACACTTATTTTAAAGGAAGAGGCTGACCCGTTGCAAATTAAGAATTATAGACCTATTTCCTTATTGAGTGCAGATTATAAAATCTTTGCTTCAATCTTAGCAGAAAGACTGAAAAAATATTTAAATAATTTTATTCATCCAGATCAAAATGGATTTCTGCCAAAGAGACAAATTAGAGACAATATGAGAGTAATTTTGGATACCTTGGAATATTATGAGGCTCATCCTGAAAAACAAATGGCTTTGATATTCCCAGATGCTCAAAAGGCATTTGACAACGTGAACTGGAGATTTATGTTATTACTATTGGAACAGATGGGCTTTGCCAGAAAATTTATTCAAGCAATAGAAGCCATATATAATAAACAGACAGCAAAGGTAATGATGGAGGGAGAATTTACAGATCTTATTAATATAAGAAGAGGCACAAGACAAGGATGTCCCCTATCTCCTTTGTTATTCGTATTAACTTTGGAAGTGTTGAATAGAAATATTAGAGATGACAAAAATATAAAAGGAATGAAAATTAAAAAGGAAGAATTTAAACTACAAGCTTTTGCTGACGATTTAGCTTTTATTCTGGAAGACCCGTTAGAAACCGCTCCAAAGTTATTGGAAAAGATAGAGACATATGGTGAGATGGCTGGCTTGAAAATAAATAAAGATAAAATAAAGATTTTTACAAAAAACATGTTATTGAGACAAAGAGAAGAACTGACAGATCTTTTGAAAATTCAAGTTACAAATAAGGTTAAGTATCTGGGGATATATTTGACAGCAAGATGTAGCACATTAAAAGAGAATAATTATATTAAGCTCAAACAACAGATAATTACAGATTTGAAGAAATGGGAAAATTTACAATTGTCATTAATAGGGAGAATTTCAACAATTAAGATGAATATTTTACCTAGAATTTTATTTCTCTTTCAAACAATACCAATTAGACTTGGAAAAGACTATTTTGAAGATTTAAATAAAACTATGTTGAAGTTTATATGGCAAGGTAAAAAAGCGAGAATAAAGTTAAAACTTTTGCAAGATGCTAGAAATAGAGGAGGTTTTGGCCTGCCTAATTGGGAACTGTATTATCAAGCTGCAAGTTTGATGTGGGTCAAAGAATGGATAACATTAAGAAAACATAGATTGTTGACATTAGAAGGACATGATTTACTGTTGGGCTGGCATGCTTTTTTATGATACAAGGGAACTAAAACACAGGGGTATTTCAGAAGACATTATATACGGGAGTCTTTGTGGTTAAATTGGGAGAAGATAAAAAAACAATGTTATTTGAAAATTCCAATTTGGTTATCGACTATTGAAGCATTTTCCTATCCTATGATCTATAAAAAGGAACAAACAGTTAGATATGGGGAATTGTTGGATGAAAAGGGTGGACTTAAAACGATTCAAACTTAGAGGAACAAGGTATAAGGATGAATTGGTTTTCATATGCGCAAATACACTCAAGATATCTTGAAGATTTTAAAACGGAAGGATTCTATGATAAACAGACTGATTTAGATAAGATATTGATGGGTACTGATGAGAAAGTGATTAAAAAGTTATATGGTTATTTATTGGGAATTAAGCTAGAGGAAGAACAAGTTAAAGAAACTATGATTGCTTGGGGGAAGAATTTTGGATATGGGATTGATTTAGAGCAATGGCAAAAATTGTGGTTTCAAAATTATAAAATGACAATGTCAATAGCATATAAAGAAAACTTGTATAAGATGTTTTACAGGTGGCACCTTCCCCCGACAAGAATAGCAAGAATGTTCAAGAACAAATCTGAAAAATGTTGGAAATGTCATCAGATACCTGGCTCATATTATCATATGTGGTGGACTTGTGAGAATGCCAGAAAATATTGGACTAAAATTCACATGTGGTTGGAAAAAATGACAAAGAAACACATAGACTTGAAACCAGAGATCTTTTTATTGGGAATTTTACCTGATATATATAATAAAGATTTGAAATATTTGATTGTAAATGTATTAACGGCGGCTAGGATTGTATTTGCTAAAAACTGGAAGAATGAGAAAATACCATTGCAGGAAGAAATTATGAAGAAAATATTGGAATGTGCTGAGATGAGTAGATTGACATTTGAAATTAGAGAACAAGAAGATAAACAATTTTATGCAATTTGGGGTTTTTTTTATCAATGGTTAGATGATAAAATACAATAATAGAGCATTAGTATTATATATATGAAGGGTTTTTAGGATTGATTTGTTATGATTATATGATAAGTTATAGAATAAACTGTTTGAAGTATTGTTATCTCACAAAGCATGAATGATTAAAAGTATAGTCAGAAAAAGATTTTTTTTATTTTTTTTTAGTAATATTAGAATATGGATTGACAATATGAGTGGTTATGCAATATAACTGTAATTGACACTATAAAATGAATGCACAAAGCTGATGAACCAACCGATACACCGGAAGTATATATGAGAGTAGATGTTTTTTATGTTTTGTACATTTGTCTGTTTGTAGAAAATTAATAAAAAAATTTTTTTTTTAAAAAAAGAATATAGTGTGTATTATAAGAATGTACCAAGCAGAATTCAATTGGAAGTTAAAGGCCTGTCACACTGGCCGACGGATGCAAAACATTTGCAAAAAGGACACAGCAGATGAGAAAATGTTCCATCCGTTGTTATCCGCTCTCAAAAGTGCCCCAAATTTGCATAACCAGAGCGGACAACAACAGAAAGGAACGGACAGGGGGAGGACATAGCCAGGAAGGAAAGCGGATGCTCCACAGAAGCCTAGCGGATGGAAGTGGATGGGAGTGGATGACACATCCGCAGGGCTTCCGGGGGAGCACAGCGAAGTTGACGCGCAGCGGAAAGAGCGGATGCAGAGCGGATGCAGAGCAGATGAAGCGGATGCATCACAGAAGCCGAGAGAATGCCTAGCAGATGCCTAGCGGATGCAAAGCGTTCAGTGTGCATGCAGGGAGGATGCATTGCATCAGCCCCGCAGATATAAAGGGAAGCAGCTCGAAAGCAGGTCACCATTCAGAGGAAAGACCTGCTGCCAGACACAGCTCCAGCCAGCCAGCCAACAACCATGGGAAAGAAGAGAAAGCCTCAGCCATCTGCTGCCAGCCCTGGCAAAAGGGATAGGGCCACCATCCCACCCCCTGGCCCTGACTCTGCTTCTGCTGGGGTTTCTGCTGCTGGGGCTGACTCTTCTGGTGCTGGAGCTTCTGCTGGCGTTGCTCCTGGTGCTGGTGCTTCTGCTGGTGCTTACTCTACTGGTGCTGGTGCTTACTCTGCTGGTGCTGCTCCTGGTGCTGGAGCTTCTGCTGGGGCTTACTCTGCTGGCGCTGCTCTTGGTGCTGGTGCTTCTGCTGGTGCTCATTCTGCTGGCACTGCTCCTGGTACTGGGGCTTCTGCTGGTGCTTACTCTGCTGGCGCTGTTCCTGGTGCTGCTGGTGCTGCTGGTGCTTCTGGTCCTGCTGGTGCTCATGGTCCTTCTGGTGCTGTTGGTGCTGCTGGCACTGCTGGTGCTTACTCTGCTGCTGCTGATCCTGGTGCTACTGGCACTGCTGGTGCTTACTCTGCTGCTGCTGATCCTGGTGCTGCTGGTGCTGCTGGTGCTGGTGCTGCTGGTGCTGCTGATCCTGCTGGTCCTGCTTTTGCTGCTACTGTTGTTGTTGCTGCTGCTGCTGGTGGTGGTGTGGTGGAGCAGCCCCTACAACCTCGAAGCCCCTCTGATGAGGGCCCAGATGGCCCTGCCAGGGGGAGGAAGAGGCATACGCATGAACAAGAATGGGAGAGGAGGCAATACTCCATCGAAGAGGAACATGAGGATGAGGTGCTGGAATGGCTGAGGGAGAACAAGTATATTTGGCGGAAGGGACACAGGCTCTATCGAGACACCAAAGGGAAGCAGGCTGCTTGGAGAGAGAAGGTGGAGAGCCTGGGCTACACTTTGGAGGTCCTCTTTGGCTGGTGGAAACACATGCACACCTGGTACGGGAAGCTGCACCTCAAGAAATCTGGCCAGGCCGCGGTCAAGCTGATGGACCAGGAGACCTACACGATGGCCAAGTGCAGCTTCTTGGAGGGTGAGATCCGCCACTGAGGAGCAGCCCCTCTCACAACCCTCTCTCTCAGGCAACCCGCAGAGAGCCAGTCCTCTTCTGGCCAAGAGTCAGCTCCTGTGTCCAGGCAGGTATCTGTGGAGCGTGCAACGACGGAGACCCCCCCGACAGCTGCACTCCCCATGGCGGAGCGTGTGGAGGACCCCCTGACGCAGCGGGAGCAAGGAGAGGGCACTTCCACCAGAGAACAACCCACATCCACCCCCAGCTCCACCTCCACAGAAAGCAGGCAGAGAGCCAGACCGGAGGGGCAGAGCCACACTGTCCTGCTGCAGATCAGGGACAACATCAGAAGCAGCGTAGATCTCCTCTCTCAGCTGGTACACACCGATGTCCTATCCTCCAACCGCAAGCCCTTCCTCACCTACGTCAACCAGACCCTCCTGGATATGTCCGAATTTTCACAGGCCCTCACCTACCAAGGCTATGGCTACCAGGAGTTCCAGCATCACAGGCAGCCCTTCCCAGTCCAGGCACAGGTTCATTGTACACCACTGGTGCCACCGATGCCACCCATGCCACAGATGCCTCCCACGCCACAAATGCCACCCACGCCTCACCTCGCTCACCTGCAGACCAGACAGCCCCACTACACTCCTCCTTACTCCACTCCATAGCCAAGCCTGGCCTCAGAACATCTGTCATCAGTCTTGGGACTGAACCCCATGTCCTGGATGAAGGGGCTCTCAATATCACAGGATTGAGCCAGCTCTCTGAGAGCTTCCTCCACACACCATCCCCTGTTGTCCTGTTGGGGCGAGGCACCCTAATGGCGCCTCAGACCAGCACTCCAGCAGCAGCCACCTCCACAGCACCTGGACCCTTCACCCCTGAGACTATGGGCACGCCTCAGAGTGACTGAAAAGAGTGCCAGAGACTGGGTGGCTACCTGTTGACTTTATCTTTGCTTGGGACACTTAGGTCATTTTCTTTTACAGTTTGTTATTAATAAAGACTATCTTTGCTTTACACACTTGCTTCAGTTCTTTTAGTCAATGAATTCTTGGTGGAAACTTTTAGAAATGATTTAAGCCTTTGCATGCTTGTGGGTTGGGCAGGGATACCTTTGGGATGGGTAATAGCTGTGGATAGATAAACCTCCAGTGCAAGCATCGTGGGACTGTATGGTCCACCCTCCCAGGTGCCACACCTATGGCCCTTTATTATCAATAACAATTTAATCATTCATCAACACATTTCAACATAAACACAACTCTTTATTAAATGCCCTGTTCATTGTAGGGCCACTCAACATACATGGCACAATCTCATCAGTGTGGTGAGACAGGCTGAAGGAAGCATCCATTAAGCATCTTTCATCCTGTTTTGCCACTCCACTGCTCCAGCTGGGGAGTTGCACCAGTGTTTCAGGAAGTTGCGCTGCTTCTTCCCTTCACGTGAAGCTCTGTTCGGGCCTTGCACATCCACAGTGTCTATCAGGTTTCGCCCTTGCCTCCATTCCCCAGGCTCCATGTCCCCATTGCCTTGTTGGAGGTCCACGAGCCTGTTCTGCAACACTGGGTAGCGGGTGCGCATGAGATTGTGCTGGATGCAGCAACCTTCCACAATGTTCCTCACGGTCTGTGGGCGATGCTGTATGGTGGTGAGAAGTACCTGGAACCTGTTGGCCAGGATGCCAAAGGCATTCTCCACCACCCATCTTGCCCTGGACAGCCTGTAGTTGAAGATCCTTTCTTCACGGGTGAGGCATCTGGAAGTGTAGGGCTTCATGAGGTAGGTTCTGAGGGAGAAGGCGTCATCCCCCACGATGAAGTAGGGCACATCTTGTGTGTCATTGGGCAGGGGGTCTGGATCCAGGAAGCCCATGATGAGGTTGCGTTCTATCCCCTCCTTGAGGTGACTGGCCTTGTATAACTGGGCATCTGAAGATGAGCCGTTGCCTGAAGCATCAATGTACATGAACTTATACTCAGCATCGACCATGGTGAAGAGGATGATGCTGAAGAAGTCCTTGTAGTTGTGATAAGTGGACCCTGACTTGGCTGGAGCTTTGCAGGCCACGTGCTTCCCATCTATGGCTCTAACGGTGTGGGGAAAGTTCCACTTCTGATACCACTGCTCTGCAACTTTCTTCCAGCCTTCTTCAGTGGAGGGGCACTGGAGGAGCTCCTCCAGGTATTCTTCAATGATGGCCTGCACCACTTCTCTGACCACAATGCTGATGGTGTTGTGGGGCACCCTCCAGCCATACTGCATGCTCCTGTACATGGTCCCGGAGGCCAGGTGGCACAGAGTCAGTGCCACCTTGAGTCCAGGGTCCAGGCTGGGCTGGAAGTTGGTGCTCTGCTTGGTCAACCTGGGTGTCAGCCGCTCCACAACTTTGTCAAACATGGCTGGCGGCATCCTCATGAAGTTCTGGAATGCACGAGGGTCTTCATTCCTCAGCTCCACCATCAGCTTGTTATACAGTCTGTACTCTGCTCTTCTCGCAATCCATCTTCGGATCCAGACACTTCTTGGATGCCTTCTTTTCTTCGCGTAGAACAGGTGAAAGAGCCTGTAGATGGCTTCGCACTGTTGTAGAACGATGGTGGCTACCAAAAGGACTGTGTTACAATCCATGGTGGACTTCAGTGGATGCTATGGAAGAGCAAGAGCCAGATGAAGGTTGAAGAGGTCTGCACAGCAGGGCTGCTGGACTGAAAGTGAGATCCAGGTGATTTCTCCCCCTTTTTATAGGAAATATAGGTTTTCTGCTAGGTGTCCTTTTGCATCCTCTAGGCATCCTGCAGATATCCTAAATGTCTGAGATATGTTCCCTATACTAACGTTTTTTCCGTTTTAATGCTTTGTATGCGAACTGCATCCACTTTCATCCTTTCTCCGTCTGTGCTACAAACGCTGAGTATCCTTTCCACGTCCGTTTCGCTTCCTCCCTGTGTCTGTTTTCTGCTGGAGCGGATGTGAGTTGCGCAGATGCTCAGCAGATGCCTAGCGGATATAGCAGACACGTAACGGATGACGATGGACATATAACGGATGTTCCCCGTATGCGTAGCGGATGTAGAACGGATGCGTTGGATAAATTTTCCACTCAAATGTTTTGTGCAGCTCAAAACTTTTTGAGCAGATGAAATGTCAATAGACGGATGCTGGACGGATAGAGAGTATGAAAAATGGATGCAGTGAGTACAGAACGGATGCATCGCGTTAATCAACGGATGGCAAGTGTTTCTCTCCGTTTTACATTCTCTTTCCATCCGTTGGTGCTGTGTGACAGGGGCTTTACATTCTAAGTCCATAATATTCACAGCATGTCTTATGCTTTATAGAGCCATGGGCCTTTGTAAAATGATCTGCAATATTGTTTTCTGACATACAGTATTCTAGCTTAATCATCTTATTTTGCACACATTGTCTCACATTTAAATATCTTAAATCAGTGTGTTTCGTTCTTGTCTTAACAGCAATATTTGAAGCCATCTGTACTGCCAATTGGTTGTCTTCATAAATAACAATAGAATATGTTACATCAATTCCCATGTCAATCTCTTACAATTGAATCACCAACCAGGAGATGGCTTTTCTTTTTAGATACCTCACATGACTGATTTGCAATATCTGATTCACACTTTCCCTTATCCAAAACAATTTCTTCACTGACCACAATATTCTGCTCAGCTGAGTCATCATCATTACAAATAGCTGGACCTGCCACCTTAGTATCCCTATTAAGTTCAGCAAGGGGACTATGCCTGCAGAGCAACTGTTGCATTTAATTAAGCCAGACATTCTAAAATAAAATTGTAATCACAGAATCACTTACCAATGATGAATTACTTCTGTTTTCAAACTCTAATGTGTTCTGGTCAGAAGATCAGTTGCTTTATTGCACAGTAGTTAGAATGCAGTACTTCTGCAGACTGCCAGCTATCTGTAATTTGGCAAATTGAATCTCACCAGGCTCAAGGTTGACTCAGCCTTTCATCCTTCCAAGATCAGTAAAATGAAGACCCAGAATGTTGGGGGCCAGTATAGTGACTCTGTAAACCGCTTAGAGAGCACTGTAAAGCACTCTGAAATGGTATATAAGTCAAAATGCTATTGCTATGCAAGTAGTCTGGTATTAGCTGAATATGCTGCTTCTACATGCAACCCCTACTTTCTAATTAGAGATAAGTAAGGTAGTTAATTACTCTGCCTGGCATATCAGCCCTTTTCTTCCTTCAGTGTATTATTGGACCATTGTCCACTTATGATCACATAATTTTGTCCAGAGCTCTTCTGAAAACAACAAAATGTCAATAGGTGACACTAGCTAGAAGCCATACTGTTCTGCCAGCCATTACCTCTCAATTTCTCCTTGTCAGCCCTGCCAACTCTCATGGTTCTGCCATGAGTCTCACGATTTTTTGTCATTTCTCACGGTCTCACGACAAGGCTCCTCAATCTCACGCCGAATTTAAAATGCTTTTTTTTTTTTCAAATTTGGGGGTCGGCTTATATGCGAGTATATACGGTAATTGTTTTTCTTCGTGTCTGTCCGTCATTTTGAAAGGGGAGTAGGCCCTGGGAACGAGGCTAGTTTCCCAGTAGTCTTTGTAAGTTCAGTGCGGGAAAGCGATCGCAATCGTGTAAACATGGCGAAAAGAGGTGGTGATTTTTCAATAGAAGAAAGAAAGCGGCATCTTCTTACAACAGGGAACACAAATAAAACATTTAAGTAAACTGTTAATGACTTTCCTCGATGGAAAAGGGGTTTGTTTAATCTTGATTAGGAAAAAAAATAGAATCTCACTATTTTTTATAGAATCTCCAGATTTTTTTTCATGGGTCTCCAGATTTTCCTTTATCAGGGGTTGGCAGGTCTGCCTTGTTCTTTTTCCCAGAATATTTTACATTAGGTCTGTAGCTTTCTATTTCTTCTTCTTCTTTTTGTAATCAAGTTTTTTTTATTTCAATCTACATATACATATCAATACATAGACAGTGTGGCACCAATCCCTCATACGTTTTAATAAAAACAAAATTAATAAAAGTAACCATATCTTTTAATACACATATTCACATTAAATTATAATCTTTCATTGCTTAATTTTTCAACATGACCATGCTCTCTCCTAGTGCCAATCACCATCTCAATGAAACATACCTAATAATTTCATTATTCAATTTCCTCTCCTATTTTTCATTTTTTAAAATAAAAGTTCTCATTTGGCAAGCAGTGTGGTTCCAGATTTCACATCTCAACACAAACATGACCATAGTTACCTATTCATCTTACTTATTCAGTTTCATATCACATCACAGTTCATATTATCATTTTTCTTAACGTATTATCATATCTTATTTTACAGTATTATTTAAAATTCTTGTTTCATTTCTATATTCATATCCCATATTGCCTATCTGTCACATCTGCAATTTTATCAATCCTTATGCTATTAATTCTAGAAATTGTCTCCTTTGGTTATTAATTTGAGTTCACCACTTTCATTCTACTTAATAACAGTATTTCCCTATTTACTACATATCAGGTGTACACATATTTTGCATCATCTTCCGCATATCATTTTCTCAGTCACCATACTTATCATCTATACATTACAAATGTATTAATTGAATCAATTAATTATAACAACTGATATTAATCTTTCCATAATAATTCTCATATTTTCACACATCGCTAATCAATTAATATATAATATTCTTATTATAAATTCCCATTTCAACATTTATTTCATTGAATTCCATATTTAATGTAACGATAAATGTTAGGAATGTAAGTCACTGAACAGTTATTTGGGTTGGAAATATATAAACTAGGATAGACATTTTAATACTATGTCTTTAAGAGAATGCTAAACTATAATTAGGTGTGGTTCTGCAAATGACCATAAGATGGAGCCAGAAACCTGGGTTGTTTTAGTCTCAGTCTCAGTGAGTTTCTGTTCCCTTCTGTTGGAGAGTATTGCCCTTCCTCCTAATGACTGTTACTGATCGTTGATGTAAGTCTGTTACTGAATTTTTTTTTTTTTATACTGGACTTTGATATTTGGATTATCTCTGAACTGAACACTGACTGCCTTACCTGTGAATGACTTAAACTGCTTGTTTGGACTGTGCTTAAATGTTTATTGGAAGTAAAAACCTACATTTACTATACAATGTATCTGTGTGCTGTGTGTATGTTATTCTTCCCTACTCTCACTACGTCTCCCTGTATGTGCTCATTCTCCTAATGAGGAATTAACTCAACACTGATTATGGGCCCAGGCCATACCAAGCTCAGATAACTGAGAGTTGGTGTGAATACACAATATTGTATACAGACAGCTGTTTATTGTTTAATTGTGGGTTACTATCCTGGTAAAGATGGCACAAGACATTTCAACAAGTCTATCACTAATAACCCGGTTGGATGGAACAAACTATGTTTCCTGGTCTATGAAGTGCAGTCTACTTCTGCGTAGAGAAGGGTTATGGAATGTAGTTCAAGACCACCGGATGTAAATGCTTGGGATCCAGAAAATGAAGATGATGCCAAGTAGTTTGCTGACTTTAAACAGAACAATGAACAAGCTCTTTGTATAATTGGATTAACACTGAGTGACCAGCAGCTAGTCCATATTCGTGGAGAAGAGTCTGCTGCTAGGTGTTGGGAGAATTTGAAGAGGATTTATGTTTGTGACAGTGTAGGTGCACACATACATCTTACATGTAAACTGTCTAGAGCACCTCTTCTGAAAGGTGGAGATATGTTAGCTCATTTGAACTTTATGAAAATAACTTTTCAAGAGCTACATGAAAAGGAACTGATATTTTCAGAGCTGCATCAAGTTTACATCATTTTTTCCTCATTGGATGAAAGTTATGAGGATGATGTATCTTCACTGGAAGTCCTGCCCAGAGATAAACTGACATTGACATAACCAGAAGATTGTTAGAAGAGGCAAGAAGATGACTGAATAGGGACCAACTAGGAAGGAACAACCACAAGAAGAGGATTTATGTTCAGTTGACTATACTGTTAGGAAATGTTTTTCTTTTGGAACTAGGGGACAGATAGCTAAATTCTGTAAGAAGGGAAAACAACAGAATATTAATAAACACCAGAAGGCCAAGAAGAATGTTAGTTTAGCTATGTCTAGCAATTCAACTGTAAACCATGATTTGTGGGTTGTTGATAGTGGAGCATCGCAATGCATTACTAAAGATAGAAAAAGGGTTGTAAAGATATCCACGAGTAAGCAACATGTATCATTGGCAAATGGATGGAAGATGAAAGCGTCTGGTCAAGGCACTGCATATTTTTCTTGTACAAATGAACATTTAACGATGTTATATGTACCTAAACTGAAATTTAATTTATTATCAGTAAGGCTTTAGTTAATCTTGGTTATGTAGTAACTTTTAGGGGAGGTAACTGTATAATAGAGAAAGAGGGTAAAAGTGTTACTGCTACTTTAGAGAATGATTCATATGTGATACATGATGACCAGTTGAAGATGGCTAACTCATTTTATAACAATGTTAAGCCACATGATGAATGTATGCATTGACTGCAAAGATGTCTGAGGCACATTAATTTCAAAATGTTGAAACAAACTGTTGAATTGGCAGAGGGAGTAAAACTGAAACCCTGTAGCAAGTATTTAAACTGTAATGCTTGTAGCCAAGAGAAAAGTAACGTTATTCCAGCAAACAGACTTAATGGATTTAAGACCAAAGAGCCTTTAGAGGTTGTTTTTGCTGACATAATTGGTCCTAAAAAACTTAGTCTGGGAGATGCCTGCTATATTTTGAGTATTATGGACCATTACTCACGATATGGTTTCTGCTATCTTATGAAAAACAAAACAGAAACATTCCAATGTTTCTTTAACTGGCTGAGGTTTGCAGAGAGAAAAATGAAAAGTAAATTAATTACTTTAGTTACTGATAATGGGACTGAGTTTGTTAACAAGGCATACCAGACTATGCTGAAATTGGCTGGTGTTGAGCATAAACATTCTGCACCTTACAGATCACAACATAACTCATTTGTAGAACAAAGAGGGCAAACATTACAAGCCACGACTTGCATGTTATCTGATACAGGCTTACCTGAAACACTGCAGGGTGAAGCCATAATGTGTAGTAACCATGTGTTAAACAATGTAATTAATATAACAACTGGAGAATTGCCATTCACTCGCTGGCATGGCACAAAATCAAATTTAAGTTACCTACACACCTTTGGAGTTCAAGCATAGGTGCATATTCCCTCACAAGTAAGACTTAAAGAGCAACATAGAGCTAGGAAATTATTTTTTGTGGGTTATGAGGCCAATCATAGATCGTTTAGATTTTGGGATCAAGGCACAGCTCATGTTTATTGTAGTGATAGTGCAAAATTTCTTGAGCATGTTGGGTGCGATAAACTGGAACAGGAATCCAGCAATGATATTATTATTGACACCCAAATAGTCCCTAAAGATAAATTAAGTAAACCACGAATAGCCATTAAAGAGGAAGAACAGGCACAGGAGGAAGTAGAAGAACAGAAGCAGGAGGAAGTAGAAGAACAGAAGCAGGTGGAACAAGAAAGTCCACCAGTAAACCCTGTATTACCAAGACGTTCAACCCGAGTAACACGACCACCTGATAGATATCAGGCTAGTGTTGTATGCCAAGTGAATACAGTTTCAAGTAATTATAGTTAATTGAAACTGTATCCTGCTAAGGATCAGGCTGCTTGGCAGAAAGCAATGGATAAGGAACTGGAATCATTAAAAAAGTTGGAGGTATATGAAAATGTTAAGTTACCATCTGGTAAACATGCCATAGGATGTAAATGGATTTATAAACTGAAGACAGGTGTAGATGGGACTGTTACCCATAAAGCCAGGTTAGTAGCACAAGGGTTCAATCAGACAGCAAATGACTACGATGAAGTGTTTGCATCTTGTCTGAAGGCTACTACATTACTGGTAGCATTTGTGTGGGCAGCTAAGGAGAAATACATTATAAATCATTTGGATGTAGAGACGGCATATCTGCATGCACCACTGCAACACACTATATATTTAAAGAAACCTTTAGGTCTAAAAAGGACAATACATAATTAGGACAATACAACTGATTGCCGGAAATTGAAAAAGAATCTTTATGGTTTAAAGCAATCAGGATATGAGTGGAACCAATGTATAGTTAAAAGAATTAACTAAGACAGATTTTGTAGCTGGCATGGCTGATCCATGTTTGTTCAAAAGAGAAAGTAATGGTGTAGTTTCATGATTGCTATTGTTTACTGATGATATAGCATTAATCACAAAAACTGAACAAGAAGCTGCTAAGATAATTTCGCTATTGGAAAATAAATTTAAGATAAAACAGTTTGGAGAAATCAAACAATATCTTGGTTTAAAGATAGATAGAATTAGAGGAGGATACAAAATCTCACAGGCAGATAAAATTAACCAATTACTAAAAAGTTTTAAAATGGAACTTTGTAAGCCGGCTAAGACACCAATGAGCCAGGAGTTTAGCCATAGTGATGTTCAAAGTCCTGTTTTTGATAAGAACATTTATCAGTCCTTGACTGGTAGTTTATCTTATCTCAGTAATTGGTCAAGGCCAGATATAGCATAAAGTGTTAATCAATTAGCGAGATTTAACACTGAGCCGACTGAAAGGCACTGGCAAGCTGCTAAACGTGTGTTAAGATATCTGAAACAAACATTATGGATTATGGATTTGGAGCCTAAAGATGAACTGAGTTTAACTGTATATGCTGATGAAAGTTTTGCTACAGACATAAATACACGAAAATCTACATCGAGTACTTTAGTATTATTGGGAAAAGCGTTGATTGGATGGAGGTCTATTAGGCAGAAGCATCTAAGTTTGTCAACAATGGAGGCTGAATTCTCATGTTTGTCTTTATTATGTACAGATTTAGTTTTGTATGAACAATTACTAATTAACATGGGAATTGATGTAACAGATTCTATTGTTATTTATGAAGACAACCAATTGGCAATACAGATGGCTTCAAATATTGCTGTTAAGACAAGAACGAAACACACTGATTTAAGACATTTAAATGTGAGACAATGTGTGCAAAATAAGATGATTAAGCTAGAATACTGTATGTCAGAAAACAATATTGCAGATCATTTTACAAAGGCCAATGGCTCTATAAAGCATAAGACATGCTGTGAAGATTATGGACTTAGAATGTAAAGCCCCTGTCACACAGAACCAACGGATGGAAAGAGAATGTAAAACGGAGAGAAACACTTGCCATCCGTTGGTTTATGTGATGCATCCGTTCTGTACTCACTGCATCCATTTTTCATACTCTCTATCCGTCCAGCATCCGTCTATTGACATTTCATCCGCTCAAAAAGTTTTGAGCTGCACAAAACATTTGAGTGGAAAATTTATCCAACGCATCCTGCACAATCTCATGCACACCCGCTACCCCGTCTTGCAGAACAGGCTCGTGGACCTCCAACAAGGCAATGGGGACATGGAGCCTGGTGAATGGAGGCAAGGGCGACAGTGTGGATGTGCAAGGCCCGAACAGAGCTTCATGTGAAGGGAAGAAGCAGCGCAACCTCCTGAAACACAAGTGCAACTCCCCAGCTGGAGCAGTGGAGTGGCAAGAGAGGATGGTAGATGCTTAATGGATGCTTCCTTGAGCCTGTCTCATCACACTGATGAGATTGTGCCATGTATGTTGAGTGGCCCTACAATGAACAGGGCATTTAACAAAGAGTTGTGTTTATGTTGAAATGTGTTGATGAATGATTAAATTGTTATTAATAATAAAGGGCCATAGGTGTGGCACCTGGGAGAGTGGACCATACAGTCCCACTATGCTTGCACTGGAGGTTTATCTATTCCACAGCTATTACCCATTCAAAGGTATCCCTGCCCATCCCACAGCTATTACCCATCCCAAAGGTATCCCTGCCCATCCCACAGGTATCCCTGCCCATCCCACAGCTATTACCCATCCCACAGGTATCCCTGCCCATCCCACAAGCATGCAAAGGCTTAAATCATTTCTAAAAGTTTCCACCAAGACTTCATTGACTAAAAGAACTGAAGCAAGTGTGTGAAGCAAAGATAGTCTTTATTAATAACAAACTGTAAAAGAAAATGACCCAAGTGTCCCAAGTGTCCCAAGCAAAGATAAAGTCAACAGATAGCCACCCAATCTCTGGCACTCTTCTCAGTCACTCTGAGGCGTGCCCATAGTCTCAGGGGTGAAGGGTCCAGGTGCTGTGGAGGTGGCTGCTGCTGGAGTGCTGGTCTGAGGCGCCATTGGGGTGCCTGGCCCTGAGAGGACAACAGGGGATGGTATGTGGAGGACGCTCTCAGAGAGCTGGCTCAGTCCTGTGATATTGAGAGCCCCTTCCTCCAGGACATGGGGTGTCAGTCCCAAGACCGATGACCGATGTTCTGAGGCCGGGCTTGGCTGTGGGGTGGAGGAAGGAGGAGTGTACTGGGCCTGTCTGGTCTGCAGGTGAGCGAGGTGATGTGTGGGTGGCATCTGTGGCATGGGTGGCATCTGTGGCATGGGTGGAATCTATGGCATGGGTGGCATGGGTGGCGTCGGTGGCATCGGTGGCATCAATGGTGTACAATGAACCTGTGCCTGGACTGGACTACTTGCTGCTTCTCCACTTCAACACAGTCTTTGTTTCCCGGACTGTGCTTTGTCTTTGTGGTGGCCATTTTAGAAACCCCCCCCACACTGCAACTTGCCTTTGGAATGGGTTTTTCTTGTCCAGGAGGGGAGTTGCGATTCCCCTCAACCCTCCAAGTTATTCTCCCTTTTTTCACTACCCCTCCAGCATGGTTCCATGGGACCCTCTAACAAGTGAGCTCGAAGCAAAACCACACATAATTGTGGATTTCACTCTGACACCGTCGATGAGCAACCGGAAGTACCTTTCTATTTCTTCTTTGATCAACTGAGCAGCAGCCCATCTTTTCTATAGGAAACTTGGAAAATTCTGTATTATATCTGCATCCTCTGGGTCTCCTGTCAACTAGAAGAAACATTGTGGCTGGGTACATATGTGACAGGAGAGCAGGGAGCCATGAGTAACTTCATGCTGTGATAGCATCCATGTTTTTACCAGAGATGCCTGTACCCATTTACAGTTTTCACCCAATTCTTTGTTTTTAACAGCATTTTCTAGTATTCTCAGTAAATATTGGTCAACTTACATTAAACTTACATTTAATGACATTCAAAGTTAGGACACTAAAAATGGATTTATAACTGTTTTTCACACTTATGACCATTGCAGCACCCCATAGTCATGTGATAAAAATTCAGATGCTTGGGAACTGGTCATATTTATGATGGCTGCAGTCACAAATGGAATTCAGCTGGTTCTCATTGGTTCGCCCAAACTGTTAGTTAACTCTTATGCAGCTCAGAGAACCTGCTAAAAATAAAGTGCAAGAGATTTTTTTTTCTCCTTCTCTCTCTCCTTTTAGTTAATAGCTCTGGGCAGATAGCCAAAAACCACTTAACAATTTCAGCTGGAATGCAGCCATACATGCTGAATCAATTCACTAAACAAGAAACTGACAGGATTAGGGCAGGGAAGCCCATCAACCACCCATCTAAGGGTGGGATTAACCTCTTCTCTTCAGATGGAACGACAAGATTACAAACATTTTCATTATAAAGAGTATTAAGTAACACTTCTGTGATCACCTGATACTCCCTGGATTTTCCCAAGACCTTTTATAGCTGCTGCAGTGTTTGGCTACTTCTTGTTTCTTCCTGGGAGGAAAGATACAAGAGGGGACAATGATGCAGCTTGATCATACAGACTGTGAATTTAATGCATGTGTGGTCCAGCCAGCTGTATTGCTTCTGCTGTGAAGCACCCAATTAAAAACATAGAAAGCATAGAATAGAAGGATTAATGGCTTTTGGCAGGACACCCAGGCTTTCAATTAGCATGAGCAGCTGCTCTTAGTTTCTCTCTCAGCTATTGCATTTAGTTTGGGGTTGACTGTTTTTTAAAGGGGGAATGGCTGTTTTAAGTTTTCTGCATTGTTTTAGTGGTTCCTGGCACTGTCCTTTTGGGGTGTACTTCCCTCACTCTTTTCGAAAGCCTCTGGTGATGGAGCACCCACAACTTCTGAAGACAAGCAATTCCATTGGTTGATTGATCTGACCCTTAGGAAATTTCTCCTTAGTCCTAGATTCTCAGTTTGGTTAGTTTCCATCCATTGTTTCTTGTTGTGCCTTTTGGTGCTTTGAAAAATAGGTTGACTCCCTCATTTTTGTAGGAACCTCTCAAATTTCCTGACAGAACAATTAATCAGTGGAACAATTGTAAACGCTCCAATACTGGAACTTCTGAAATAAATTGCCTTCAGAAGTTGTGAATGCTCCAACTCTGGAAGTTTTTAAGAAGAGATTCGATAACCTTTTGTCTAAAATGGTGTAGGGTTTCCTGCCTAAGCAAGTGGTTGGACAAGAAGACTTCCAAGGTTCTTTCCAACTCTGTTATTCTATTCTATTCTAAATATTGGAATAGTGCTATTTTATTTTGCTATTTTATTGTGTGTTGGACTAAGGAGAAATTTTCTAAGGGTAAGACCAATCACATGACCAATCACATGACCACCTAGTCATTAGGTCAGAGAACCGGTTGTTAAATTATTTGAATCCCACCACTAGTTGCAATGTTCCAGAATCATATTATCACCTTTTGTGACCTTCTGACAAGCAAAGTCAATGGGGAAGCCAGATTCACTTTAACAGTCATGTGTAATAATTTAACAACTGTGGCAAGAAAGGTAAAAAAATGGGGCAAAATTCACTTAACAGCTGTCTCACTTAACAACAGAAATTTTGAGCTCAATTGTAGTCGTAAGTCAAAGAATACCTGTATAATTATAGGTTATTAGGGAGCAATTTTTTTATTCTTTTTTGTTTTACACATAAGGTGACCACCAGGAGGCAGCCTGTGACTGTTTTCATCTTTATATAAATTAGTTACATGCAGCCATTATAGTTACTAATAATATAGTTACTGTTCTTCCAGCAATTTAACTGAAAATTTAGTGTAATGAAAGACAGTCAAATTATTAGAGGCTCAGAGCAGTGTCACTACAAGGAAATATCCCAATAGGTAATTGATTTGTTTTGTTTTGCAAAAAACAGAAGAGACAGAGAGATATGACAGAGAACTATAAAATCACGAAAGAGCAAAAATTGTATGTGATCCACAGAAATTAAGGGATTTTCTTAGCAGCCTTAAGATACTCAACTCCTGCAAATAAACAAGCTGGAAATGAAGCTGGTTTAAGGAATTCCTTTCTGGAGTCCAGCACTTTCTTGCCCTTCCAGTCATAATGAAGTTTAATTTGGACCACATTTATCACAGTTCCTAAGGGATAGATTCTCTTGCTTCTTTAACTATCTCATCTTGTTCACATAGCAAACACCTGATACTTTACTTTAACAGAAATAAAGGAATTTGTGGACATGAGGTTTCCATTGACATACTTTTGAATGAACCAGCTTCATTAAGTGCCTTGTCACAACTCCTTTCTATCTTGTGTATGCATCAGAATACACCTTTAAAAAAAAAAAACCATTCTTACACTGGCTACTGGAAGAGGAATATCCAGTTGTGGGACTCGGCTGGTTTGGACCAGTTCACGCGAACTGGTAGTTTCAATTTTGTGCAGTTTGGAGAACTGGCAAATCCATCACTGGCTGGCCCTGTCCTGTCCTGCCCTGCCCTGCCCTGCCCAGTCATTCCTCATATCATCTGCTCACCTGGCATAGCTGCTGCTACTTTCTGTCTGCCTCCCTGGCTTGCCTTGACCATATGGTCTCTGAGGGCCAGCCAGCTGCCTGTCTTTGGCTGTATCTCATGCAGTGCTCTCTGTGTGGCCCAGCTGCACTGCTCTGATCTGCCTGGCAGCCTGGGTGAGCCTGCAAGCAGCAAGGCCTGAATCCTGGCCTAGCTGCTTCCCACATCGCCCAGCCAGCTTGCCTCCCTTCCTCATTGCCTTCCCCATCGTCCCTGAGACCCAGACTGCTTACCTGCCTTCCCTGCAGTCCCTGAGGTCCAGTGTGCTTGCCTGCTGCCACCTCATTGCCTGCCCACTGGTAAGCAAAGGATGCTGCACAGACAGATTTATTCTATATCTTATGTATTACATATCTTACGTAGCTTTTTCTCTGGTAATATTACACTAATAACTAGAGCATATAAAACATTTGCTAGACCAATACTCGAATACAGCTCTTCAGTCTGGAACCCATATTACGTATCTGATATTAACACAGTTGAGAAAGTCCAGAAATATTTCACAAGAAGAGTTCTCCACTCCTCTACTCGTTGCAGAATACTTTATGCCACCAGACTCGAAATTCTAGACCTAAAAAATCTAGAACTATGCTGCCTTCGGTCCAATCTAAGTATGGTATATAAAATCATACATTGCAATGTCCTACCTGTCAATGAATACTTCAGCTTCAATCATAACAACACAAGAGCAAACAATAGATACAAACTTAAGGTTAATCGCATATATTGCAGGAAATACGACTTCAGCAACAGAGTGGTAAATGTCTGGAATACTCTACCTGACTCTAACTGATTTACCCAAACCCCCAAAACTTTAACCCTAGACTGTCTATTATTGACCTCACCCCTTTCCTAAGAGGTCTGTAGAGGGCATGCATAAGTGCACCAATGTGCCTACCATCCCTGTCCTATTGTTTCTTTTCTTTTTTTATTTTTCTTATAAGTATCCATGTATTCATAACTATGTTTTTACTTATACCTATTATCTTGTAAGCAATTGACAAAAATAAATAAATAAATAAATAAATAAATACATACATACATACATACATACATACATACATACCATTCTGAGCCCCTTCCCCCATCGCCCTTGGGCTGACAAAATAAAAGCCCATCTAAAGAGTGCGACTGCCCGCTGAGCCTGCCTGCTGAATGCTGCCAAAAGGGAGGCTAGGGGAGAAAAAAGAGAAAGGCCAATGGAAATGCCCCATTTTCTGCCTCCATTGGGCTGTCTGTGCCACACTGGATCAGAATGGGGAGTGGAGAAGCAAAAAGCCTACTTGGTCTGTACCTACTCACCAAAATGACAGTGAATCTCTTTTCCAGCTTGCTGGTTCGGGCATTGAGAGTTGAGGAATAGATTGTTTGCCCTGAAGTCTATCTGTTTCTCTTCTAAGCTCAGCTCTGGCTGCAGCTGATCTTTGGCCAATTTTGTTCCAGTGAAAGACAGGAATCAATGGTCAGAAGGGAAAATGTGTTCCTACCAACAGTGTACAATAGCCAAGTAACTCAACAGCAAAATGAAATTCAGCAGATGAACTGGACAGTATCTCGAGCCAACACAGGTGTAAAGACACTACTTTTGGCAAGTAGCAGGAAAACATTGGTGAGGAGGTGGAAATTCCTAACAGACAGTGAGTGGACTAAGACATTGCTACCATTGAGAAATGATCAACAACATCTATTCATCTGGGAAAAACTAATTATTTGGTCTAATAAATGGAAGCACTCTTTCACATGTCATATTGTAGAAACCTAAATCTAGTGCTTACTTTGTCAGTCTAAAAGATAACTGGGATATGAATGGCTACGGCCCTAAAGGTTGAGTTTTTTTTGTCTCCAGAAACAAAAGCAGCTTACTGTAAATACCAGATGCCAGGTCACAATAGTGGAAGAAGATCGTTCCCCTACCTTTCCAAGTTTGTAGACTTCCTAAATGCAGCTGGTTAGCCTCTGTGAAATACAGACATTGGAGTGGAAAGAATCTGACCTGATCTAAGAAATAAATTTGTTTTTATGGAATTACAGTACTTATCATGATCCAGCAGATGGCCATATTGTAGAGAGCAAGAAATTCTGATAAAATAAATAAACACAGCTACATTAAATTGAGCCAATTATTATGTGCATATGCAGAACAAAGAATAACTTGAGGTGCTTTATTGTGCCTTTTGTTCTACAGAATGTAAGCAGAATTGCATAATTGATCCTTTTCTTAACTTCCATAATGCTTTTTCACACACCAATTCCTGCAGTTGAAATTAAAATAAGTTAGAAGTTCCAATAGAAAAGTATTTCCTCATTTGCTTTAACAGGAAGGTGACAATTTGTGGTTCAAAAATCCTTTTGTGTAGCCCAGCATTCCCTCAAAAGTTTGGTGGCACAATTGCTGGAAATGACAGGGTGGGATTCTTCCACTGTAAGGAGGGAAACAATAACATAAGACCTGAATTAATTTCATTTAGTTCAGATTTAGAGAACCGCCTGCTTACTACACCAAACAGAAATACATACCCCCAGAATTTTCAAACTTTTTTCATGTGGATTAAAACACTATTTCCAAGTCCTCTTTGAATCATTCCCATACCTGACCTTTTGAGACGTTCAAATCCTAAATAAGTATAGATTTGTGATGGTGAACCTATGGCACACGTACCAGAAGTGGCACGGAGAGCCATTTCTGCCTGCACATGAGAGGTCACCCAGAAGAGCCCTACTGCGTATGTGTGCCCCCCTACCAGCCAGTTGATTGTTGAGTATCTGCTGTGCATGTGCAGGGGGAGATGTGCACAGGAGACATGTGCAAATGCACAGGGGGCGGAGGGGTTGCACACAGATTGCATCATTGGTGCAGGCAAGCGAGCAAGCACAAGCACTTTTGGCACACAACGTGGAAAAGGCTAGCTATCACTGGTATAGATATTCCAAGCATCTGATGAAGCAAGTTGTAGTTCACAAAATCTGTATTATAATAATAAAATCTTTTCCCCTGAATTTCACTTCTTGATGAGCAAAGCCAAGATACAATAACATGACCTTCTTGTTTCTCAGAACTGACAAGTTTATAAGTTTTTTGGTTTTTAAAAATTAATTTTAATTTTATCAGATATAAATGTGATCACAACAGCTTGTGGGTTACATTCCATATTTTGTCAGAGATTTTCAACAAGGTACAAAAAGCTGTCTAATGGTATTGCTTCCTACAATTCCAGGAGTTTCAATTGCGACCTTGTGCCACGTGGAGGTGCCAGTTTATCTAAATGCAGGAATGAAGGCTGTTACTTTATAGTCACTGAAACGCCTGAAATAAAAAGAAATCAAGCTGCTCCATCTCCTATGACCCACATTGTAAGATGCTTCTCCTTTTCTACCCAAAACTTCCGATAGGTAGAAAGTGTTGCTGAAACTATCACGCACAAATCAGAACTGAAGAGGCTTCTTGGGTGAGAAGCAAAACATTTTTAAATTTTTTTTAAAATAAAGTTTGATTGCCTTTTGAAAAACCACCTTTGGGATATCAGGCATACCAGAACTTTTGAAATAGTACTCAATATTCAACTGAAGAATTCAAAGTTAATTTTTAGAATTAAATGTTTGTATTATTTTGAATTGTTCAAATCAGTTATGATAATAAATCAATACTTAACCTTAGTCTAAAGGTAATTTTTTTAAAAAAAGTAATTATATGGGTTGAACAAACTATTTCAATATAATCATTAATGCAGCAAAGATTTTAAAATTTAACCAGAAGAATATCTAGAAGATTAAAACTAGGAGTTATTTTTAAATGAATGATCTGTAGAGCTAATCTTTTACAGAAAGCATTAGTACCAGTTAACTGAGAATATTTCTTTCTTATTTCTCCTGAAATATGATGTAAAACTGTGTTTATAACTTCTAATTGTAAAAAGTCAAATTGTATTATGAATTTGTTTTTCTCATACTGACAGATTTGTTGGAATTGCAATTTTTAGAGTTTAAAATCAACCAATATATACAATTTACACTGCCAAAGAATTCTAGAATCCATTCCAGATCCAACATATCCAGTCTCAGCCACACTCTAAGCCACCAAACAGATGACAGATAAAAGCAGATATGTTGCTTTTCAGAGAAACAGCAGCTGTTTTTCTGTATATCTTCACAGTGTTGAGAACAGCAGGAAGCAGTGAGCATTCAAACAAAGTTAGGAAGGTCTACTCCAAATCATTCACCAAAAATTGCAGATGCACAGTGATTTTCAATCTGTAGTTCATCAACCTTGGAAACATAATCAGCTTTTTTCTATAGGACAATCTCATGCTATGGGATGGAGGCAGCAATGAATTATTTTATTCTTGAAGAATTTGTGGTTTTGCACTTTTTAAAAATATAGGTTTGCCTATCACAAATCACTCAATAGAGTCAGATGGCATAAAATAACAAAGATTTTCATACAAAAATGCTTTTGATTTTCATACAGAAATGCATTTTCAAGTGCATATCATTAGGGATACATGAAGCTAATGGTCAATTCCTCTGGGGAGCAATTTGCTAAAAATTTCTAGTAAAAAAGCAAATTAAATATAAGCAATAATATTATTCTAGGGGAGCATTTTTGTATTAAAGAGAATAGCATTTGTGAGAGAAATTTTATAAGCTTTTGGTAAGTTTAGTCTTTTAATAAACATGGAAAAAACACTTCATAAACTAAATTACATACTTGGATAGATCAAGCTATCTATCCCAGTCTGTTCAGGGATGTCCCAATCTCTATTTAACATCAAGAACATAGATGCCTAAATCACAACATTAGTTGCAATCAGTTGAGAAGGGCGAATATACAAATGCTATGCTTTGGTAAGAAACACCCAAGTTACTCAATTGTATGGATGTCTTAAATATAAACAGTTAAATCATGCTTTTTAACTAACGAATGAATATGTGTATGGAAATCCTATATAAACTTATCCTTCATTGTTCAAGACATCTGTTCTATTAAGGAAATGCGCCAATTATAATTGGATAATTGAGTAATAAAATTTTCTTGTATCTTAATCAGATTGTTGGCATGTGTGTCTGTGTCTGGTGTATATGAATGATTTTAATTACATTAGTAAAATTTAATAAAAAATAAAAGAAAGAAAAATAGAAAAGAGTGAAAGGTGCAAATGAAAGGAAGAAGCAGGAAATAGGGGAAACAAAGTAATATAGTAAAGGAAGAAAAGAAATACAGAAAGAAGTGACTTCCAACCTTCCAGCCTTAACAATAATTAATAATCCTTTCTGAATATGATTAGAAAGGAAGTTTGCAAACTTGGTATCCTGTGATAGTACCATGTACTATCCTGTGATAGTATCACATTGTCGGTAAGAAGGTTATTCCCATCATCAGCAAATATGCAAAACATGTCAGAGATCACTGTTCTATGATCTCCTCAGAAAGAGCAAGTGTTCAGTGAATGTGGGTGATCTCACATCTTTTTCTTCTCTGGAGACATTGTGAAGAACTGGTCCATGCTAGTCCAACAGAAGCCTGCCTGCTTGCCTTTTCCTTCCTTCCTTCCTTCCTTCCTTCCTTCCTTCCTTCCTTCCTTCCTGCCTGCCTGCCTGCCTTCCTTCCTTCCTTCCTTCCTTCCTTCCTTCCTTCCTTCCTTCCTTCCTTCCTT